>NW_010729105.1:98423-176764 GCF_000365185.1 Nelumbo nucifera | reverse complement strand
TTATGTGCATGATATTGTTGTCATAGGGAATGACCTAAGTGAGATTGATTGTTTGAAGAAGAATCTACACAAAGAATTTGAAATTAAGGATCTTGGAGAACTTAGATACTTCTTAGGCATTGAAGTTGCAAGATCAAAACATGGAATTTTTATCTCTTAGAGAAAATGTCTTGGATCTTCTTCAAGAAACATGGAAGTTTGGAACAAAGGCAATCAATACTCCTATTAATCAGAATCACAGAATTAATGCATCAGAAGGTGAGACAGTAAAGGACATTGGGAGATATCAGAGACTTGTGGGGCGGTTGCTATACTTGTGTATGACAAGACCAGACATTTCCTATGCAGTAAGCGTGGTAAGTCAATACATGCATGCTCCACGAGTCCAGCATTGGGAGGCTATTAACAGGATTCTTGCTTATCTGAAGGGACACCCGGGTAGAGGCATATTGTTTCCTGATCATGGACAGTTGAAACTAGAGGCTTATACAGATGCAGATTAGGGTCCGCTTGGACAAATTAAAGCAGTTTTTTCTTTTGTTTTTTATGTGGTAACTTAAGTAGGGGCATAATGGTCCTTTCCCTTCTATTTATGGTCGCCCTATATATATTAATATAAGTTGGCGCCGCCATCACTGTAGCTAACTCCAAATCTCTCCTCTTCTCTCCTCTCTTCTTTCCTCTCTTCTCTCTTCTCTCCTCTCTTCCTCTTCTCTTCTCCTACCTCTGTTCGGATGTTAATAGGACTTGGGGAGGGAAGAATGAAGGAAGGTGCAGAGGATAGGGAGATGGGTATCAATGGAGGTTAAAGTTTTTAAGGACCACTTGGAAATTGAATGGATGGATCAGTTGTCATGTTCAGACAATACATATTCTCTCTCTCTCTCGTGACTCTTTTTTCACTTACATCAGACATAGTAATAATGGAATTTATGGAGTGTGTAAAAGAGTGGCTGGTGAAGAGAAGACAAGAGCCAGAGAATCTTTCCAACAATCCAACTATCGTTCGTCGCTTGAAGTCACAACCATGAGCCAATCAGCCAAACCTTTTATTATAAATTTGTGAATGTTTGGGTCTCTCTCTCTCTCTCTCTCTCTCTCTCTCTCTCTCTCTCTCTCTCTCTCAGACATACTTCTCACACACATATGACACAGACATGGCCATTTCTCCATTACTCGTTAAGGCTAAAATGCAGCCTGAATGAACCCCGGGGCTTCTTGGCTTTTCCTTCTGCTTTTTTTTAAAACCCTATTCACAATGCAGGAGGCCATGGCCCCCATTATTGCCTCATTAGATGAATTGTAATTTTGGAGCAGTTAGTATAGGGTTGGCATCGGACCCAACTCAAGCTGCTTCCGATGTCGATGTTCACCCAGAAATCTTGTTTTGGTGTGCCCAGTCCGATTTCTCTCATCTGCAAGGAACGGAAAACAGAGGAAATTGAAAAGAAGAAAGGGGAGGAGAGAAAGGGGAAGAGGAAGAAGAGAGATCGGGGGGAGAGAGAGAGAGAGGGAGGACTTCAACGAAAGTTCGCCGCCGCTGCTGTTCGTGTATCTTGAGGTCGGGGAAGATGAACAGTGTTTTTCTTCCAATTCTTCGAATAGTTATTACAAGGGTAGTATGGGGATTAAAAAATATTATAACGGCGGACTTCAACGGAAGGCTAACAGAAGGGGGTCTTTGTCTCACGATCATAGTACAGGGGGGTCTTTGTCGCAAATAAACGTACAGGGGGTCTTTGTCACAGACCCCATAGTACAGGGGGGGTCTTTGTAATTTACCCAAAAAAAACACCTTTGCAGTTACTAACTATCCTACTTTGACTATTTAACCAATGACACCTGAAATTTTAAACACAACTTAACTATGACTAAACAAATCAGAATACAAGGTCAGACACCACAGACATGTAAAATGACCAAAAAAACCCACAATATACAAAAATGCATAAAATTCAGAAAATTTCAGTTTTGACTTGTTTTGTTCCCACAACAATCATGCATGTGGTTGTGGAATTGATGAGTATAACGAAATTAATGAAGCACATCAGACATGTGGCTAATATAAAGTCTCCTTTCATATAAACAGCAAACTAAAACTTCATTGTTCCACATCAGCTGCAGCAACAAACAAGTTTCACTGGAGATTTTGGAGTATGTTGTGTTGTCATAATAATAGATACATTACATTCCAAATTAATGAAATTGATTCTGTTAATTCAAAAAAAAAAAAAAAAAAACAGATGCATTACAGCATAGATACCATTTATACAGTTTTTGATGTTCACTTAGGCTCAGTTAGGAAGGAGTACAAATACAAATATGCACAGTACAAAAACATATTTGTATTATAAATATTTGTATTTGTACTCCTTCCAAACTGAGCCTAATTTCTCCGAAGTACATTATCTTGAATTCATACAAATAAATTGGATAAAGAAACTTGTAGCGTATGAAACAAACTTTTACAAGATTATCTACTATCTTAATGAAACAAGGAAAATTTCTAGAATCTAGGTCTGGCATGAAAAGGGATTTTTTTTATAGAAAAGTTCAACAAGTAGTTCTTCTATGGAGGATTGGGCTGTATAACTACAATCATAGTTTTTGCACATCTCATTCTCATGTCTACCTTTGCCTTTCAAACAAAGAATGTTCCACTACCTTCTTAGGGAAAAAATCAAAAGAATGCATAGCCATGCTTGCTTTCAAATTTATCCAGAATTGATATGTTAGACAACTTATATCAGCATCAGATTCCTAAGGAAAATACAGGGCAATAATACATGTTATCATATTTATATGCTTACAGAGCAACAATCTGCTTTACTAGCTCCAACAAGGAGACACCCTAGCCCACCAAAGAAACCCAGTTTGGTGATTTTATGATAAGGCCAGTTACATTCTCCTGAAGATCAGAGAATGGTATGGCTGATGTTTAGCAAAACATGGAGTAAATAGGGAGGCTTTGTTCTGGGCTGTTTTGTAAGAATCTTTCTTATGGGTTCTCCACCATTCTTTGGGTGGTGACAGTTGTACTTAAGTTATTCTAATCAATGAAAGTTATTGTTCTTATAAAAAAATAAATAAATTAGACTTTAGTAAAAATGGAAAGTTTTATAAGGCCTTTGTGTATTCCAGTTGATCCATAATTGCAAGTGTCTTCACAGTCTTAGTCTGTATTAATTACATCAAGTATAACACAGGATCTATCAGATCATAGCCATCGATCATAATATGGTAAAGCATTCAGATATCTAGCCTCTTAAGTTTTAACAATAAAAGTATAAAACCATGGATCAGAATCTGGAGTGCCAAAAGGTTTACCTCTAGCATAAAGTTCTGTTCTTAAAAGTGGGATCCTATTATCCCAGCAGATGAGGCCACCTATCTTCCCAATCGGAGTGTCATATGTAGATGGTGTTGAATTGTCTCCAGGAGACCAAACTGTATGTTCTGAAGATGTTCGCATGAGTTTCCGGTGTTTCCCAAGATAATGGCCATGGGAGTTAAAAAAGACAACAGTACAGTAGAGAGAAGACTCTTCTCTCTCTACCACCCCCATTACTAGATTTACTTTATATTTTCCAGCTATTGCTGCTAATCGTTCAATTTCAGGACCTGAAATCCAGATAATAAACTAAATTCAGATGAGAAGAATCTTAAATTAATTTATGATTGCGAGCAGCAAACAGTTTGAGTTGATTTTTTTTTTTTTTTGAGAAAAGATAAGTTGTATTAAAATTGCATTAAACAAAAAGAAGAAGGGTGTACATGAGAAGATGTCCAAACCTCAACAGACAAAAAGAAACAGGCAAGATCAGTAAGGCATTAGAGATTGACAAGAAAAATTGTATAATGCATGCCTACATACATACATCATAGATAACAACAGAAAAACAAAATGAAGATATATATACGTGTATGTGCATCATTGCACAATTTGAAATGGTTTTGAACTCATTTGAAATGAAGCAGATCATATAATTATGAAAGTTGGCAAGACCACTTTGATAAGCCCATTTAAAACAAGTTATCATTGTTTAAAGATCATTTTAGAATGTTCCTGGAAAGCATTTTTTTTATTGGTAACTGTCATAACTTTTATAAATCCAGAATACAAAGAGTTATACATCAATCTTTACAGTTCTCATCTCTCACAAGATTCTGTTCCCAATCTTATCATACATAAAGTGAAGCCCAAGAGTGCCATTCCCTATACACCCTTGTTTAGCTAGGTAGAAGCCAAACCACTTGATGACTGGTAGACCCATCTGAACATGGCCCATATCACTCTTGCTAGCTGCCTAATTTCTCTCAAAGCTTGCCTATGAACCCAAATCCCTTGCCTGTTATTATTCATCCAACCCACTATCAATGTAGATTCCCTTTTTTATCAACAACAGAATTTATTAATTTAGAGAAAAATTAACAAAACAGAGGATAGGTAACCTTTCTTAACTCGCCTTGTCAATTTTATACAAATTGCAAATTACAATTGTGCCCAAAACAGTTTATATCTTCCCACCCTTGTCTTGCTAGTACATCAGCAAAAGCATTAGCAGTTCTTTTAACCAAACTGAACTTCACCTCCATATCCTTTGCCTTTTGCACTCCTTCCATAACAGCCAAAGTCTCAGCTCTTAATTGGTCTCCCACACCAATTGGACCTGAGAATAAACCAATAAATCAGCATTCCTTATTCCTAAGCAAACCACCAATACTGGAAGGACCTGGGTTACCTGCACTACTTCCATAAAAATTTAACTTGATATAATACAAGTTGGTAGAGTCCATAGAGGTTACATCGGCTTGACCTGATGACAATCAGAGCAAGCCACTTCCTCCCAGTTATTCATAATATCAACTGAAAAGAAGTCAGAAAAGAGCTCCAAAGTCTTCACCCAGTGAACCACTCTAGTCAGGATGGTCTCAACAATTGCCTCTTTGCTTCTTTCCTAATCTGAAAATATTATGGAATTTCATTCATCCCAAATGGTCCAGCTCACTACAGCCCTTAAACATCTCCACAACACTCTACCTCTTTCTTAGGCCACCTAAAGAAAGTAGAAGTAAACAGGCTTTGCATATTGGATGGGGGATTCCATCTACACCAAACAATGAGAGAAACCATTCCCAAACCAATTTAACAAAGGGGAAGGGGATTAATAAGTGAAAGCAACTTTCTCCATTAGCCTTACAGTGTGGGAACAAGAGCCACTTAGGTCATTTTAGTTGGAGTAGATCACAAGTATTTATTCATTCCTGGAAGACCTCCCAACAAAAGCCTCCAATTCTTTTTTTTCTCGATTAATAACTGCAAGAATTATATCAATGATAAAATGATAGATACAAGAGGTACAATATACACACAATATCATTGACAGACAATCTTATCTCTCCCCAACAACCTACTCGTTTTACAAATGTGCCCAAAACAAATTTTCCCTCTCCACCCCTTGCTTGGCTAAGCCATCTTCCATAGAGTTATCAGACTGCTTTACCCATTGGATCTTCACTTCCATGTCTTTTGTTATCAATTTAAGTTATTTTTTTAGGGAGCTAATGGTCCACATCCTCTGATTATCACATTGCAACCAACTCACAACCAGTTTTGAATCTCCTTCCACAACTAATTTTCAAATGTTTAACAGTCTTGCTCTTTGTATTCCTTCCATCACAGCCAGCACCTCTGATCTAAGAGAGTCTCCTTCATCAACTGGCCCTGAGTAAAGTGCTATAACATTACCTCTCTCATCTCTGAACAAACCTCCTATGCCTAAAGGTCCTAGATTACCCATGCAGCTTAGATCAAAATTGAGTTTCATGAATCCCCTGTCTGGTGAACACCAGATTGGATTTGCTAATAACCTACTAGAAGACAATTCAGCCACTACCTCCCAGCTCCTGAGTAGATCCATTGAGACATAGAGGAATGTATCCATGGATTTTAACCAATGTGCCATACAATTTCAATAATAGCCTCCTTAGATCTTTCCTTTCCTAAAACAGCCTTGAATTCCTTTCTTCCCATATAGTCCAAACAATTGCCACCCTTTTACATTTTCACATAACCCTACCCCTTTTGTTTGGCCATTCAAAGAATGTTGAGGCAAATAGGATTTGAACAGTATTAGGAGTCACCTGCACCCAAATAAAGACAGAAACCATTACTAAATACAAGTAGTAAAAGAACAAGAAATTAGCAAATGATAGCAATTCTCACCATGGCCTTGCACAATAAACATCTGGGGGAGGGGGGAACTGTTCTTGAACTATGATCTTCAGGGTGGAATAAGCTGCTATGACTCCCCATCCTCTAATCATGTCATCCACATTATGGTCCTTAAAAAACTCCATTGTCTTAACCCAATGAATTACCTTCAATTAAAACATCCAATATCTTAAGTTGCTCCTTGCTCCTTAAATAGTCTGCCATTTCTCCCCTCTATACTGTCCATCAAATTTAATGCATTAATGGCTCTCCACATCACTTTTCCTCTTCTTTTTGTTTGAGCCATAAACACTGAACCAAACAAGCTGGCAGCATCCAAAGGTACCCGCCTAAGCATATAATTGTTTCCAATCGTGCAGAATGTGCATAGGGTGTGTTTTTTTGAGAAAAAGTTAACCAAATTTCATAGAAAGAGACAAGAAGTACATGAGCAGATGTACTAGATGAGAAAACAGCAGAAAAGCAAAATTACAAGGGGGGGAGCTTGTTGCTGTATAAATTTTCTCGGTTTGCTCCCAATTTAGCTAAACTATCTGCAATATGATTCATCTCCCTTGGGATCCACTTCAGATTAACATTCAAATGTTCCAAAGTGTCTCTTGCCTCTGACAGATAATGACTCAACCTCCATGGGCCCCCCTCCTCTTTCAGCCATTTGATGGTATTGGCTGAATCTCCTACTATGGATAATTTCTGAATGCCCAGGTTTTTTATTATTCTGATACCAGTGAGGGCTGCCATCACTTCAGCCTTTGTTGAGTCTGTAATACCTAGTGGACCACTAAACACCCAACAAATCAGACCCTGTTCATCCCTCAAGATTCCACCTATCCCAGCTTTGCCTGGATTGCCTGCAGCAGTTCCATTAAAGTTTAAAGTCATCCCAGCTTCAAGTTGAGGAACCTGAAAACTTTTGGTTGGATAAGGGTGATTTGGGAGAAGTAATATCGAATGGATATTTCTGTTAAGGTCATTAAGGGATAGGTCTTGAAACATCTCAGTGTTAATGGCCCGAGAGTAACAACAGAAAAAAATATCTACGATTAGATCCTCTAGAGGTTTAGATCTGTTTTCAAAAATATGCCTGTTTCTTTCCTCCCAAATTCCACACATGACTACATGACCACAGTTTTCCAATACACTTTGCCTCTTCTGCTCAAACCGGACCCATACCACTGGTTGAGGAACTCCTTAATGTGATTGGGAGAGACCCAACTGTAGCCTAACAGGTTTAAAAAGTATCTTTTGAGCAAAACTGCAATGAATGAGTAGATGGTCTGCTGATTCCCCTTCTCTTAGGCAAAGCACACATACATGTGGAGAGATATAAAACCTTCCTTGGCTTTTCTTCTTCTGAAGATCACAAGTGTTTATTCTCTGCAGACATGCTTCCCAAACAAAAAAAAAAAAAAAAAAAAAACTCAGTAGAAACAGCAATACAAGTGGTGGTGCACCACACCTATTCTTTATCGTTCTGTTATTTACCTTTTTTTTGCTTGGTTAGCATTCTCTTATTGGATAACTTTAAAAAAAAAAAAAAAAAAAAAAACAGATTCTTTGAGGAATATGGCTGCTCCATATCCTCTTAAAAGGGAAAGAGGAAGTCCGGTCACCTGCAAGAAGAACCTTAAACAAAGATTTGGAGGAGAACACACCATTTGGGTTTAAGGTCCAGATTCGGGTATCAGAGGACTGAGGGGAGAGATAGACTTCTTTTAGGGTAAGGAAGAGGTTTAAAAGGTCTGAGATCTCAATTTCCTTTAAAGGTCTTCTCAGGTTCAGAGTCAAATTGGTGTCAGCAGGTAAGGCTGGAATGCAAGAGGAGACAGTTGAGTCCTGATTTGAGGAGAGATTAAAGATTCTAGGGAAGGCTTCAGCTAGGGTGGAATCCCCCCACCAGAGATCTTTCCAGAATTTTATTTTATTTCCGTTTCCCACTTTGAGTCTAATGAAAGGAATGAAGGATGAGTGAGAGGAAACTATACCTTTACAAGGGTTTGAGTTCTTTACCTGGTTCAACTGGAGATTGCTGTCCCACCCATTTGCATTTGTTCCATACTTGCTAGAGATAACAGATGCCCAAAGAGTATCGGATTCAGTGGGGAATCTCCATAGCCATTTACTCAAGAGAGAGATAACAGATCCTCCTTCAGCTTACACACTTGGTCCCAACTTACCAGGTGATTTCTATTCACCCCTCCTCCATCCCAAAGGAAATTTCTTTGGATTTTCTCTAAGTAAAGTCTCACTTTTGGAGGAATTTTGAAGATTGAAAAGTAATAAGTTGGTAAGTTTGCTAGAGAGGCCTTTAGGAGAATCAGTCTGCCCCCTTTTGATAGGTAACCTTTTCTCCAAGAGGCTAATTTCCTTTCAAATTTCTCCACCACTGGGTCCCAGAAGTTTAGAGATCTTGGGTTACCTCCCAGGGGCATTCCAAGGTAGGTAATGGGGAGGCTTTCCAGTTTACAATTCAGAATCTCTTTGATATTCTCTATGAGTCTTTCTTCGACTGAGTTGATAAGAATAATGCTGGATTTGCTGAAATTAACCCTCAACCCGGTGCATAGGGTGTGTCTTTGATCTTGAGATACATATTTGTCTTCTATTTATTGTCTTTTTGGGTTCTAATATGTGAAAGAGAGAAAGGTATGATTGAGAAGCTGTCTTTTATGTTCTACTTAGTGGATCTTTGATGCTCTCCTGTGGATATAAGCTACTGAACCATACTATTCAACTCTGGAATGTTTCTTCTCCATCTTGCTCCTTCTCTTGGTTGTTTTTTTTTGATAATTTTCTCTTGGTTGTTATTTTTCTCTGCATGTTGACATTTGCATGTATTGATGTATATGTGAATGCATGTAATACAGAAGGCAAATTAACTAATACGATGCAATGCATCAAAAGCCTTGGTTGTCTCAAAAAGGGGTTCTCACCAGGAATGTCCACAGCTGCAGCATGATACCTCTGCAACTGACTGTTTCCCTCACTTATATGGGTTCTAGCATAAACATCAAAACATGAAGCACGGGGATAACCACCCACAAATGCCTCTGGAAAGACAACTAATTGTGACCCATAAGCAGCAGCACCTGCAACCAGTCTCTCTGCCTTATCTGCTTACAAGGAAAAAAAAGAATTTTCTGTTGAGTCCATAAATTAATGGTTTATCTCCCCTAATATACAATCAATGAACACAGTCCTCTTAACCCAGAAGAAAATTAGCTACAAGCAATTCAAAATATTGTGGATACTGTACCATCACTGCCTCAACAAAGTAAACAAAATTATATTTTGACAACAAGCTTTATCATGAACTATTACACTGACAATATCATTATGAACACGAAATCATTAGTATGGCATAGAACTGAAGTACAACAGATAATATTTTCTTATATGTACAGGTGGTTTGCCTGCCTCTAGGCCTAAGAACATTATCTGTAATTATGTTCCAATGAATTTCTTTTATGACTCAAAAAAGACAAGATATAAATAGATCTTAACAGACAAATATTAAGATACAGTGACCGATTATATTAAGCCGAAAGCTTAGAAAATGTTGGCAGAACCAGAGACACCTAAAGAAATTAGTATCATTCTACCAAAGTGCTTCACTTAATGATTTAAATACAAAGATAAAGTACCATGTTAAATCCAATGAGTTATTTTATTTTGTAATTCTTGCAAAGCTGGTAAAATCTGTGTAATGCAGCACAAATATTGTTGACAAACCCAAGTACGACATATTAACTCTAAGGAATCACATCTAATGTGTGCCACTTGAGGTGAATTATGGTCTCCTGTGGGTAGAAACGTGAAAAACTTTTGTCAGAATATGCAGAAATTCTTACTTCCCATGGAGGATTAAACCCAATAACATGGGGTGAGCAGAGGGTCATTACAGAATTAGGGTTATGGGCTTACAGGAACCTTTGAGGGAATAGTAATTAGGACATATTAGATTTTTAATATCAGCAGAAAAAAACTATTTAATTAATGACAAGATAAATAAATTGCCCCAAAATTCAATAAAAATGGAACAAGAAGGGGAAGATTTATAACCGTTGTCAGGTTTCTTGTACAAAATATACAAAAACTACAATATCAGTTCAGAGGAGATATGATGGTGGAAAGCAGTCCTTGGGGCACCTCCTTGAAATATACAAAAAAGTGAAAGCACTAAGCTCAGCAAAGAAATGCCTCAGTAAAACTCATTCCTCAGAACACCTCCCCATGCAAGGCCTAGAGAACAGGTTGGACCAAGGAACTAGTTAGAACAAGGGGGTTCACCCTAGAGACCACAGATCTCACTGCTGTGATCCGATTTATGATTCTAAGATAAGGATATGGATATATAGACAGATACAAGAAACAAAGAGTCTTCGTATTTGCCAAAAAATGATGCAAATACAGGTTGGAAGGTTCAGATATATTGAAAAGAAGAAAAAGAAGAAGAAAGAGAAAGATGTGTCGAGAATGCTTGGTGTGTTACTGTTCACACCAACTGACTTTTCATTTAACCTCACAAGAAAAATAACAAAGGTGCCCTTGAATAGGAGCCCAAATACAAATATTCATAAAAGGACAGAAATTCCCTCATACTCTTAACACTCCCCCTCAAGCTAAGCATAGATATTTGTCATGCCTAGCCTGTTCAAATTGTTGTCGAACTATTATTTTGGAACACCTTTAGTAAGACAATCAGCAATTGGTCTTCAAACCTCACATAAGGTAGACAAATCTCTCTACTGGCAACTCTTTCTCTAATGAAATGCCAATCAACCTCTATATGCTTTGTACAATCATGTTGAATAGGGTTGTGGGCTATGTTTATGGCAGCTTGATTGTGATAATATAATATCATTGGAGTATCAATCTACACTCCCATTTCTGTCAACAAGTTCTTCAACCACAATTCTGAGATTCCATGTGCCACAGCTTTGTACTCTGCCTCTGCACTAGATCGAGCCTCAACTGATTGCTTCTTTCTTTTCCATGATACAACATTACCACCCACCAAGGTACAATAGCTAGAAGTACTCTACCTATCATCAGTAGAACCTGCCCTGTGAGCATCAGAATAGGCCTCTACCTCTAGATGCCCATAATTAGAATACAACATCCCCTTTCCTAGACATACCTTCAAATAGGCAAGTATTCTATTCACTGCTTGCATATGAGATGATCTAAACTTGTGCATGTATTGGCTGACCACACTCACAGCATATGATATATCTAGTCTAGTCAGACATAGGTAGAGAAGGCGACCAACAAGTCCTTGATACATACCTTTGTCAGGAAGGGCATCTCCATCATCAATTCCCAACTTATGATTGGGATCAATTGGAGCTTCAGTCGGTTTACAATCCAATTTTCCTACCTCCTGAAGCAAATCAAGGGCATATTTCCTTTGAGAAATATAAATACCCTTATTTGACCTTACAACCTTAATTCCTAGGAAATATTGGAGTTTTCCGAGATCCTTAATTTCAAATTCAGTAGCAAGTAAAGATTTCAGTTCAGTAATCCTAGAGATATCATCCCTTGTGATAACAATATCATCAACATATACTATCAACATAGTTATTTTTCCATTTGCTCTCTTAATAAACAAGGTATGGTTAGCTTGAGATTGTGAGAAGCCAATTTTTAAGACATCTTTCCTTAATCTGTCAAACCAAGCTCTAAGGGATTGTCTAAGGCCATAAAGGGATTTTTTCAAACCGCAAACATTTCCCTCACTCCCAGGGATGTTCACTCCTAGATGAAGTTCCATTTAAACTTCTTCCTAAAGGTTTCCATTAAGGAAGGCATTCTTAACATCCATTTGATACAAGGGCCAAGAATAATAGGTAGCAAGAGACATGATAACTCGGATTGAATTCATCTTGGTTACTAAAGCAAATGTTTCCTGGTAATCAATGTCGTAAGACTAAGTACCCTTTTTCCACAGGTCAAGCTTTATACCTTTCAATTGAGCCATCAGTTTTATGCTTCACTATATAAACCCACTTGCATCCAAGAGGAACTTTGCCTTCTGGAAGAGAAACAATTTCCCACGTCTGGCTTTTTTTCAAGTGCCTCCATTTCCTAGTTCATAGGATCCTTCCAATAAGGGAACTGCACTACCTATTGTGAGGGATAAAAATAGAAGCAATAGAAGAAATATAGGCACAATAAGAGGGTGATAAGGTATCATAAGAGACATAGTTTGAGATAGGATACTTAGCACATGTTTGTCTTGCTTTACAAATTGCAATAGGAAGGTTAAGGCTAGAATCTACACGAGGAGGCTCAACAACATATTCAACACAGGCATCGGAAACAGGATGAGGTTCAGAATCCAAATTACCTGAGTCCGGGAGGTCAGATTGTAATGGGCACTCATTCTGGAGTCATCCTCTTTTTTAGTCTGACGAACCATTGATGCCAAGACCAAGGAAAAGGAAGCAAAGGAGGAGGCATAGGAGGAGGACTACTGTCACCACAGGGATGAGAAGGAGAAGAATTGACAACATCGGTTGTAGGAACAACATACAAAAAAGAGTCTGATCTTCACTAACATTCTCCCCCTGAAGAGAAGGACGAGAGATGGAGAAGAAGGGAGTAGACTCAAAGAATGTGACATCTTTGGGCAAATACCTTTTCTAGAACAAGGGTCATAACAATGATACCCCTTTTGGACTAAAGAATATCCCAAGAAGACACACTTGATAGACTTTGGATCAAATTTTAGCCTAGAAGTACTCATGTCATGGACAAAGCAGACACACCCAAAAACCTTGGAAGGAAGATGGAATGTATTCTCATCAGGAAAAAGAAGTTGATGAGGAGACTGGAGATGCAAGGTCTGCAAGGGAAGTTTGTTAATAAGATATATAGTTGTTTGAGCAACATCCCCCCAAAACCGAGTTGGAACATGCATCTGGAATAACAAGCCTCTAGCAACTTCAATCACATGTCTGTTTTTCCTCTCCGATACCCCATTTTGTGGGGAGTATGAGGACAGGAACTCTGGTAAATCACTCCTCTCTCTTCAAGGAAGGTTTATAAGTGCTTCTTAAAGTACTTCTTGGTGTTGTCAAATCTAATAATCTTGATCTTCTTCTCAAACTGTGTCTCCACCATAATGACGAAGCCTTTTACAATTAAGTGAACTTCATCTCGGCTTTTCATCAAATACAACCAAGTATACTACGAGTAGCCACCCATACATGGAATAGAATAGGGGCCCCAAACATCAATATGTATTAAATGAAAAGATATGGGGTTTGGGATCCATCGGCAATGGTAATCTTACCTTTTCTAGAAAAAAGTCTATAAGTGGTAAAGTAGAAAGGCATACTAGTCATATGATCACTGGCTCCTATGTCAATTATCCAAGAACTAGAGGGTGGGGCATGACATGTTAGCACTCTTGGCCGAATAGAGAAAAGAACAAGAATAATCTTAGAGGTGTCAAGAATGAATGACCCCCACCTCAAAAAGTCTCTTATATATTAAAAGATATGTACAATTACAAGAATGCCCATACAGGGCTAAAAGAGAAAAGAAGAATAAGATGTAAAAGTAATATACAACAAGGACTATACTAATAAGGTACATCAAGTTATAGAGTCTACACACCCCCCCTCAAACTGATGCCTCGATATAAGCATCAATTTGTCTATAAGAAAGAGATGTCGAACTCTAGTCATAGCTTTGGTGAAAATATCAGCAATTTGCATGTCCGAGGCTACATGAGGAAGCGATATAGACCCAGTAGTGAAGAGATCTCGGATAAAGTGGCAGTCCACCTCAATGTGCTTGGTCCTCTCATGGAAGACAGGTTAGATGCAATCTTGATAGCACTCGTATTATCTGCATAGAGAGGAATAGGAGTAGGAACCTGAATGCCAAGATCCATAAAGAGAGACTGTAACCAAACAATATCATTGCAAACCGAAGACATGGCCCCATACTCTGCTTCAATGGAAGACTTGGAGATTGTTGTTTCTTACACTTCCAAGAGATGAGTGAATCACCCATAAAAACAAACCACCCAAAAGTGGACCTACGAGTGTCTGGACAACCAGCCCAATCCGCATCAGCATATGCTCTCAACTGAATAGGAGAGGAGGAGAAGAACAACACCTGGGAAGTTGTGCTTCTAACATATCAAATGATACGATGAACAGTAGTCATATGAGGCCGACGAGGAGCAGAAACAAATTGACTAACAACCTAGACAGCATCTGAAATATCAGGCAGAGTCATAGTGAGATAAATGAGGGACCCCACAAGCTGGCGATATAAGGCAGCATCAGGAAGTAATGGACCTTCAAATTTAGATAGCTTATGATTTAGCTCCATAGGTGTATCAACATGCTTTTCATCATTAAGGCCAGCAAAGGTTAACAAGGTCAGAGGCATACTTCTGCTGACAAACAAAATACCCTCGATCACTACGATGTACTTCCAGTCCCAGGAAATATGTGAGAGGGCCCAAGTCCTTCATGTGAAAGGAATTATGAAGTAAAAGTTTCAATTCATGAATGCCTTTAGCATCATTCCTAGTCAACAACATGTCATCAACATATAGTAGGAGAATGGTAATACCCTGAGGTCATCGCCTAACAAACAAAGAATGATCAAAAGAACTTTGGCTATATCCAACAGCAACTACAACATCGCGAAAGCGTTCAAACCATGCCCGAGGAGCGTGTTTTAGACCATATAAAGGTTTTTTGAGGCGACATACTAAAGAAGGATCACTGCAGTATCTAGGAGGAGGCTTCATGTAGACTATCTCCTTCAACTGACCATGAAGAAAAGCATTCTTCACATCAAACTGGCATATGGTCCAAAACTAAGCAGCAAACACTACTAAAAGAACACGGACTGTGGTGGTCTTTGCAACAGGAGCAAAGGTTTCTTCAAAGTCAATACCATACTCCTGACTATATCCTTGGGTAACTAAACGTGCCTTGTATTGATCAAGAGATCCATCAAACTTCAGTTTAATGTTGTAAACCCAACAACTCCCAACAATTGATGCATCTGGAGGAGAGGCACAAGATCCCAAGTGCTATTCTCATGTAAAGCATGAATCTCTGCATCCATAGCTTCCTTCCAATGAGGGCTACTATTAGCTTCCTAGTAGGAGAGAGGAACATCTATGGAGGATAGGACAGCAGACAAAGAGCTATGGTTTGAAGGAAAACCATAGCGATCGAGAGGTCTAGATATACGAGTAGAACAACGAAAAGGAACAAAAGTATGAAGAGTGTCTGAAGTAGAGGTATCACTTACAGGAGCAGTGGTAGGATGATGATCTGAACCAGGAGGAAGGAGAGTCGCAGGCGCAGGGGCTGGAGCACATAACCGCTTGCGAGAGAAGATGAGAAAGCCCTCTCAGCAGAAGGAGGTGGAGCATCCTGTGAATCAAAGTTTGGCAAAATAGAAACAGACGGTGCAAACAGTCTAGCAATTCCAACAAAAAATGAAATGTGCTCAAAGAAAACAACATTACATGATATACGAATGCAACGAATAGAAGGATCATAACAAAGAAATCCTTTGTGATCAGGACTGTAACCCACAAAGGCACACATGACAGACTGTGCAGACAATTTAGAACGTTCACGAGAGAGAAGATGAACAAAGCACACACATCCAAAGACATGAAACATAGATAAATCTGGAGAACGACCAAATAACTTCTGAAAGGGAGACATATTACCAAGAACTGAGGAAGGAATATAGTTGATCAAAAACACAGCTATACTTGCCTCTACCCAAAAGGAAGGTGGAGTATGGGATTCCTGCAACAATGTCCTCACAACACTAAGGATATGTCCATTCTTGCACTCGGCCACACCATTTTGCTAAGGAGTATCTGGACAACTTCGTTGCACTTGTATTCCATGATCCTTCAAATAGGATAAAAAATCTCCATCAATGTATTCTCCTCTTGAATCCAAACGGAGAATGCGCACTTGTGATTGAAACCGAACCCGCACCATAGCATGAAACAACTTAAATGTTGGGAATACCTCAGACTTGTGGCAAAGAAAGCATATCCATGTGTACCTGGTACAATCATCAATGAACGACACAAAATATTTGTATCCAAGCCGAGAAGAGACAGAAGCAGTCCAGACATCACTATGTATAAGCTCGAAGGGAGAGGTAGCATGCTCAGATATGTGAGGAAATGGTAAGGTATGACTCTTACTTAAGCAACAAGAAACACAAGATGTATCAAAGGTGTGCAAGGAAGGAACTTTATTCTTAATAAGGCCTGAATCAAACAAAAATTTTAATTTTTCAGAATGTAAATGACCCATGCGTTTATGCCATAAGTCCCAAACATTATTTCTATGATTCAGAAAGGAATTAGAAGTGGAGGAACTGAAATAAACCGATGATGCTGCTGTTTGAGGCTTCTCGAACTCCAATGCAAACAGATGGCCCAACCTGCGCCCCTTCCCTTTCACCTTCCCAGTGTTCCGGTCCTGAACCAAACATCCATCCTGAGAGAAGATGAAAATGTTACCTTCATCAATTAATTGGCCAACAGAAATCAAGTTTGTAGTGAGATTAGGAACAAGAAGGGTCTTGGTAAGAGGGAAAGATGCAATGGGTGAAAGCTTAAGAGACAGATCACTACTACCAATGATGTTTAACTTTTCAGCATTGGTAGTCACAATATGTTTGTGATGGGTTTTAGTAAGGTTACTTGGTTGGTTAGGGTAGGCTCCTGTCATGTGGTTGGTAGCTCCAGAGTCAATGATCCAAATATGAGAAGAAGCACAATAACCGGAAAACTCACCAAGTAAGACAATAGTAGAAAGAGTAGAAGGAATAGCAGATATTACCAGTTGTCGAATGTTTTGCTCAACCATAGATGCTAGGGAATCACCTTTAACAAAAGAATCTCCACTATCGGAGGTCATTTCAGCAAGAAAACAGCAGTCCAGGCACAAGGATATCAGAGACAACCAAATTCAGCAATCAAAAACTCAAGATGACAGTCCAAAAAAGGCAAGTTTTTAAGACTATCAAGTCTAAGGCCTTTCAAATATGAATCTGAAGTCTGAATCAAATAAATGGGAGGCAAGAAAACCCTAGGACGACACCAGATCTAGGGTTTTAGGTTGACCGAGCCAGCCGATTGAGAGAGATCTGTGATTTACCAACACATCAGACGTCTTCTTCACGAACAAGGAGGTATCTTATGCTGATTAAGGCAGTCCTTAAAACTCTAAACCAAAAACTGAGTGTAGGGTTAAGGAGAGCTTGAGAGAACCCTTCGATCTGGAGAGAAAAACTTAAATTGCATGTTGATGTAGAAGGCCTAAAGTCCAAAAAAAAAAGGTTGCAGTCCCGAAAAGGAAACTGTACAGTGCTTCCACCCCAAGAAGAACATCATTATTCCTTCGAAAACTTCACCAAATCAGATGTTGTTTGTAGGTGGAATAGATCAGGTCTAGGCGACACCAGATCTGAAGTCCAAAGCTGTTGCAGTCCAAAAAATGAAACTGTACAGTGTTGCCGCCCCAAGAAGAAGATCAGAACTCCTTCGAAACTTCACCAAATCAGATGTTGTTTGTAGGGAGAATAGATCAGGTTTAGGCGACACCAGATTTGAAGTTTGGCCTCAAACCAATGTCTCCCAAGAGAGATCTAAAGAAATCTCTCCTGCTGGTTGCACAAAGAAGAAAGAACAAAAAATGGTTGATCAAGACAGCCCTAATACGATAGGTTTACTGCTTCTAGTAAGGTTCAAGAGAGCGAGAAAATAGATCAAACAGCAACCTGCTCTGATACCATGTCAACACTCTTGGCCGAATAGAGAAAAGAACAAGAATAATCTTAGAGGTGTCAAGAATGAATGACCCCCACCWCAAAGAGTCTCTTATATATTAAAAGATATGTACAATTACAAGAATGCCCATATAGGACTGAAAGAGAAAAGAAGAATAAGATGTAAAAGTAATATACAATAGGGACTATACTAATAAGGTACATCAAGTTATTGAGTCTCCACATGACACACAAGTGTAGTACCTGATTTTGCAAAAGCACTAGAAGAAGCATTTGATCTAGTAAATGTAGGCAACCCACTCTTTTCAAGATGGAATAAGATGCCTCTCAATTTTTCCATCACGTCAAAGGTGTCATGAATAGATGCCAAAGTAGGGGGGTTTCCCTTAAGCATGTGAGTCTGAGAATCATAACTTGTAGTAGCAACATGAGCATTTACTTTCTTTCCAGTTTTAAACTTCTCAAGTTTCAAGTGGGGATTTAGTTTCCAGCATCTATCCCTTGTATGCTTTGGATTTGTGGACACAAGAACAATGTGCTCACCTATAAAGTGCTCACCTACAGACACTTGCATCATAGCATTCCTCCTATTCTCTTCATTCTGCACAAGAGAATATGCTATGGAGAGTGACAAAATATCAACACTAAGGATGTGTTGCCTGGTGAAGTCATAATCAGAATTCAGCCCAGCAAGAAAATCAAAAACTCAGTTTTTTTCAATGTACTTCATGTACTGTTCAGCATCAACAAGATCCTTTCACTCCAAAGCCTCAAGATGATTAATTTCTTCCCAAATTGATTGTAAGGAGGAGAAATACATGGCCACTAATTTCTCCCTCTACCGCATATTACATACTTCTCTTTGCAACTGATAGATTCTAGCAGTGTTTTTCACTTCAGAATAAGTCGCAGTTAGCCTGTCCCAAATATTTGTAGCTGTTGGAAGGAACATATAGTTACAGGCAATGTGTAGGTACATAGAGCATACAAGCCATGATATAACCAGTGGATTATCCTGCTTCCATTTGGAATAGTTTGGACTTTGGATCTTCAAGCTTCGGCTTAGCTTCCTTACAGGTAATAAATCCGAGCTTACCTCTTCCACCGATTGTAAGCTTAGTTGATTGAGACCATTCAAGAAATTTGTTCCATCAAGTTTTACAGGTGTAATCTGCCCTCCGGTATTGCCATTTCTTCCCAAGAGGACATAGGTAGGTACTCAGATGTCTTTGTGTGAATCCATCGATCACAGCCCCTCCAAAAACAATATTTCTCACCAGCACCACAGTATTTCAACACCAGCTAAACTCCTAAATACCTTTCCCACAAGGTTAGACATGAGCTACAGCAGAAACTAGGATAAATAAGTATTTGCGGCAAAACATGGATAGAAAAAAAATCCCAAAAAAGTTTTAGGGCTCCAAAAAATTCAGGACTACTTCCTGCAGTCCCAGGGGTTTACCACGACTCAAACACAAGAGGTTTCAGCAACAACCAACCCACCATGCGAGCATGCAAGCCCTAAACTCCAGATCTGGATTTTTTTGCCAAATTTCATCCGAAAAATCAAAGAAAAATCTAAAACAGCTTCAAACCACCATGAAACTAATACCAAAATTCCCCTAAAGTCAGGGCAAATCAATGACCATCAAAAACCCATGAGGATGTCGCCAACTGTACAGACTACTGACATCAAGCGGCAACGTGCTAACGTCAACATGTCCATTTGTGAGTCACAACCAGATGTAGATAGTTTCCTTGATTGTGCAATGCTCTGATACCAAGTTGGAAGGTTTAGAGATGTTGGAAAGAAGAAAAAAAAGAAAGAAGGGAAAGATGTGTCGAGAATGCTTGGTGTGTTACTATTCACACCAACAGACTTTCATTTTAACCTCACAAGCAAAATTAGAAAGGTGCCCTTGAATAGGCACCCAAATACAAATATTCATAAAAGGACAAAAATGCCCTCACACTCTTAACACTTTTCTTTATCAACAGTCAAGGGAATCCTATTAATACTTATAAACACAACTTTACAGATTTACAAGAAAATTGGTATTGGGAAGCCCAAAATGGGTGACAAATCACCACTCCCTTAACCAAATGATAAATTAATACACTACAATTGAGCCCAATATAGTCTTTCCCTACTCAAACCTTACCTTGCTAAAGCATCATCCAACCCATTGGCTAATCTACAAACCCAACAGAAATTAGAATTTAGGCCCATTGCCAACTGTCTAATTTCCCTCATTTAGTTCCTGTATTGCCAAAGTCATTTACTATTTTATCACCCAGCCTTCCACTATCGTAGAATCACCTTCCACCACAATGTTCATTAGGTTCAACCGCTTACATATTCTGCTTTCAAAGTCTCCTAGACCCCCTGGGCTTAAGTATAACACCACAATAAATTCATTAAGTCTCTTAGCACCCCTCCAAAACCTGTCAATCACAGATTTCTTAAACAGCATCCAGCAAAATTTAATTTTATGACTTTAAGTAATTAAGTCTAGGAGGGGGAAAATGCAGTTGTGGCAAGGAACTTGTATTGCCATCCCCTTTCAAAAGCCAAATGCATCTCGATTTTTGTCTACAAGAAATTTCTTCTTTTCTAAGAATTTCCTCTAATTCCACCTTTAGCCTCCACCTTTCTGATATCTCCTCCACTAAGCACTCGCTTTGAGCCTTTTTAAGATCAATCTCCTCTATTCTTTTTGTGATTTGTCCTTTGTTTCCTCCAATCTTCCAAACTCTTGTTTATTCCATTCTTTTTTTCTTGCTTTTAGAAGCTTTAGTTTTTTCGAGAAGCCTACCTCTTTGAGTCTTCTAGCCACATTTTTTAATCCAAAAGGGGTAGAGCCTCCCTGACATTGATCCTCAACAAGACAAAGGTGGCAGTGATCCGAAGTTGCTCTAAGAAGTACTTTCAGGATTAGATTTCCCAAAAGCTCCACCTAATTAACTAAGTATAGGAACCTGTCTAATTTAGAACACACTGGGATCTCCTGAAAATCTGATCAGTAAAGGTAGCTTGCAGTAAAGGGGGTCCTTTTAATTCCAAAGATTCCACCAAAGCATTAAAATTCCTCATGCTTGTGGTTATGCCCTAATTGGAGTTATTTGTTTCATTTGTATACCTGATAACATTGGAATCTCCCCACACACACCAAGGACTGTCCCACAAGCCCCTAATTGTAGATAGTTCCTCCCTTAAAAGGTTTCTATCTCTATAGGAATCAGGGTTGTACACATTGGTTAAAACCCACTCCCTATTTTTGTTTTCCTAAATTGTAAGAATTCCTCCAGATACTCCTCAAGATGGGGCAAAAGACCAACTCAACCCTCTAAATCCCCAGATACTTTTTGTCCATCTCCTATCCACCTCCAATAGTTTTGTTTCCTGTAACATCACTACACTTGGTTTCTCTTTCCTCAAGACATTCCTAATTAGTCTTCTCTTCTTTGCACTCCCAAAACCTTGCTCATTCTAGCAATTGTCTTAATCAAAGAGATGTTGAGAAAACCCTATCTCTTAACAAACCCTTTACTGTTCTCCCCCCCCCCCCCTTTTCAACCTCTTTTGGCTCTCATTCTTCCCATAAGAGACACTACAAGCTAATCTTTCCACCTCACTCCTCTTTTTCCTTCCTTTTTTTCCTCCACCCCCTTCTTTTCTAATATATACCCTCATGTTTGCATGCTCTTCTTTGACTTCCTTTGAATTTTTCCTCCTCTTTTTATAGGATTTACTTGCGATTCCTCCGATGGTTTGATTCACCATTCCTTGCTCATTTTCAACATTCTTCTCACCTTCTTCTTTCCTACCTTCCTCTTTAGCTTGCTCTCGATCTACTAACTCAGCTAAATTTTCTAACACCAAATTCATTATTTACTTCTCCTCTTTCTCTACACTATCCCCTTAATTTCAAGGGGATAAGGGTCATTGTCTGCTTTCGGAAGAGGATTCACCGCTAGATTTGCAAAGTCAACAAAGAGAGGAATAGCATCAACAAAGGGGAAGACAACATTAGCACAACAAAGGAAGGAGGAGGATGAAGGGGTGGATATAGAGACTCATCGATGATGGATGAAAGTTTTCTTCCCAAAGCCACATTGGTGAGTTGTAACCCTTTGCAGCATTGACTAGCTCATCCATTTTGATTATTCCTCACATGGATTCCTGTTTTGCTCGCTTTGAACACCATTTTCCCACATACGGATATCCTATGAAAGTGTTTAATTTATTCCCATATTCACTTCTCTACTTGGCTCTTCCAAGTGCCCCAAAAGACATGGTTCCTTCTTCCGCCTCGAACTCTTTCAACTCTAGGACTTCCGTAGTGGAGGGTTCTTCAAACATAAGTTCAAATCCCATCTGATTGACCTCCAAATGTTTAAAGCCTTTTGTGGTGCCAATGCTTCCAATACTTTAAGGTTGGTTCACTTCTTCAACTTCTACAATTTTTAGGTCCTCCCAGTTTGTTTCTTCCTCAAAGTTTAATTCGTCTGGGTGTTCTCTATAATAACGAGGATTAGGCCTCTCTAGGGTGGTTGAGTTTCCCTATTAGCAATGTACCCATGCAAGTTCTTTGCCCTTTAGACTTCTCTTCTGTTCTCGTTCTCGTGGAGGTTCGTCTTCCCTATAACTTGTTGAATACCAAAAGACAATGAAGGGGACGATTATAGATGGGAACTATCATCCCCCATCGGGGCTTTGAAAGAGCCCCCCCCCATTAAAGGGTAGCATGATTATAATAAGACTTGACCAACATCTGGGTTAACTCGATATAACCAGACAAGAGAAAGGCCCACTCCTCTCAACTTTCCTTTGCAATTTGGAAGGTTAGATTTTTAAACTCTACGCATATGATAGATTTGGAGCCATTGGATTTTTCTCAAAATTTTTTTAAAAATTATCCTTAAAAGGTAAGTGGTCCAAAGTGGCTATGGTCTGCACCTTTTCAGTTTCTGGGTTAGATTTCCTTTCCTCAATCAAACCATTCTCTAACCCTAGCTCTAGCTTTCCATGTAGGAAATCCCGTTCCAAGCCATCATCTTCTTCCTCCTTCGTTCTTGCCAACCAAAGAGATGCTTCTGCTGCCAACGCTAGCCAAACTCTTCATCTTTCACTTGTAAATATTTCAATCAATCGTGGAATGAGTTCTAGCCAAGTTCCCAATATCTTCACCGCAACTGCATGAAGGTTTTGCATGTGAGTATCTCCCAACACTCCCCCACAGATCTCTACAATTTTTTTAAAGACATTTTCCTGCCAAAGGTTAAATGACAACCCAAGAATCTTAATAGATAAGCTTCCTTCTGATAACCCTTTTTCGTTGCAAGACAGTGCCCAATAATCCAGCGTAATCTGGCCTATAGTTGACTCAAAGTACACAAGTTCATCTATCTCCCCTATTTCCAGGACTGCTTTTTTGTTCGTCAAAGGGAAAGAGATTTGGTTTTTTCTCTAGCTAAAACTTTTCCGCAATCAAGTCCGAAACTTCGTTCCTATCAACAACTCTCTACTCTGTTGTAACCACATTCTTCCTTCCCCAATCGATCTTCTTACCTTCCCAGATCAAATTTAGCTCTGTGAAGGTAGAGACCATCAAGACATCTTCTTCAAGAGCTGCTTTTGAAGCACCCTTCGACTCCTCATTTTCGTTTTTTTCTCTCATATCTTTGTTGGCCTTTCACCTTCCTTTTTCTCAATGAGCAGTAAGAATTTCTGTAGACTGTTTGCAAAAATCTTCCAACCAATTTCATCCTTCTTTTTTGAAATGCAAAACAATTGTTTTTTTCCTTGTGCAAAACTCTCTATGACCTATAAGAACCAGTTGTTTCTATTCCATTTCAGTATAACATCATAGGTTTTAGGTTTTCCTTGCTAGTGCCAATCGATTGCTCCATCCCATCCTCCTAACAGAGTAAATACGTGTATCCCAATCGATTGCTCCATCCCATCCTCTCTATGACCTATAAGAACCAGTTGTTTCTTTATAGACTTTTAGTACACCTTGTTTTATTTGTTATTTGAGTAAAAGTTGTACTTTGCCCTTTTCTCACATAGCTGAACATGCTACCTCTCCTTTTGAAATTATACATAGTGATGTATGAACTTCATCAGTTATTTCACGATTGGGATACACGTATTTTGTTCAATTATTCTGTCCCAAAGTTTCATAGTTTATCTATCAGTTTAATCCCCCGATAGTTATTATAGCTTTGTATATCACCTTTTTTCTTAAATATAAGCACCATACTACTATTTCTCCAATCATTAAGTATCCTTTTTTACCTTACTATCTTATTAAATAGCTTAGTCAGCCATAACAAGCCTACCTCTCCCATACCTTTCCACACTTCTATTGGAATCCCATCAAGTCCTAATGCCTATCCCTTCTTCATCTTATTTAGTGCCTCTTTTACTACAATAGGTCTAACTCTACAAAATGGATCTAGCAAATATCCAAAAGTTGAAGATGATGAACAAGAAAAGTTGGGGGTAAGATAGTAATTTCAAAATGAGGGGGGACAATGAATATACTAACGATCGGCATGTGATCAAAAAAATCTAAGGAGAGAACTGAAGTTAAATAGCTATGGGGATATCTTTCAAGGGAGAGAGGAGAATAGTTGTTTATGGCCCCTAGAGGGGATAGAAGGTTGAGTGGGGACCACTTTAAAGAGAAAAAGATTAAAAATTGTAGAAGTAGTATCCAAAAAAGTAAGCTATAGGGCATTAATGGGAAGGGTTTTGGCGTAAAGGTGTCAAACCGTTTTAAGAAGTGGGGGACCCAAAGTAGGAGGAAAGGTGCAAGTCAAGACCAAAGGGAGAAGAAAGAAAAGTGGATTTGGGTGATCTCCAAGTATGAAAAATCTAGTCATCGGAAGGCTGGCTCAAAGGTAGTAGAAGATCATGGTGGTTGTCAAACAGCAATAAAAAGAATAGTAAACCAAGAAGAAAATTGAAAGAAAAAGAAGAAAGAGAGAAAGCACAAAGATTTAACATTGGTTCGGCTTGGTAGCCTACATCCATGAGAGAGAGAGAGAGAGAAAGCATCCACTATGAGAAGAAGAGATACAAGACTAACCTCTCTATAGACTCACAACAAATATCCTCACCCACTCAATGCTACACAACCAATGGCTTAAATAATCAAGAGACCAAATTACACATAGGCCCCTCTTCCTCCCATAAATACATCCAAAAATTTATCAACATTACGAATATACCCCTATAACCTCCAACACTCTCCCTAAAAGAAAACCCAAATACAACCAAAGACAATATATTTCTCAACAATGTCTCTAGTAGTGTTCAACGTCCTGAGGTCTGCAAGGTTGAGGCAAAATTAAGAGGGCATCCTAGAGGTAAGTCAGATGTGCTTGGGTCTGAACTTCAATGGCTAGAGTCAGTTTCTCCATCGCTCTTGCTCATCTCTTCCTTAGTTCCTGATGAACCGGAACAGGGGACTAGGGCTAAAGTTGCAGGTATACTTGAAGAAGAGGGTTGAAGATGTTTTGGGAATTGGAGTGGACAAGGTGGTGGAGAATGTCAAAAAGGAGAAGTTGAAGGGGGGTGAAGCGGAAGAGGGAGGTGGTGTTCAGAGAGGAGTTCATTGTTGCCAGGATACAGAACGTGATGGTCTTAATTTGGCTTTGCTTGTTCCTACAAGCACCTATTGCGGCCATTTGATGTATGTAGTGGTAGCTGAAAGAGTGGATTTTGATCTAGACCAAAGGAGGAAGGAGTTTGAGAAAATTGAGGCTGTTGCTACTTCAGAGGTTCAGAAGAAAGTCATAGTCCAAAAAGCCAAACTTTGGAGGAAGTGATAGATATCATAAAAGTAAAGGTAGCTTTGTGGGTAAAGACCTTGGATTGCTTCCAAACTTTGTCTATCACTGACATCTTAAGAGCTTGGACTGAAGTAGCTCATTCTTCAAGAGTATTTGGAAACCTCTAGAAGCCAACAAAGTCGAGCTAAACTTTGATTGGAACTCCATTGGAAATCCAAGAATGGCAGGAATAAGAGGGGTAATCAGAAATTCTGAGGGAAGGATTCTGGCACTATTTTCAGGACCAATTGGTCTGGGAAACTCCTTAAGGCTGAATTGATGGCTCTTTTACAATGCCTCAGATTAGCCAAACAACTGGGCTACATGTTGATTGAGGTAGATCCAAAAGTAATTATTTCATGGGCAAACACCAACAAACATATCCCTTAAACTTTGAGACAAGCAATGAGGGAAGTGGATGAGATTGCAAAAGACATAGGGGCTGAGTTTAAGTGGGCCACAAGAGGTGTGTTGACAGATGTTATTGTACACAGGTTTAGTACCGCAAGGGTACTGTTGTAATTTCCCCATCTTTATGTTGTACGACTAGACTAGTATAAATAATATCTACTGCACATGCCTGCAGTATTCTTTGGGGCTTTCAGTCCTCTCGCCTCTCCTCTCCTCTCTTCCTCTCTTCCTCCTCTCCTCTCTTCTCTTGCTCTTGTCAACAAGGTGCAAATGGGTTTTCTAACTCTCTGGCTAAAGTGGGTGTAACAAGACAACAATTATTTTGGGCTGGTTTGTAATGTGGGTTTAAGAATAGGGAACAACTTTCCTATGATCATGTTGTACTAACCATCATTTTAAATCTATTAATGCAAATTATTTTCACTGATCAAAAAAATATCCAATTTTGTGCATGTTATTAAGGTCTTTTTGCAATTATAACAAAAAAAAGGATTAGTTAAGGCAAGGCTGACCAAAAAATATAAAATGTTATATAGAAGAAAGGGGGTAAAATTTAGAGCCTTAAATGTTGAAGCCCCTACAGTGAAAACCCAAGAAGTTCAAGACCTAGGTAGGAGAAAAACCTTTCATTATCTCCTCCCAAGGGGTTGTCTCAAAAGACTGTAGTTTTAAGAGAAGGAATGGAAGGAAATGAAGCTGATGAGGTTGCTTTGGAGGTGCTACACAAAAGGGGAAGGGACGAAGAATGGAAGTGTGGATTTGAAGAAAATTGTTGACTAAGAGGTGGAGGTTGGCATATCTTTGGGTCCGTTTTTTTGGGGGAGAAGAAAGTTTTACTAGAAGAGCTTTTAAAGAATATGAGAGGAAAAGAAAGGAAGAGAGCCTTAAAAAATCCATGGTAGGGGAAGGAGGAGAAATTTGGAATGAGGAAGGAGGGCAGGAAGAACTTTGTGATGGTGAGGACTGAATTTGATCTTCGAGGGGAGCTGTTGGGGTTGGTGTTGAGTGTTTGATAGAAGGGATCTGCGTTGAGTTTTGTTGTAGTAGTTTGCTTTTAGTTTGGTTAGATAGGGTTGTTTTCCAGTTGTTTTGTGTGGTGTTACCTTATCACTTTTTAGTTTGATGTATTTTGTTTTCTTTTTCCTTTAATTAAAGTTTTATTTTTACTTCTCAAAAAAAGAAAGAAAGAAAGAAATAGAAAGTGTAATTACCTGAGTCGAAGACAAAGCCTCCATCATAAATAAATCCCCTTACAGCATGGCCAACCTGGTTCTAAGGTCATTATGTCAATACCGTCTATAGATGCACCTCCAACCAAAGACAGCTGATCATGTGATCATTAGCTAGAGAGCCATATTTTTGTATTACTTATGAAGAAAAGATGACCCCTTTGAAATATTTCTAGTGTTTGACCCATTGTTCTTGTTTATTAGTAGCCATATGATTGCATTAATTATGAAGAAAAGAAAACTTCTCTAATGTCAGAAACTAGAGATAGAGAAGACAATATAAAATAGTACAAATGCTGACAGTAGCACTATTTTTGTAGTACAGAGAAGAAAACTATTGCATTACATAAATACCCGGCCTAGGTATACCGCACAGAAAATTGTCCCTATTTATACCATTCCTTGCAAGTGCATCTACTATTCTATTAGCTAATTGAAGTATCCATCGGAACAAGCAGTCCAAAATAGACGCCAAAAATTTAGATTCTTTGATCACTTGCCAGAGTATTTAAGGGCCCCCTGTTTTGTTTTCCAATCCAACTTAGGGCCACTTCACAAAGCAAGGATTAGCTGAACATGATGGCTGTTCAGCGGGCTGTGGAACCAATAATAATGTTCCATACCAGTAATAAAATACATGGGACCCGCAACTTTTACAGTGGGGTCCATGAATTTATTACTGGTGTGGAACATTATCATTGGTTCCACAGCCTGCTGAACAGCCATTGCGTTCAGCTAATCCAAATTCCACTTCACAGTTTCCTTCCACAATCAAATTGGCCCATCCCAACTGGACCTGTGAAACTCATCATTATAATACCATGATGATCTCTAATCACACCCCCTACGCTTGATGATCCCGGGTTGTCAATGCTACACTCATCGAAGTTCAACATCATTTTCCCCAATTCAGGAGTTGACCATATGGTAATAATACCATGTTGTCCATTGTGAACCTGGATACAATACAAAAGCCCAGTCTCCTCAGCACACCATCCAACAATAGGCCTTTGAATTCTTTGCATGCCAGCACCCAATAAACCGTCCTCACCATGACATTTTCAATGATTGAGTCTTCATGTTGATTTTTGTTGTCAGATATTATTTCACCACAAAGGCTCCAAAGCACAACTGCTCTAGACATTTCCAAAGAACTTTTTTCCTTTATGTGTAAATGGAAGAACTATTTGCTAAAAAGTTCCATAATAATTGAAGCATAAGATCAATTCAATCCAAAGGAAGAAAGAAATGATTCCATTCCTTAGATGTGCAGGAAAAAGGAATAGATGGTTAATACTCAATACAGACCCCATTAGAAAGGAAAAGAACATATACAAGAGGATAAGCACAAAGATTCTTTTTCTTTAAAGAGTCTCACATGCTAATAATCCTGAGAGCCGCTTCCCATACAAATGCTTACAGTTTTTGGTGGAGCACGTCCAGCCCAAGCTTCATGAATAGAGAAAGATAATGGGGATAAGGGATTTTTTGTTTGAAGTCTTAAGGAAAGATTTGCATGAGAACTGACCCAAAGAATCCACAGTCCAAACCCTCTTGATTTGACCTATCCTTGCCTAAAAAGAAAAACCAGTTCAAGATGATCAATCAGCTAAATGGAACCCCCACTTTCAACATCCCTAAGACCTCTTCTAAAACCAAAATCCCATGATAATCCTGAAGGAGATAGTCACAAGGTCACTTTGTTCTTTTTTGTTCTCAGTTAAAGCATAAAGTCTAGGGAGCTGTTGGCAGATTGATCTATCACACCCACCAGATATCTTCCCAAAATCTCACTCTATAACTACAGGATCAAATCTAACAAATTAATGGAATCCAGTGAAGATTGCCCGCATAGCTTTCCAAGTATTGCTCTTCTTGCTAGTGCTTGCTTGCACCTAATGGATAACTCATGGCCATCAGTTCAGCCACTACCTGATACTCTTTTTTATTACATTCCTTTCCATGGAATACCCACAAAATGCATGAGATAGGTATCTCTGAAAAGCCTTCTCCTAGGTTCGGAGAATTCACGACTAGCATGCCATCCCTTTAGGAAGTCATGCTCATGCTGATGAAACATAAAACTGGATATTGGAAAATACCGGAGAAATAATTTCCAAACCTGAGATACAAAACTGTGTAAATAAAAGTGGATACTAGTCTTCCCACTGATGAGGCAGAGACAACAAGTGTGTGGAGCCGATCACCAATGTTACTTTTCCTTTGAGGAATCAAATAGCCATGGAGATTGAGAGAGAGATGAATCATTTTTCCTATGAAGCATCTCAAAAATAATAATTTCCCAATGAACTGCATCCTAGCAAAAAGCACCTACTTTAGGGAGTCAACAAATTATAGTATGTATTGATTAAATATAAATGAGACAGTTAGTTACTACAGTGTCTGGCTAAACAAGCAGTATGCTCAGTGTAAATATAGGTATCAAGAACCTTTTTTTAGCAAAAATAAAACTATATAAATAAAAAAAAAAGGTATACAAGCTTTATGGCCCCGGCACCAACAGCCAACCCAAAACAACCTAAAAAATTCAAATACTACTCAATCACAGCCAAATGACATAATCCAAACAACCCGCTCTACACCAATCTTTAATCCCAACTCCTTCAAAATCAAACGAATGAAAATACATCAACTATGTACAAACAAAAGCAGAAATGAAAGTACAGAACATACAACCCACTTCTTCAATAGAAACACCAAACACCATAACAACTGAAGACAATCCAAGATATCCAAATTGGAACAAATCCCAAGCACTCTCAGATTCTTCATCCCCAGAATCATGATCAGACCACAAAACCTGATTTTTGCTCAACATGTCTGATTTAACATGCTCCTTTTTTCCAATTCCATACGCTTTATAGCAAACTCCTCTCCACCCAACAAAAAGCACCTATCTTAGTGGGGCAATAACCTTCAATTCCTTGTGTCAGAAGAATTTCTGAGGTATTGTCATTGCAAACATAATGGATTGGATTGGAAAGAATAAAAAAAGAATAATAGGAAACAATAAGGTATTTTGAGATGTACTGTCATTCTAGGTGACCAAACTGCTGAGCTGCTGAGGCATCCTGTGAATGTGTCCTTTTTTTTTTTGATGAATCCTGTGAATGTGATCTTTGACTTCTTATTTGAACCAGTTCTTAGTCCAGTAGCTCAATTTCTCTCACAAATTAAGCAATGATGCTACTCTGTTTCTAGTTTGCATAAAACGAAATTAGGACTCCAACTGGCATAAACTAATTCTACTGAAGGTTATCACAACCATGCTTTTCCACGACAAGACACTAGGACCTAGTCTAAATCCAAATCAGATTTAGAGCAACCTCAATCATGCATAGAGCTGCTACTTTAACAGGAAATACAGAGTTCAACAAGGAATTTTAGGAAGAGACGAAGAGTGAAGGGCACCGTTGATTAGGATTTTGGCCAGCTGACCCTATGTATAGGAGGCTTTGTTGAGTTGATTCAAGTTGAGATGGAAAAGACTTGCTTAAATTCAACTGGATAAGATCTTTTCTTGTTTAGCAAACCACTGCATGACAGGGCTGATAAAAAAAACTGCATGATAGGGAGGTTGAGAAGCAGAACAATTTTCTAAGACACTTGGAAAAAGAAATGGTGGGGATGTTCCCGATGACTGATGGAAAGAGCTCTCAAGGGACAAATTTCCATTTAGGTCTTTCTACAATAGCATTACCAAGGCCAAGTTAAAGCAACTCAGTTTGAATTTATACAGAGCAACTTGGTACCTCCAAGGACTTAAATAATTGCATGGGCATCAATAGCATTCTAATAGTTCATCGTCTAAAGAGAGTGCGACATGCAAGTATATGGGATGTGTGTCACAGAAGAAGTGAGACCATCAACCATCTGCATCCATAGGGCATGGCAATAGACGCTTGCAAGTCCTCATTATTCAGGAAAAAAAATTGTTCAGCCTGGGAAATTGATATGAGAAGATCTTACTGTGAGGTTTGATGGCAGTTCACTCGGTAACCCAGGCTCTTCTTGGGTTGGAGCACTGGAAGATGGAGAAGGAAACACAATGTAGGTGTACAGTGGAGCAATTGAAAAAGCAGACTCACAAAAAGAAGAGGTGATGGCTCCCCTTCTTGATCCAAAAGGAGATCAGTGGAAATCCACCATCTCTTTTGATAATTGATAGGTGTCTTAGCAAAGGCTGTCAGGTGGGCCAAAGGATTAGGAGAGGGCCATGGAGACTATGATAATTGAGATATTTTTCTCCCAAGATCCAGTACCCATACGCTGTGATGAGCTTCAATGGGAAGAAATGAGATTGTTGATGAACTACCCAGGTTGGGGGGCAACGGGACAGAAATGTATGGTGGGCCTTCAATTCCATAGATGATAGAGACAATATATATGCAGTTGCACAGCTTAGGATGGACAGGCTTCTTTTTGTCCAGTCACTCATCCCACACTCTTTTGTTAATGTAATCTCACCTGTTATCACTAAAAAACGCACTTGTTTTTTAACATCAGGGCCAGTAACTGCAGAAGGATCCCATGTTAAGACTATGTCTATGTGGAATGTCAACCCACTGTAAGTTCGTTGGGGTGTAAAAACAAAATAGCACTGTATTATGTCCTCAATTGCTAATTTGCAAACATCTTTCCTTGATCAGATGTTGGGATTAAGAGAATTTGATGGGGTGAGTAAGATTATTCTTGAGAATAGATTTTGGGATGGAAGCCAATTTGCGGATGTTAATACGCAGAATCGTTTTTGAAATAAATGATTTATTTGAAAAATCTTTTTCTAAATTTCTTGTACCATCTCGTTGGAACCACCAAACCAGGTTATTATTGTTTGTGATTTCTCTACAACTTCCTCTGACAATGCAGTTTCTGCAACATCTCACAGACATCTGTTCTTCAAGAAACCAAATTCTCCATACACTCCCCCTCACAATTGTATCAAGATACATTTAAGAAAGGCTTCCTTTTGCAAATTAAAAACAAACCCAGCTGAATTTTACAAATAAGCCTCTCAAAAATAACACGAAGAAATTCAAGGAAAGTCCAGCAAACGCAAAAAGCAGAGAACCAAAAATAGAGGTACCCAGAGTCGCCGGAGTGTCGTAGAAGACAGTTGAGGCCTGTACAACAGTGGCTCGAACGGTCCGGGGACCGGAGTGATCAGACATTCCGTCGGCTTCACTGGCGACCACCACCGGCTCGCTGCTGTCGGAAACCGGTGCAGACTCAATAAAACCCCCACTTTCATCATCTTGAGGTAGGGCAATATTCATGGGTTCGGCAACCAAAACGTCGGCCGAGTTTTCCCAAGAAGCTTTCTTGGACGAAACACCTTTAGGGACAACGAGGTCAGGCCGAACCTGTTCCAAGAGCCACAGAATCGTTTCGCCAGCCGTTTTGAGACCGAGTTCCTGGGTCAGGCGAAATATACCGGGAGCACAAGTGGCCGGAAGCCTGACCCTCCGATCACGTCCCTGGAATTTGACATGGCGGTCTCGGGTCATGGTGGGCCGTCGGAGTTTCCTCTTCTCGGTGTTCTGAACCTCATCTCCGTCTGTCTCTCTCTGTATATCCATCGTCGTGACTGTGCATTGAAGTGCTCGTGAATGTGGGGAGATTTGTTGGGGAGAGATTCTCTGGGTTTTCCTTTTCCGAGTAGTAAAGCACTTAAGCCTGCAGAAATTGGCGAGTTGTCACTGAAGGAATTAGGTGCTGCCTTTTCTCAGGAGAAAGAACAGAAACCTCTCGCGGTTTGTACTTTTTGAAGTCTGGAGATAATGGGCTATATTGGCCCAGTTCTAGACGTCGCTCAGTGGGCCACGCCTGAGCGATCCACGTTAGATGGAGAAAAAAAGATGTATATTGTCACATGGAAGGTCCAAAAAATAGTTGATTTCTCAGATGCGACTTCAACGGCTTTAGATTAGTTGTTGATTCTTGGCACGTGTTGTAATGTGACGATTCAGATCAATAATTGGATTCTGACGTAACGTTGATTAGTCTAGACTCTAGAGCCTAGAGCCTATCAATCAACCAGTGACCCTGTCAGACGGTCAGACCCCGACCGGACATATGTAATCAGAATTCAGAAAGTTTTAGGTTATCGGTTTAACCGGCTAAGCTTGAAAAACAAAGGTTCAACTATGATGCCGGAAATACACGATACCGGAAAATCAATCAACCGTTTTAAGTGGTAACTGGTAACCAATCAATTCGGTTCTGAATTCACGGGGGGTTTCGCATGGGCAAAATTTAAAATTGGCATTTCGAGATACAATTTTTTATGCTTATTTGAAGATACAATAATAAATTAGGTTATATTTTTAAAAATAAAATAACTATAATTATATTATTATGAATAATAAACAATTACATAGAATCAGTCTTAAACCGATTATTTAATTGGGATTAAATCATAGACCTCATTATATTGAAAACAGTAGTCAAAATAATACTAATTTATTTTTATGTTAATAAATTAAACATTTTTAATTAATATTATCTTATTTATTATTTATCAAATTTACTATTTGAAACATGAAACATAATAAAAAACAAGATAAAAAATTATATATTTCATAAAATGTTTGGTTCCGTACCTGAATCAATTATGGACAAGTAAGAATGAAAATCAATACAATAATTAATCAAGACAAAATCATTGAACCAAAACCGTTATAATTGTGTTCAATCAATTTAGCTCCATCAAGATAGACCCAACCCATTGGTTCAGTCCTAGTTTTTCTTAAATAAATAAATGTCTATTGGGATGGGACTGGTATAGGCTATCTTGAACTAGACTGGATCCGTTGACAACACAAAATATTGGGCTCAAGGGGAGAGAACAATTTGTTAGTAAATTATTTCTAAATAAATAAACAATTTAGTAAAATAAATAAATAAATGTTTATTGAAATTAATGTCACATCTTTTTTATTCTACATATTTATTTTATTCAAATTAATAATTCATTTAATTTATTAAATAAATAAATGTTTAGATAATAATAATAAAATAAATAAATGAATAAATAAAAGTTGAGATACAGAATAGGAGAGAGAGAGAGAGAGTTGAGGAAGAAGAGGAATGGCATTTTATTTATAGAATGTCATAATTGTAAATAATTGTATGTGGCACTATTATAATTTTCAAATGCCATTGAATCAATTATATAAGGAGATTTGTCTTATATGTGGCATTGTTGTAATTTTTGAATATTATAGAGACAATTATATAGAGAGGTTTGTCTTATATGTGGCATTTTTATAATTTTTCAAACAAAGAGAGGTGGGAGAAAAGAGAGAATAAAGAAGAGAAGGGAGAGAGAGACATGTGTCAATAATTTAGAGAACAAAAAACATATAAATGTCAACCTCACAATGCTCTTGTACACCCTCTCAATGCTTTATGTATATAGATAAATGTCCTTTCCATGTGGTCCATTGGCCTGTCATCATCCAAATGAAAATTCATGGTCCCTTTCACTACCAAACTACCTTCCAACACAAAATAATGTTGATTCAAGAATAAAAATAATGTTGACTCAATCATCAACCCAGTGACCCAAATAGCTAAAACACTAACTCATTTGAATTGATCAGTATGTCACAAGTCAAATATTAATCCTATTTTTTTCTTTTTTTTTTTTGTTTTTAATCATTTTTATAATTAATAAAAATAATTTTTATTTTAATTTAATATTAGAGTTATACCTTTTTTTTATAAAATATTTATATTTTCTTTAATTCTTTATATTTTTATTTATAAAAAATAAAAATATATGAATGTCTAATATTAGAGATATGCCAAATCAGAATCTACTTGATTACACCCTTATTTATAGTAACAAGAAATTACACTTAGTCCTCGTTTGGGAGTGTGTATTGGATAAATAAATGTTTATGCTTATCCTAGTAAGTGTTCTGAGTGGCAGGCCAAGACAGGCCATAAAATGCAAAAAATGTATAAAAAAACACAAACTTTGAACTTATTCAAAACAGGCTCATTTTCTGAAAAAAAAAATGTGTTTATTTGGACTTGTTTCAAGTGCTTATTGGTGTAGTCCCAGCCTAAAATAAGCACTTTTTCCAATAAGTTCTTTAAAAAATAAGCACTCCCAAACAGGGATATTTTCTATTGCACACTTCCAATTGTGTTTTAACAAAGGTTCTCCAGTGACTAGTGAAAGATGTTTAAGCCCGTTTCTGAAACAAGGAAAGTTTCTACTCATTTTATAGAGTTTAGAGAGGTTTAGGGTCCATTTGGTTTCATGGGAATAGGGGTTTGGAATCGGAATAGGAATGGTCATATTCCAACTGTTTGGTCAGATCGGAACCCATTCCCATTCTTGGTGGAATGGACATTCCCTCCCCTTCCTTTGGGAATGAAAATCCGTTCCAGTTGATTCCGATTTTGGTTCCAATTCCTGTTTGAATCAAACAGGTAGGATAAATCGACCATTCCAATTTTGATTCTAATTGCAAACCAAACAGGCTCTTAAAGGTCTTTTTTTTTGTGGATAAATGACTTTTGGAGTTTTTTCCCCTCAACAAAAAGAGAGGTGGGGCTAAATGTTGAGAGAAAGAGGGGGGCATGTTGGTAACAAATGGATTTTGATTAGTGTGGAAGAGGCATTATTTGAGTCAGTTAAAATTGTTACAATCACACTTTATGATGCCAAAAGAGCAAGAAGGAAGAAGAAAAAAAGGCATAAAACAATAACAAAATCCATAATTACAAGAAGATATTACCAACTTTCAATGTCATCCTTGGCATAGACCAAGGCATTGAGCTAGCTTTGATTTAGCCACCTATACATCTTGATTGTATTGGCTGACATTGTCCTATCATAGGAGCACTAGATTACTCTTTGTTTGGAGTTAGGAATGGCAATTTTCCCCATCCCGAAGGGTACCTGACCTGGTGGGTCAGGTATGGGGAATGAGATCTCATGCTGCTCCAATCCTGATTAAATATATTAAAAATATATTATTATGATATTATTTATATTACTTATATATATTTACATATATTTAAAATACTATTTATATTTTAAAATTTTTTATTTATTTTAAGTAAACTTATTTTTCAAAAAATATTATAAATTAAAAATTTTCAAAGATTTGAGTCCTTGCGGGGAACCCGTCCCCATCCCTGCCCCGTTGTCATTTCTATTTTGAGTTGCTTTCAGTAAGATCTTTGTTGGATTTATGATAAATGAATAAATACCTGATTTTACATACCTAGGGAGGCATCAAAAACTCATTTAAGAACTCTTGTGAGTTCCAAATCGAAGCAAATTAATGATGCACAAGATGACAGTGAGACACCTCACCCTTTGGTAAGAATCGTTATCGGTTTTAATGACATTTTCAATATTTTATAGTTGAAATAAGATATTTTCACGGCATACATTTCAATGTAATAAATGTTTTTATGATGTTATGAACAGAAAAATGATGAAACCAACAGTTTATTACAAAAGTATTATTAACAGTAAAAACCATCAGTGCTGCTCCAGTGAACTGCATGCATAGACATGGTTTTTCTAAGTCTCTTCTTATCCCTTGTCTGTTATCTAGGGTATGTTTCAAGTTGAGTTAATTGAGTCTGTTTGACAAGTCTTTTTTTAAAGATTTCGTGGAAGTTCTGACAGTCAAAAGATAAAGTAAGTTTTTACATTAAGATTTTGAAAACCTGAAGATCATTTGGAGATTCCCGAAATTTGTCCAAAATGAACTTTACATGTCTTTTCGATATGACGTTTTTTGGTGGCTAAATCTTTTTCCAACAAAACAGGAAAAGACGAAAACATGGGCTGCCAAACTTCTAAAAAACTGACAGCCCACATGAAAAGACGTGCCAAACAGACCTCAGGATCTATCATCAAATGGCAAAAGAATAAAGACAGTAATTGAAAATAAAAACGCAAATAATTAGAACAGAAGTATTGACGCAGATAGCATAAATATTGATCAGTAACATAGTTTTTCTATAAGTAGTTTTTGGAATCTAACTTATACAGTTTTCTATGAAAGTTAATTACAGAATCTTTTGTTTATATGACTTGAAGGTATAGAGTACTAAAAATTCTGGAGCCACTGGTATCAGTGGAGCTACGTACTCTAGAGCAAGGTTCAAAATATTGATACAAGGCGTACCGGGTAGTATCAATATCTTTTCTTTTTTAGTTTTTTTCAAATCTAGTTCAGGGGGGCCGGCCAGTTTAAGGTCCGTCCATCTCCCTGAACCAGTCGAAATCCCGATACACCCTCTATAGAGGCATATCAGGAATCTCCCGATACGTATCAGCCGTATTGACTGATATGGCCTGATACGTATCGATATTTTGAACCTTGCTCTAGAGCAACTCTACAAGAATTTAAAGAATGGATTAATTAAAGATCCGAAATTCTTACAAAAAAGATGTTTTCCCTCGATATTTTCTCATAGGTAGACTTGCTCTAATTAATTTCTTCCTTAACAAAAGAACCCTTGGTATCTTCTTGAGTAGTAGCATCACTTGTGTAACTCTACCTATAGAGCATGACATTATTTTCCATATTTAATTCAATCGAATGATTGCTTTCCATGGGGTCTTCTCTTTTTTACTTTCTTGTTTAACCTCTCCTTTCCTATTAGAACTTGAAAAGATTTTACTTAAGTGGGACTTAAAACCAATTGCTCTGACAAGTACTATGCATCTCCATTTTTTAGCCATTTTGATCTTTGTGCAACAGTTCAAACTGGTATCTCATACTCTCAAGTATCAAAGTTTTCTCTTCAATCTGATACTTAACCTCATGAAGCTTCATCTAAACTGTTTTACCTATTAAAAGAAAATGATATTAAGAAATAAAAAGAGCTCCCTTATAAAGTTCTATTTTACCTATTAAGGTGTTAGCTTTCTAATCTACCAAAAGAAGTTTTCTCTCAATTAACTATCCTGCCGATAGTTAATTGTTAGACAGCTTGACTTTCACACAGAGGCATGATTCCATTACTGATCCATGAATTAAACTCAATAAGATGGAAGTAAATATCAGTATTTCATCTTTAATGCCACAGCATGGATCATCAACAAAGAGCAATATTTTTTTTTATCTTTTTTTCTATTGTCTTTTTTATTTCAACATTAAAATTTATGATCATAGTTCAACCATGGAGGCATATCTTTTTTTGCTGAAACCATGAAGACATTATCTTAACAATAATAAAAACAAAACCGGAAAAAAATGTAATTACTATTAAGTTAACTTAAGTTTCTTTGGCTTTGAATCTAGTAGTCTCAAAACTCCACTAAAAATCAGAGCCTAGTTCAACCAAACAATATATAATGTCATATCCTACTTAAGCCTTCTAGTCAACAACTGGGATCTGCAATCCTTCTTAAATGTAAGATGTAATCAAAGATTATATCTCGTGACAACATGATAAAATACCATAATTTATGCACAAATCTAAGGGAAATTACCAAATGCCAAACCTCAATAATATATTACAAAGTAAAATAGACATGTAAATAGATTTGGGCTCAATAAATCATACCACACATTCTCAATCATATGAAAATAAAGCCATTCCATTTTCATAAGTACAACAAAAGAGAACCTTTTTCATTGATGATGAAAAGGGTTATAGAGTCAGTTACATTGTGGCATGTAGTATTATCCTTAACTCATTTACAAAAAGAATGCTTCATGATTACCCTCTGAAGTTTCACCTCTAACATCTGAATCCTACAAGCTGTACAATGGAATAGCTACTAAGTATTCATTCTGATGGGACAACTTAAAGGATTATAGAGTCAGTTACAATGTCACATGTGGTATTACCCTTCAATCATTTACAAAAAGAATGTTTGATAACTACACTCTGATGTTGTTGTTTTGCCTCTACCACCTGAATCCTATAAATCCTATAAGTTGTACAATGAAATAACTATTAAAAATTCATTCTGATGGGACGACGTAAGCAACAACCACTGTTATATCATCTTTTTTTCCTCCAAGATAATTGAATCCAGCCATCTTTGATGCCTCCGAGAAGGGAGACAAACAATCACGTTGGAGTGATGAGTGGTGTGCATCCATGGAACCAACTGTGGATCCACTCCCATGAATCTGGTTCCCTGAATCACATCCTCAACAATCTCATGTTTGTACAAGTTATCAAAGAGTCCATCTGTTCCAGCAACAATGACATCTCCAAGTTTAATTGGAACTTTTAATACCTGGCATATCCATGAAAGAAAGTAGTCAATATGAAAATTCTCAAAGATAGCACAAAATGAGGCAGGAAAGCATGTGTAATCACTTACCATTGCTGAATTAGGTTGATCACACTTAGGGTTGTTCCCCAGTTGATAAGGACAGTTGAATTTGTGTTGCTGTATTGGGGAAGAATAGAAAATTTTCCCATCTCTAATAACCAAAAACCCACTATCTCCAACATTGACAGCATGTAAGCACTATAAACAAAAGCAAGCATGGGTTTAGTCATGAAATGAAACAAATTCTGAGCCTTCATAAATCATACAGTTCATCAGAGATAACCATACAGAGCATTTACTAACCTCGTTAAACAATTGCATAATACAGGCAGTAGATGATCCTATGGCATTAGTGTTTGAGCAAGCCACTCTCAGTACTCTCTCTAGATCAACAGCATCTTCAGGTTCAGCCTGAAGTGCAATTGTAGAGTTCTTCATGAGTTCTCGGGCATATTCCCCTGAGTCCACACCCTGCTTTACCCAACCACCAACACCATCCGCCACACCAAAGGCTTGTTGTTGCGGACAAATGAAATGGGCATCCTCACCCTGCGGCTTTAGGGCATTCTTCTTGGGTATGTAAAATGAGCCAGCTTTCAGAATCATGTTTCTCTTACTCTTATGCAAAACACCCCTGTTTTTTGAAAAACCAAACAGTTGATCAGATTATTCAAGAGGGCATTCAGAGAAACAACAGATGATCGTCAAACAGTTTTAGCATATGTTTTGGGGCTTAAAGAAACAATAGATAGTGACCCATTTCATATTAATGGTAGAAATACATACTAATGTTGCTTGAGAGACAAGCAATCAAATGAACGAAACATTTGCAATTTACCCATTAGGTGTCTGAGCTTCGGCAACCGATTTAAATCCAGAAAGACGGGGAACCTTCGACGACCTTATCTCCGAACGTTCTGAATCATCATCAGTGTAAACATCTTTTCTCCAATAGCCTCTGCGTACATTAAAGAAATCCAAAGTAAGCAACCGAGTAAACAGCCCAGAAACCTTAAAACAGAAGGGGAAGAAAGAACGATGTTTGAAGAAGTAAAGGAGAGATCAAAACCGACCTAGTAAACTGATACATTGAAGCCCTCTTGTTCGTCGTCTTTGTAAAACTCAAAAGGGAAGGAACGGAAGAACGATTCAAGACTTAAAACCGAAGAATCGAAGAACAAATTTGGAAGCCTGAAAGTAGAAGAACCACGATTGTGTTTTAAACTTTGAAGGACAAATGCTATGAATCTAAATCCTGAACACTCGGAAATTATATAGAAACACTAGCACGATCACTCGTTTTCGTATAGACTATAGTGCAAGAACCGTATCCGAGTTGGAGAAGGAATGTCAGGGAACCCGAACCACCGCATCACATTGTTGGACGACTTTTTGTGAAAAACTAGCAGGTATCGCACGGGACTTATTAAGGAAAGTGAAATAATCAATACGGAAAGAATGCAACGCTGTTTAAAATAATTAAATCTTTATTTTAATAATTTATTACAAAAATGTTTTAATAATTTAATAATTTGAATTAATTATATTAATATTTTTAGAAAATAATAATAATCATTGCTTATTATTTAATAAAATAATTATTTTTCCACATTATTTGTTAGTGTTCTAATTTATTTATTTTATTTTATTAATTAATGATTAAATATTTCAACTTTATAGTAAATATCACTTAAACATTTAAAATAATAAATATCAGTAAATATATAAAATTAGGCTATAGTCATAATTAAATTAATCTATAGTTAACTTTTTTAGTTATTAACTAAATTAATCTAAGCCCAAACTCAAGGTTTAAGACTTTGGATTAGGCTTGGATTCGTCACTGACCTAACCAGCCCAAATTGCATGCATTGTAACATTCGTAATTGGATTGGACCAAAGTCACCAAATCAAGTGCAATCCATGCATGCATTATTTTTAGTTTTTTTTTTAACTATTTTTAGATAACATTGAAGCCAAAGGAACTATGAGGGATCGGCCACCCACATTGTGTAGCTTGATGAACCAAAAAATTAAAAATTTTGGGCTAAATTTTGATAGTGTATTAGCAGTTTTTAAGATTGTTTGGCCTAGCCCAGCCCACACCTCAAGTGTAATAATATTTTTATAGGCCTATAGGATATTGTTCGTGTTAATTATAAAACTATGATTTTTTTTACAAATTAATTTTTTTAATTCTAGTATAATATATATATATATTAATATAAAATTTGTTATTTAAAATAATATTTACCATATATGCATATAACTTCCAAGTTGAGCTTATTAGGGGTTGTTTAGCTTGGGTTATATAAACTAAAGCCATCATTAGACTCCAAAAGTTTGATGCCCAATTAGACTTCGAATCTAATTATCCCTGATAATGTGTAGGCTTGGTGCATATTTCAGCTAGACCTAACTTAAAAGAAAATATTTGCTTCAGCCTGGAAACTTATACATCTAATCGGGTTAGGTTAAGTTATAAACTATTTATTAGTTTTTATTATTAACATTAATTATCCTACCAATACTAATTTTTAATAGGGGTGAGCATTCAGTTTATTCGATTAAAAATCGGACCAAATAAATTGAATTTTCAAAAACTGAACTAAAAAATAAAAACTGAAACTGAAACCGAAATAATCGAAACCTAAATTTGTTGTTCGATTTTTAGTACTGAATTTTAATAATATATAATCTATGACATATATTCTAACATATAATATATATTATATATTATAAAATATATATTATAAAATAAAATTCCATTATACTATATATTAATATTATAATATATTATATATTATATATTATATGTTACATACTATATATTATATCTTTCATATTATATATTACATATAATAATAGAAAGTTCGGTTAATTTGGTTAACCGAATTTCTAATTCTAAAAACTAAAACTAAAAACTGATTTAATAAAAAATAAAAAAAAAAACAAATTGAAAAAAAAAAGAAACCAAAATTTTTGGTTTGGTTTTCGGTTTTAACCGAATGGTGCTCACCCCTAATAAAACCTATTAAAATTTAATAATCCTATCAATAATTTATACCTATTACCTGGGTTTGTTGTAGATCTGAGATAGACCTAGCTTATAAGAAAATATTTCCTTGAGCCCATGGTTGAGCTAAGTTATAAATGATCATCCCTAAGTAGAAGGAGCCTTATGACATTATACAAATGGTTTAATTTCTAATTTTCATAATCTTTTACTTTTATATATTTATTTTAATTATCCTATTAAATTATATTTAAGTTTTTTTCATTTATGAACTACTAATTATTTTTTATTAATTTCATAACTTTTAATAATTGCTAGATAAAAATTTGCTAAATTTTAATATTTTTATTAACTTTAGTAATTTTATTAATTATAGTTATTAGGCCTCAAATTATATATAGATTTCATGTTATAGGTTTCTAGACGAACCGGGACCATTTTTATATTGTATTTACTAATGAGTAAAATATTTTAATAAATACAGTTAATTATTTAAAAATACTATAATTATTATTATTACTACAATAAAATACTGTTTTGAATAAATAATGTATTTATTAAAATACTACTAATTAATAAAATATTGTAAGTATTAAAATAATATAAGTATTAAAAATATTGTAATTATTAAAATACTGTATTTATTGAATATATGGCTAATTAACTAAATACTATTAATTAATAAATGCTGTAATTAATCAAGTACTGTTAATTAATAAATACTGTAATTAACTAAATACTTTTAATTATTAAATACTGTATTTGTTAAAATACTGCTAATTATTACAAGTACTGTAACTATTAATTTACTATTAATTAATAAATAGTATTGATTAATTAATAAATACATTATTTATTAATGTAATTATTATTGATATTTTTAATAAAAATTGAATTTATTAAAATACTATGATTATCAAAATATTGTAATTATTAAATTTCTGTATTTATATAAAATACAGTAATTTTCTGAAAATTATCATATTTTCAGAAATATTGGTAAATTTTTGGATAAAACGAATTAAATTTAATTTTCTGGTAATTAAATATTACTTTTTCTGTAATTAAATGTAATTTTCTACTATTAATAGTTTAAATTATAATTACTGTTAATTACAGTTTAAAAATAATTACTGTTAATTATATTACTGTAAATAATTAAAGCACATCATTTTTTCATTATTATTCAGTATTTTTTGCAAAAAACAATTAAATTAATTATTTAAATTTATTTTTAGTATTTTAATTATGTTTTAGGTTTTTCAGAATTTTCGAATTTTTAATTAATTTTTGGAATTTTTTCATTATTATTCAGTAATTTTTGCATATGAGTATTTTTCAATAATTTTCAGTATTTTCAGCATTTATTTTTTCGTATTATTCACTACAAAATTAATATACATTTGCTTTCAATAAAAATAAATTAAATAACTAAATAACTACCAAAGTTAACAAAAATGCAGCTAATTTTCAATATTTTTCAGTAATTTTTGGCTTGGGTACTTTTTTAATAATTTTTTGGTATTTTTAATAATAAAACACTATTAATTGTATCTTTTAATTATTTTTCAGCAAATGCCCTTTTTAATATAAAATACTGTTAATTTTCAATATTTTTAATTATTTTCAGTATTTTAATTTTGTTTAGGATTTTCAGGATTTTCTGGATTTTTAATTAATTGTTGGTATTTTTTTATTATTATTCAATAATTTTTGCAATAAAATACTGTTAATAAAATGTGTTCTACATTTTAAATTTTTATTAATTTTTATCATTTTAATGTGCTCATTATGCACAATAAAGGTCTTAACTCATAAAAATTATTAATTAATTAAAAATGCATTAATACAAATTTATCTAAAAATATTATTAAAACTATCAATTAATATTTGTATATTTAAATTTCTTGATTTTATTAGCGTTTATTAAGTTTAATTTTTAATGGGAATTGAAACACATTTTTAATATTTATTAAGTTTTGTTAATATTTATTTTAAGTGAAAGTTTAGTTGATTTTTAAATTAATAATTTTTTGATTGTTTAACCTCAACCTATTTATATTATTACTACTCTCTCTCTCTCTCTCTTAAATGTAATAATAACATGCGTTAAAATAAAAGGCCTTACAAAAAATGGAGAAAATAGATAAATAGCTTCTCTCAAAAGAGGGACATGCTGACATGATACGTCCAATTATATATATATATAACCAAATCGGCTTTGTCTAGTCATTTGAGCTTCGGAGAATTCAGCGCTCCTTGGGGGAATTTGGATTCAATTAATGTTTGAACGCATTAGCTGTGTAGCGAGCCCACATCATTGATAAATTATATGGGCCCATAGAAAAAGGTTGAATGGTTGTGACCCTTGTGGGTATTATGTTTTTTATGACTGGTGTATAGGCGTATCAATAGCTTTTTTTATTTTTTTTTTCAAATCTGGTTTAGAAGGGCTGGTTTAAGGTCCGTCCATCTCCTGAACCAGTTGAAATCCCAGTACACCCTCTGTAGGAACGTATCAGAAAGCTCCTGATACGATACATATCGGTCGTATATCGATATTTTGAACCTTGATTTGGAGTGTTATTAGTTATTTCATAACCTTTAGAACATCTATTGCATTCCGTTAAACCTTTTTCCTCTTAAGAAGGGTTGAGGTGAACATTCAACTAAGTTGGTTCACCTGATTTGAGTGACTTGGGATAAATTATGAGGAGGATGGAAGGAATACTTGAAGAAAAAAGACTGAATTGATTTGAGTTCTCCAGATTTTTCACTAAATATAACTTAAAAAAATTGTTCATGTAGAGCCCACCTTAAAAATCTGGAAAACGTTGCACTTTAGCCCTTAGCCTCCCCCCCAAGAAAGAAAAAAGGCCACTCAAGGAGGAGGTTGAAGTAAATAGCCTTAAAATGACCAAGGCCTTGTTCATTTGCTATTCAAGGAGGAGTTATTAAAGAGCTTTGATTCTCATTTTATCTTTAGCCTTAATGTACATCACATCATGTACAATAGAAACTATGCTCATTTTTTGTAAAAAAAAAAAAAGGATTTAGAATTTAGGAATTCAGGAATTCTCCCTATGCAATAAAAAAAAAGGCAATTTTGTTTAAAGAAAGTTAAAAGAAGAGAAAAAAAAATACTTGGAGTGCAGAAGAGGTTCAAAGGAACAAAGAAATTTTAGGAAAAAATCCAAGTAAAAGTCGCTTGAGGAATTTATTTTCATCTCAGCCTTACAATCAGATTCCATAAAGCTCTCAACTAATAAAGGGTGTGGGTGGCTGCCCTTTGTCAGCCCCCCAAGGGATAATGTTAGCCCTAATCTAGAACTGTCAAGGGGTTAGTCTCTCTTTTGATAGTTGGGTCGAGTCAAGCTTGAGTTGGAACCGTACATCACACGGGTCCCCACTAGAGATGATTTAAAAGTGAAGATAGGCAATGAAAGAATGATTGTAGCTACTATTTTTTAAGAAGGGAAAGACCCTTAAGAACATTTCTTTCATCTATGGAGAATTGGATAGGAAAAACGAGGAGGAATTTTTTGCATCTTTGGTAGAGAACAACGAGATGGACTAATGGCCCTTGGATTTGCATTGGGGATTTGAGCATGATTTTTAGCAAAGAGGATAAATGTGGATGCAAAAAAAAAGGCGAATAGCTTAACCTTAGCAAGGAATAAAATGTTTCTAAGAACAATGGGTTTGAAGTTAATTGTTAGTCATGGGCCTAAGTTCACCTGGACAAACAATAGAGATGGTTTGGATAACATAAAAGAAAAAAAAAAAAAGAATTGAATTGCCTTTGGCTAACAGGGGGATTGGTTTGATTAATTTTTTTAGGACGCTAGAACGATTCACTTAACTACAGGAGGTTTAGATAATATTCCTATTCCTATTTTTCTTGATAATTAGGTCTAGATAGTAATTGTCAATATAAAGTGGTTAAAAATTGTAGGAAGCTTAGGTTAGATCTATCAAAATAGAGGAAGAAGGTTTCTGGCAAGGCTTGAGAGAGAATTAAAGCTCTTCAATTAGAATTAAGCATATAAAGAAATCAACCTACAGCTAAACAAGAGTGAAGGAGTTGGAACTAGGGTTGGCAATTTTTTACCTAACCCGCTGAATTCACCCAATATCTAACTCGTTCAACCCACCCATTTACTTGACAGGTTGTGTGATCAACTCGCCACCCAACCTGCCCATTTAAATGGGTTGGGTTGTGGATAACCATTGGGTTAACCATTACAGACATTAGTATTAATTCCTTAGTTTTTTTTTTATTTTTTTTCATTTGAATTAAATAATTTATAATTAATGTATTAATTTTCTATTAATTATTGACTAAATTTAGTTTTGTCTTGAATCAACACACTTCACCCAACATAAATCCAAATCAATTTGACCCAAGTCTGGACCAGTTCAATGCGGTTTAACCCGATCCAACATATATCAATCTAGGTCGACCTGAATCCGAAATAGACCTCGGACGGGATGGCTCGGTACCGGTTGCTTTGCCCAATTTGCGTTGTCCGGTCCAACCATTATTCACACAATCGGGACCTGGTACAAGCTGATCCGGGTCGACCCGAATTCGAAACTGGTTGGACTGGGCGGGGTCTAAACCCTAAACCACCCTGCTTGCTTTTGCCCGAGTTGGATCATCCAGTTTGGTTCATATCCGCACAACCTGACCCGAATTCGGCCCAATCCGATTTACTTCTTCTGACCTGCTTCGAGCAAATCGGTTTGGCCCTAGACCTGTGCACAAACCTGATATGAGCCAACCCAAGTCAATCCACCATTGACTGAACAGGTCCGGTCTGGTTTGACCGAATTGAATAGGCCCGGTCTGGTCCGACCGAATTGAACCGACCCGATTGGGGTCTAGCACGACCGAACTGAACCGGTATGGTCCAGGTCTGGTTTGATTGGACTGAATCTGGTCCGATCGTTTTGTCCCACCGGACTGATCTGGATGTAAACTGTTCAACCACTCTTGAACTTGATGTGATTACCTCGAAGACAATCCAATTAGATAGTTCAAGTTGGTCTGACCGGTTTGAACCTATATGGTTCGTCAAATCCGAAACCCGAACATAGTTAAATGGCTTTGCTGCTTGTATAAAAATAACATGCATGTAATAGTTCAAGTTGGTCTGACCGGTTTGAACNCGAAACCCGAACATAGTTAAATGGCTTTGCTGCTTGTATAAAAATAACATGCATGTAATAGTTCAAGTTGGTCTGACCGGTTTGAACCTATGTGGCTCATCAAATCCGAAACCCGAACATAGTTAAATGGCTTTGCTGCTTGTATAAAAATAACTTGCATGTAATAGTTCAAGTTGGTTTGACCGATTTGAACCTATGTGGTTCGTCAAATCCGAAACCCGAACATAGTTAAATGGCTTTGCTGCTTAATGTGATTACCTCGAAGACAATCCAATTAGATAGTTCAAGTGGTCTAACCGGTTTGAACCTATGTGGTTCGTCAAATCTGAAACCCGTACACAGTTAAATGGCTTTGCTGCTTGTATAAAAATAACATGCATGTAATAGTTCAAGTTGGTCTGACCGGTTTGAACYTATGTGGTTCATCAAATCCGAAACCCGAACATAGTTAAATGGCTTTGCTGCTTGTATAAAAATAACATACGTGTAATGTGATTTGAACCTTCATCACTTGTGTGAATAGCAACTACTATTACCACTAAGCTATAACTAACTTATTTGTTAAAAGGGAGTTAGCTTTTTGTTTTAAGTATATAAATATAAGATTAATGGGTTTGAACGGATTGGATTGGGTTAAAGCAGGTTTGGGTTGAACCCAACCCATTTAATTTTATATAACTAAGTCATTAACAGGTTGACAGGTTAAATAGATTGGGTGTCAAATCAAGATGGAATCTCTAGAATGTTAATTAATCATTTTTGGACCTAATTAATTCATCGGGTAATCAATGATAGGTTAACAACTAGCTGCAAAAAGAGATTGAGGGGGAGGAAATCAAAGCTGATCTTTTCCAAATGAATTCTCACAATGCTCCGGGACTAGATGGCTTTCCAAATTTCTTTGTCCAAAAGTATTAAGATATTTATAGATAGGGAACAACATAAATTGGGTTATGAAGGATTTCTTCTAGAGTGGTATTTTGCACATGGATATAAATAAAACTTTTATAACCTTAATCTCAAAATGTAAAAACCCAAAGTGTAGCCCAATTCCGTCCCATAAGTCTCTGTAAGACCCTATATAAAGTAATTGCCAAGGTTCTACTCAATAAATTGAAACCCATGCTCTCAAAAAATTATAAGTTTGAATTAATCACTATTGCCCCCAGCAAATTGATATTTGATAATGTGTTGATTTCTCACAAAATTATTCACTTTATGAAATCTATTAGGCAAAGCCTGAGCTTCATGGCTATCATGCAAATTATATATGAATAGCTTATGAGATAGGGTATAATGAGTTTTGGTCAAAAATATGTTGGAGAAGTTGGGGTTTGGTGTTCAATTCATAGGGTGGATCATGTAATGTGTAACTTCTGTGTCCTACCAAATTCTTGTCTATGGTAGCTCAAGCAACCAATTATTTCCTTCTAAAGGGCTAATACAAGGTGTTCCTCTATCACCTTATTTGTTCTTAATCTACTTTGAAGTTCTTTCTTTAGCACTATAAAATTTACATTATGAGGGTATTGTCTATAGTATAAAACTAAGGTGTCATTTAGCAAGTCTTTTCAAGAATATCTCCCCGATGGCCTAGATGGTCAAAAGATGTAATGAACTTTTGGGATCTTGTCTTTAAAGATCTAGACTATTTGGTAAGTATCCTTGTCTAGCATGATCTAAAAGCTGTTAAATGAAAGATTTTAGGTATATAAAGATAGGAAGCTTCATTTGAAACTTCCAGATTTTTTGCCATTCTGGGATTTCATGAGCTTTTTAGGGCATAGGCCCTTCTGAAGACCAAATTTAGATCTTCCAAGCTTTGAAAAGTCTAAAAGACTACAAGAAAAGACTTGCCAAACATCCCCTAAATCAACATTGTCCTACCATCACTCACTTTTTTTTTCTTGTAGATGATTCATACATCTTCTCAAGAGCAAGCATTGTAGGAGGGTTAATCAAGGATGTTTTGAAGTAGTATGGGGAAGTAAGGTCAATCTCTCTAAATAAAAATCCTCTTTAGTCCAAACCTGCATCCTAAATTTCAAAAAATCATTAAAGAATGGAAAGTAAATCCAAAGGCTGGAAAAACAACCTTTTAGGTCTCGATAGGGAAAGAGGTCATGATCAAGTTGGTTTAACCTCTATTCCTGCTTATTCAATCTCATGCTTTTTAATCCCTAAGGACATTTGCAACCAGCTAGCTAAAACTTAAGGCTGTGTTTGGTTGCAATGAAAATATATTTGCACTGATGCCAAATTATGGCCGTGTAAATGAGTTGACTGTAAATTCTTATCTATTTTTGCTTCAAAATTTATCTTATTTTATTTGATTGCAGTGCAAATGAAGCAAATTAAGACATGAAGCATAATAAAGTAAAACACAAAACAAAATTAAACGAGAATTTGCATTTTTTTTCATTTGCACTCCTATCATTTGTACTAGTACAAGTAAAATTTCACTGCAACCAAACATAGCTAAAGGAAGTTCATGTGGGGTGAGACCAAAAATCAAAAGAAAATTAATTGGATTAATTGGAAAAAGGTTTGCAAAAGTAAGTTTAATGAAGGTTTAGGGTTTAGGAACCCTTGGGCTTTTAACCGAGATCTTCTACTAAAGTTGGCTTTGAAATTCTTATCCAATAAAGAGAGTCTTTGGAAAAAGTCATAAAAGGAATATACTTGAGGGGTAAGAATTTTTGGAGTTTAAAAGTTCCATCAAATTGTTCTTGGGGGTTTATAAACTTGTTGGTCCCTAGAGATATCCTAAAAGAGGGAACCGCTTGGAGTGTTTCAAGAGGGAAGAACATTGTCATTTGGGAAGACCCTGTAACACTTTCCTCCTTTAAACCAATGGGCCCTAAAACAAATTCTAACCATGTTAGATGGGGCAGTTATCTAATAAACTAGCAATACCATTTTACTTAAAAGGGTTGATACATTTGACTTAAAAAGGTTGAATTGTCAATCTGCCACTACAAAAATAATTTTTATTTTTGGATTGGCTTTAAATTTATATTTCATTCCAATATCAATAAGAATAATTATAGTTTATATATATTTTTGGAATGTTATATATATATATATATATATATAATAGAGATGTGCCCAATTTTTCTATATTTGTTATTTATTTATAATTTAAATTTTTTTATTTAATTATGATGTCATGGATTAGCCCACTTGACCCGGATGGTTGAATTGTTTACTTGCCACCATGATGGAAAAATGGTTCCATTTTTTAGTAAATTTTAAAAATATGTGTTTTATATCATTAAAAGTATTGAATATGTATTTAATTAATATAATTTATTTGTTTTTATTTTATGAAAATAATATCTTAAATATAGAATTCAATAAAAGACTGAAAGCTAATACCCTAAAATAAAACTTAATGAGAGGGAATTGAATGAAGAGAAATGCCGCGCTTCAAATTATATTTTGTGCTCTCACAATCAGAGAGGGACCAACTTAAAAAATAAGAGTATTTTAGTCAAGAATAAGATTCAATGAATGCCAATGGGAGTTAATACTTTAAATATGATACTTAATGAGAAGGATTTGAATGAGGAGGAAAGTGGTTTAATTTCAAATTACATTTCTGTACTTAAAATTAGATAAGGACCAAATTAAAAAATTGGTGTAATTTAGTCAAATAAAAGTTCCACATGGAGCACACCATTATTCACACTTTTAATAATAGTATAAATAAACATTACATGAAAAATGTAAAATGACATTTTTGCTCTACCTTGTTTTCCAATTATTGAACAAAAGAAGTACTTTTGTGCCCTTTTATAAAAAAAGCATTAAATGAAGATGTAAAGTAACAACTTAGATTTTGCTTTTTTCCAATTTAAACTTTAGAGAGGGGCATTTGATGTTCAATGAAAATTTTAGAAGCCAAGGACACCTATTCACACTTTTATAGATAGATAGATAGATAGAGAGAGAGAGAGAGAGAGAGAGAGAGAGGAATTTCCTTTTCTATTTCTAAAAACAAATAGAAAAGGAATTTCCTGACAACTTAACTTCAAACAAGGACATATTTGCATTTCCTTTCCATTAAATTCAAAATGCTTATGTGATGCTAGTAGTAGCATTTATACTTGAAATGCCAACGTGCAGTACCAAATAATCTCTTAATTATTTTGAAAAATGGGAGCCTACTAATATCCTAAATGGATTAATTGGCGAAGATTATATCAAAAATCCAAAAATACATATTTTTGGGAGTTGCCCACAATTTTCTTCAAATTTATCTTTGGTTTGATAGAAAATAAGATGAAGCAGAAGTTGGGAGAAAATTCTTAACAAATTCTGTAAAATTCCATAAAAACTATCCCTCAACTTTCTGTTACTAACTTATTTTTCTGTCAAACCATACACAGCTTAAAGAACTTAAGGAGAAGATGGAGGCATTGAGCCTGATAGTTTATATAAATATTGGGCTTGGGTGGCCAGCCCTGGGCCAAAATACAGGCCTAAAATTGAGCAACATCTTGGTCAGGTTAATCTTAGTCCATTCTGACTCATAGGGATGCACATGCACATATAGATTTTGAGTCCTGATTTGCTACCAACAAGACACTACCAGCAAAGCTTCCAACCGGATCCCTTAACATCTCAAATATGCTTTCTTGGTAGCAAATCTAGACTCGTAAAATTTTTTGTTTTGCAAATTAACCAGTTCTTTCTAGTCTGGGTGGTAGAGGTATAGTTCTTAGTTTCAAGTATGCTGATGATTCTTCCGTTCCTATAGGATATTATTCTAACGATTCAAATCCAATTCGGGTAAGTTGGAATTTGGATATCCTTTAAAACCATCACGTTGGACCAAATCGAAAATTATTGGACCTTCTCATTATATGATGGAACTCAGTATAAGGTTTTAGATCAATTTTGCCCGCTCAACTTCTCTTTTGAACTCCTTCCTAACTGCTTAGGTTATGTTTGGTTTGAAGGAAAAGGTAGGGAAAGGAAGGGAAAGGCAAGGAAACCTATACAAGGTTTGTAAGGCTCCGTTTGGTTTGTGGGAAGATTTGGGTGGATGGGAAAAGATGGGATGGGATGGGAAAGTGTAAAAATTTAACTTTCCAGCGTTTGGTTTCACATATGGGAAAATAAAGGAAAAGCACTGTTGGTTCTTTGCTGAAAGAAGAAGAAGAAGAAGGTGAGGGAGGAAGATGGAAAGAACAGGGAAGCATTGTTGGTTAATTGCCGGAAAAGCATTGTTGGTTCTTTGCCGTTGCTTGGTTCGCTGCTGCCTGGTTCTTCATTGCTGCCTGGTTCACTGCAGGTCTGGTGAAGATGGGAAGAATAGGAGTGCCCCTCGTAGATTGTGGCAGATCTGGTGAAGACGGGAAGAAGGTGAGGGAGAAGAGGAAGATGGAGGGAGACCGCCGCTGCCCCTCACACTGGTTCCTTGCCAGGTGAAGAAGAAGGCTAGTAACGGTGGTTCTTTCGATTGTAATAGTACTTTCCCAAATTTCTGGTGACATCCCACATTTTTCTCATCCCATCCCTCTCTTTCCCCAAAACAAATGAGAGAAAAAGAAATATTTTCGGAATATTCCCTTTTTCTCATCCCATCCCACAAACCAAACGGAGCCTAAAGGTTTTCCTACCTTTTCCTTCCTTTCCCTACTTTTTCCTTCAAACCAAACACAGCCTTAGTGATCTGAAGCATTCATTCAATACAATTATAAATCAACAGGGTATGTTCCTTGGCTGCTATTGCACAGTGGCAAATCCAGATCATGTTGCAAGAGAAAGACCTTCCCTCTGATTGATTTTCTTTATTGTTTGATCCAACCCATCAACAGAAAGGTACCCCATCTACACAACTCTATATAAATCATGTTGAGATAGTGGTGCAACTTGGACTCTGGTTGAACTTTTGTTGAATTTTGAAAGTAAATTTGGGAAATCTGATACTCATGTTTCGCTCCCGGATCAGATTAGAATGAACAAAAGATAATTTTAACTCAATGGTTTTTCTCCAAAATCTACCAGCAAACTCATCTTTTCTTCTAACAAATCTGATATGCTGCCTCAATTGTTGTAGTAACTCTAAAATCCCATCTATTTGATTCTCTCCTATGTCTTAATTTTCTTTAACTTCTGTAAGAATGATAGTTTATATTAATAGCACTCCATTGTATTCCCCAGTTGAGGAGAAAAGAATGCATGACCAAGATCATGAATATTGCATTAAGTGCACAATATCTGTTAGAAATTGCATCCAATCAGACATGGATTTTACCCCATTCAATCCTATTAAAATCCAAGAATGTTATATATATATATATATATGTGTACAATCATACAAAATTTATAACAGATAAATTTAATATTTTATATTTACATATTTATCATACATATAGAAGTTAAAAATAATTAGCTTTTCTACAATCTTTTCCAATTTTGTCATTTTAAACACAATAACATGGATGTCAATTAAATCCCAATCAGATCTGAAATCCGACATACCAGATTTGGATCTAAGGTTTGACAATCGGATACGGATGTAGTTGGATCCGACCCAATTACAGCCCTACATCTATATGAATACGACATCTCTGGTATCAAATTTATATTTCATTTGAGAAACAGTAACTTTATGAACTGATTCTGGTCATTCCATCAGTACTTTTAGTAAGTTCTTATGGGTGGTCAAAGCCACCCAGAACAAAAGCTCCTCAATAATCAAAATCGCTGTTGATTTAATATGAACTCTCTGAGGCACAATGATCCATCTCCAATAGTAACCCAAACTTAAGCCTGTGAGAGAGAGAGACCTCCATACTAAGCAATACCATTTTACCATGAAGAAGCAGCCAAGTCATATGTTACTCTTCGATCCTTGGGCTCAAGTTCACAAGGACCCGTATTGTCAACAGACAACAATACCCAGTGAAAAAAGAAGGTAAAGACAAGATTGCTCAAGACAAAAAAGGAAAATAAAAGATGTGAAGAAAGAAAAAAGGATTCAAGCAATCGACACTTCACCACTAAATTTAATTTACTCATTTGGATAAACCAACCCATTCCGTAAATTTGTCGAGCAGTCCCAACACAAGCTATTGCATTTCCACCTGTCAATCTTATTTAAATTTCAGCTCTGCCATGCCACCTGAGCCCAGCTCAGCATGCTCCCTTGGTTGTTTGTTGGTTAGGTGTTCTGGCATATTCAATGTTCTTAATAGCTTGACTAGATTCAGGCTAAGAACTTCCTAAGCTGCAGCTATAGGACCCACTGCCACCCTAACAACAAAAATATATAGCTTTTGTTTGTCTTTAGTAGATGGAGGTCCAATGGACTTCAAATATATATAATAAGCTATTCAATAATGGTGGTTGTAACTTGTAACAGTTGCAATTATCTGAAATTATGAATTATTTGATTCTTTCAATGTTCATCTATGTAAAATATGATCTCAGTTGAGTTGTTGAATAACTTATAATATGAGAACAGAGAAAGACAAACATGTAGAACTCCAAAATTTTGATACTGGTAGGATGATCATTGCTCATTAACACTAGAACAAGTTTTTGTACACAAGTGCCTCAAGTTGACTCACATAACTTTACTGAAGTCTATTAACAGTTTCATGTTTCAATGTCAACAGAGTAGTGCAAATTGGGCAGCCATTAGTAGGAGGTAAGCTTATCTCTACAGGAAGGCAATCAGATGGATTGGATGAGATGGACAGAAGAATATAGAAACCATTTACCATTAGTCTATTACCCTCTTGAACGTCTTGAAGTCTGGCCTTCCAACCCTTTAGCTTCCACTAGCCTGGCCTTCAAACTACTCTCCTGAGCCATTGCTAGCCTTTCACGAGCTGAGTTGCTTGAGTCTCGTGAAGGCCATGGTTGGTTCCATTGCCGTGTTGGACTGGCAAAGTCCCTTGCTGATGCTATCCTCGAGCCAGAAAGTAGGTGGTCTCTCAGGCCTTTCACGGATTTGTATCTCTGGGTTTCATCTTCATAGTACTGTCTGTCATGCTCCAAGAACCTTGTCCAATCGATTCCATCTCCATGGTTCTGAAAAGTCTGATCATTACTGAAATCCCACTCAATTCCTTCTGAGACGCCTCTTTCCAGACAGCTACTTCCCCTAGACATTTTCTCAGAGGTAGACCTTCTCCCCTTAATTTCTTCCTCAAAAACTCTCTTTGGATCCCCTTGAGTAGCACCGTTAGCATAACTCCACCTGTAGCTCTTGTTGTTATTGTCCATGTTTAACTCTATTGAATGAAGATCACTCTCTGCAGAGTCTTCTTCTGGGTTTTCTCCATCTTCAACTTCTCCATCGTCCTCTCCGTCTTCTTTCCCATAAGAACCAGAATGGGTTCTACTCAGATGGGATGCTACATCTGCTTTGCCCCGACTATTCTGAGAGATGGTTCCATTTTCTTTAGCCCCTTTTGTCCTAAGAGCCTCAAGCTCACTCCTCAGCTTGTCAACTGCAGCATTTTTCTCCTCGAACTGATATTTAGCCTCTGAGAGTTTCATCTGCACTCTCTCCTCGCGCAACACATCAGCTAGTTGAAGCATTTCCCTCTCCTTCTCCACCTCTTCACGAACCTTCTCAGACTCTCTCCTCAGTTCTTCCATCTCTGCTTTTTCTTCTCCAATTCCCCTGGCTAACTCATCACAGACATGTTCTAGTATCTCACGCGCTCTCTTCTCGCTCTCCAGTTCTTTTACTGCCTTTGCAAGAGATGCTTTAGTCTCAGCCAATTCCATTCCGAGCTTCTTATTCAAGCCCTCGCTGCGTCTCCTCAGCTTCCTCTCTACCTCAAGATTTCCTGCAATGGATTGTATAGCCGCCTGAATCTTTTCTTGCTCCTTGTTCTTCCATGCTGACTTCTCTTCCGCAAAACGCTTCATAAGGTAATTGATCTCATTCCGATCAGAACGCTGTTCTAGGATAAGCTGCTCGACCTGCAAACGGGCACGCTCAAGCTCAGCACGCAAGGCAGAGACGATGGACATGCTTGATGCATTCTGCTCTTCAAGACCGCAAATCCTGTTGAGTATTTTGAGAAGTTCTTTAGCAGTGATCAGACCATTGCTAACGTCCTTCAATCGAGTCTTAACTCCTAAAATGGATCCTGTAGGAGTCATGGCTCGAGATCTTGTCCCAATCTGCAACAAAATAAACATGCTCACTAGTCATTATCTCATCTCAGTTACATAAATAGTTGCAGAAAGAATAAATGGTTTAAGAGTTTGGGTACCTCTGTTAAACTAGCATTGCTTAGAGAATCGAAAGGTCCATGATCATTATGGCTAAGCCTATGCGAAATTGCTGATGTTCTTTTGTGGAGACTACCAGTCCCAGAGCGATCCATTCTCTACAAAAATGGAGATGAAGAAATTACAGACAGTTTCAGTGAGATGTTAAACAGAGAAGAACGAAAAAGAGGAAAAAATGTAGATAAGAAACAACAAAGGCCATGAACTTAAAAGTTTAAGTGACCCAAAACAAAGAAAAATCCAAAGAAGAAGAAGAAGAAGAAGAAGAGGCAGCCACCTCTGAAACAGGACTGTGCGACGGATCTGATAAATGGGATGGCAGAGAACCCGACTGAACAGAGCTTGCCATCCTTTCTCTGCTCCTCGTCTCTTTCCTGATCCTACTCACCTCCAAAACGTCTTTCATTCTAGGCGACGGTATCTCGTTCATCTCCCATAGAGTGGCAGCGAGCTTCCTCGCTGACACTGGAGCTTGCTTTCCTTTACCACTGCTATGAGACGGGGGGTATTTCGGCGACTCAGCGATTCCCACCAGAGAAGAAGGGGATCTCGAGCTCATCTTCCATGTCGGAACCGGCGTGCTCGATCCTCCCCTCTTCCCAACCAGAATCGCTCTCTTGATCCTGTAATTCTTCACTAGCGAAGACGAAGAAGACGACGACGAACAGCCCCGTTTTCTGATGTTGCAGCGTCCCCTAACCGTACCCTCTATGCTCCGATTATGTCTGGGCATTCTCTACTTTCTTCAGAAGTTCTCTCCAATCTAAGAAAAATCCGAATCATAAAAAATCAAAAGACATGAACTTGCACTAACCCAGCTTTTCTCAATCAAATCCCAGGAACATCCCATAAAAGGATTGTTTCAGAAGCAAAAACCAACCAATTAAGAATGTTTCGGAGATCGTGAATCGTAGTACATACCATCATACTCTGACGATCCACGGACACCCTCTCCCCCACTCGAACGACTCCAATCGTCTCGCAGGCTGACTCCGAAGTCTGAACTCTCTGGACACATTTGATTCTGAGATTCAAAGTTCGAAATGGGAAAAGAAGAAAAACAGATAAGAAAGTAAACTAAATTATAATCAACCAGTCGAGAGCTTCATTACCAGTTTTAAGAAGATCAACTGCCCTATAAAGACGATGAACTCTAAACCTCTGTACCCAGAATCAGAGGAGAAACCGAAGAAATTCAAGCCCGAACCCCACCAAAGAACAAGACTTCCAGACATCTAAAACTAGAATAAAACTGGAAGGTAGGAAGACTGGAGAGCTTGGAGGCTTATATCTTGGCCGTGACAGACATCTGAGGGGGAGAGAGAGAGAGAGGGGTTCAGGCTTCAGACCTCTGAGAAGGCAATTCATATACATGAGCATCTCTCGACGTGCAGCACCTGTCATTTAGACTGTGCGCCACGTCATCGATCTTAATCCAATTATAGGCTTACACGTGTTCTAAACGGTCAGTATCTATCTTATTCTTGACAAGGTTCCGCGTATTTTATTTATTTTTTATTCATTTTCTCCTTTACAGGGAAAAACAGCGAAACACTGAAACACTTTCAGAGATTTTTCAAGGATACCCCCCTTCCTTTTATATTTACGAATTAGCCCATGAGTATTTGTAAAGGGGCTGTAATTTCAGATTTGTGAGGTGAACGGCAGTACAAACCAATTAGGCCCCTCAACAATCAACAATCAACATCGTTATAGGGGAATGGGTTATATGGGGTAGGTTATAGCCATAGAGGGTGGAGACTGGAGACGTGGAGTGCCACTCTACTAAGATGGGGCCCATCTCCTATCGAGTCGGGCTATCACCTCAAATAAATAATAAATAAATAAATAAAAACGGTATTTTCGTAACCTCGCACCGCCCTTTGATTCGCATAATTTGCTGCAAAAAGCAGACATTCTGTTGTTTTTGGAAAGAGGTTTTAAGTTAACCTTGGGATTCAAATCTTGCAACACCCTTTATATGCAAGAAGAATCCATTAACCATTCAGGCTTCAGGGCCTTGATTTTTCAAAATCAATTTGAAGGAAATCATTCAGTTTTCTTCATTGGAACCAAACAGAACACTAATAATAATCTTATTAGATTTGACAAGACCTTTTAAAGTTTTAATCTATTTATAGAATAATTTGGCCCATGCGAATGTGTGCTCATAAGGACCTTTTTTTTTTGGACGAACGCATCAATTGGACAAACGATAAGAACAAAAACGTTGGTCAGACCATTTCTTGGATGGGAATGGATTCCTACTTCCTCATCTTATGTTTGGGTCGCGTCAAATTCTAATAGATTTTCTGTTTATTTTGTTTCAGAAAATGGAAGGGGAGAAGACACATGCTATAGGACAATATATTACATGTCAAATTGTATTATAAGGGGATTCTTTGGGATTATATATCCAGTTTGCATTAGAAGGGTATTAGAGTTTAGAGCAATTGTACGTGAGGTCCATTGGGTCATAGCGTGAAGGGCATGTGGTTGGGTTACATGGGCTTCACCATGCCTTCTATTTTGGAAGGGTACGGATTGACCATCTCAACTAGTGGGTTATCAGCATATTATAAAGATTTGGATACTTTAAGATTTTCTCACTGGGTTTAGTTTTGCATTCATTTGCTTTTAACTATTATTTGCACTCTTACATAATGTGCAATTTATATTTTTTGTCTCATTTGCATACATTAGCAGTGATATTTTGAATCTAAGGCTTAGTTTAGAAAGAATACAAATATAAAATATGTACAATATAAATACATATAAAATACAAGGTTTTGTGTTTTATATATTTGTATTTGTATTCCTTTCAAATTAAGCTTAAAAAATTAATGCAAAAAAAAAAGAAGAAAATTTCATCACTTTCTACCATCTTCATTCTCCTTTCATATAAAGTAATGACTAACTATTTTTTCTTTTTGGTAAAAAGAGTAAAAATACTGGGTTATTAGCCCTCCCCCACAAATCACAAAGACAGGTAAAAAAGAACTGCCAGCCTTTTACCCTAGCATCCTGACTTTGTCCCAAACAAATAGCCTTCCTCCCATTTTTCTTTCATTAAGGCGGGAACCACATCATTTTACTTCTTATTTCACTTCTTAAAAATGAACAAAACAAAGTTGAATCTGAACCAAAAATAAACCAAGATTTACACTCAACCCATTTGCAGTCCAATTAAGTTACATCAGTGCAAATGCAATTTACATATTGTACCCGGCCAGGGCTTTGTTATTTGTCACTCCATGGTGTATTTACTCCAAGGAAATTCAATTTAATCGTAATGGAGACTTTCTCATGTATATAAGTACATCTGAACTCCATTTCTAATGAATTTGAAGAAGAAAGTGTTCTGGTTTGGGTGATTGTTGCCTTTACCACATATGATTTGTGCAAAATAGAATTCTATTTCATAATGAGGAAAAATATAGGTTAAATGGATTTTAAAGCATATTTTTCAAATCTTTTATGCAAGTCCTGTAAAAGAGGGTAATGCTGGAAACTGTAGGGTGTTTTCCTTTCCCAATCTAGAAGAACTAATATAAAGGAATTGCAATTCCCATGAATTTATAAATCAACTGTAATAGAGGAATGAATAGTAATGGGAGGGTTCATATGGATTTATAAGTAATGAATGACTCTGGTCATTTGTTGCAGGTGGATCAATGAAGCTGAGAAAGGACAGTTTGGAGTTTGGAGGCAGAATTAAAGGCTATTGTTTTGCTAGGGATCAAGGTTGGAGAAGACTGTGAGGCTAGAGTCAGATTCTTTACTATCTATTTTGGCTCTGCAGGGATTTGATTCTACCAAACCTTGACCTTGTTAGTATCTTTTGGACAGTACTAAATCCACCTCTGGTTGGTTTGATGGGGTTTCATTAAATTTTAAGCATAATAGATAATGCTTGTTGATGAAGTGCTTATTTTTAGGGTTTAGAGTTAGACTTTAGAGTATAGGGTTAGGGTCTAAGGGTTGAGTATAAATTATAAAATAAAGTATCCATTATCTCTCAAAAACTCTAGAGTCAGACAACAGAACATCAACCTTTTTTTCTTTTTATGGGCAACCTGATGAGCCACAGTAGTCTACATAACTCCAAAAACATTCTTACCTTGTCTAAGATAACTAAAGATGACCAAGATGAGATTCCACAAGCTCCAATAACAATCAGATTTCCACACGAATGGTTCTCCAATTAACCCTTTTAGCAAAAAAGTAAGGTCTACAAAATAGCTCTAACGTCTAAGATCTGCTTTTAGTACATCATTAACCATACCCAAAGGACAACCTGCAACTGTAATCAATAGGTGGTTGGACGCATTCATCTGCCAAATAAAGCTCGGGGTGGAAAGCCATTTAGGAACTTGCACTGTGTTTTTCCCTACCTTTTTCTTTCAAAGCAAACAGTCTTGATGTTCTTTCCAAAATTAAACGTTTCTTGATTGCACTATTCTATTCCAACTCTTTAACAAATCCAACATTAATACCCCTAAAAATATTTGATGATTTCTTTTTTATCATATTAGAAAGGAGGATCAGGAAGTGACCCAGTCATTTGATTTAGGGCCGGTTTGGTTTGCAGGAGTAGGAGTCTTAAATCGAAACTGGAATGAGTTATTTCCATTCTAACTGTTGGGTTGTGCAGAATTAGAATCCAATTCTCATTTCTAGTGGAATTGGCATTCCCCCATTTGAGGAAATGGTCATTGCCTCCCCTTTCCTTGGGAATGAAATCCCGGCCATTCCAATTGATTCCAATTTCCATTTCGATCCCTATTTGAACCAAACAGTATGGAAATAGACCATTCTAGTTCCAATTCTAACTGTGAGCCAAAGGGACCCTTAATTTATTCTTATGGTTTTATTTTTAGACAGAAGAACACATATGCTCACTTTCTTGCTAGTAAACACTAAGGGGGCGTTCTTTTTTCGGATTTTGAGAGGGGGGAAAGTTGGTCAATGGGATTTTGGTTTCCATTGACCAAGAATCCCATGTTCTTTTTTCAGATTTATGTGGGGACTAGGGAAAGTTTCTTTTCCTGGGTATCACATACCTGGGTAAGTGATACCTATCTCCTAGGTGGGTAAATAACTTTCCCACCTAGGGGGGGAGTTGCCAACACTTGAATAGGATAAAAATGCCCCTTTTAATAATGAATTTTTATCGCTAAAATGGTCATTGTCTTATTGACATAAAAAATAAAAGAACATGGGTAAATGAACTTACTATGGTAAGTGTTTCCTAAGAAAAACTTATCCAGATAATTGCATTTACCTAGGTAAGTAACTTACCAAAAAGAAAACGAAGCCTAAACAGTATCGTAATAGGAATCTGAATTTACTCTTCATAGAGTGCACCTTACACCAACCTTACAGCACTTGTATGTAGCCGCACATCAAGAACATTGATCTCCCATACTTGAATATTGTGATTCATGAAGAGATATTCCCAATATAAAGCTGCAACATGCTGTAAAGTTGGTGTGAGTAGCAAATGCTATTAGAAATCTTAGCCTCATAATCCATGGGTTCAAAATGTGAATGCGGTTATTTTTCATCTCTCATATTCTCCTTACTGTCTAATGACTGTTCAATTTTATTCAGAAAAAGTGATCTTTGTTTCTTTAATGAGCATTGTCTCCTTTATCTTTTCAACTTAACTCCTACCTTCATGGAAAGAAAAAAGTTACATGAAGAAGAAAGTAAAGTTAATATGTAAATAAATATATCATACCAATACTTGACTAGGCTTCATGTCCACACAACCATGTGAAAATTTTATTTTAATCCATTTATTTTTCTCTCTCCTCACCCTACTACTCATCTCTCTCTCGTCTACCTCCTCTTGCATGTGCCAATCAACTAGTATAAATAAATGAAAAGTAAAGAGACATGTCACCACTCTTGCTGCATATATGAGAGAGAGAAGGATAAGATCACCAAGAAACTAGTGTCTCTATAAAACAATTTTATTTATTAATTTAAGGATCTGTTTGGTTTGTAAGAATATGGGCCTGGTACATTCCAATTTTAGTTACTTGATCAGGTGGAATGGGATTTTGGTTCCTATTTTTGGTAGAATGGCATTTCTCCATTTGAGGGAATGATAATTCCAGCCTAGGGGTGATCATTTTAGACCATAAATTTTGGGCTTGGGCTTAAGTTTTGTGTTCAAGCCCGGCTTAGGCCCGAGCCCACATTAGGCCTACAAATTTTAGGGTCGGGCCTAGACCTAATACTTCAAGCCCTAATCAGGCCTGCCTCAACCCACATATATTTAAACATACACATTTGATGTATAATGTATATATGTACACATATTATTTTATATTATATAATGTATAAAATAACTTTATATGCATATTATATGCCATTTAGTATAAAATACATAAGACATAAACCCAAAATCAGACCCGCCCCAACTCGGGCTAGAAACCCTGGGCTTGGGCCTAGGCTATAGCCCTTATCGTAAGTACAAAGTCCAGCCTGGGCCCTGCCCTGCCCAGCCCACCAGCCCATGATCACCTCTATTCCAGCCTACCCCCTTGGGAATGAGAAACTCATTCCACCTTATCAACCCTCCTTTGGGAGTCATGCATATTTTATAGAATTTGTTTGAAACAAACAAGCAAGGGAATAGATGATTTTAATTCAAATTCTGACAATAAACCAAACAGACCTTTAACATTCCAATGGAAGTCAACTGATCAAACAGATTGTTTTAAGAACATTTATATCTTTACCTCTCCTCTTGTATTTAATATATCTGTACCATCTTTATTTATTTGCTACTTTTTCTATTTTTCTTGAGACATTTAGTATCTTACTTTAGTCAGATTGAATCCCCTTGAGAACATTGTTTCTCTTGCATGGACATGCATCTCCATTCTCTCTCTCTCTCCCCCTCCCCTAATTGCCAGGCTTGCACTAATAATGATACTGACTCATTCCATTATAATAAAATAAAAAATATATAAAAGTTTTCAATCACCTTTAATGGATTCCTGCTGTATCAGTATTTATATTAATAAATAGTGACGGCTGTATTATTTACCTAATCCTTGTTGTATTTGAATAGATACATTACAAGAGTATTTATTGGGAGTTAATTTTGTAGTTGAGTCAGCTAACAAAAAGTCTTGATAAACCCAAGAGAGTTCCATGTGGCAAGCTAGTCTTTGGGTCAAAAGAAACCCAGCCTTTTTTCTCCTCATTTTAGCTTCATTAAAAAAATGTCCAAAGATTACTTTGTGATGTGTTTAGGAAAGCTTTTACTCTGGGTAATTTTTAAATTAAAAATTAAGACTCGATATTGTTTGTATTGGTGTAAATGCATGAGAGAGTGCAAATATGCCGAATGCAAATTCTGGTTTATTTTTGTTTTAGATTTGATTTTGTATTGTTTGTTTATGAGAAGTAAAACAAGAATTAAGATGGTGTAATCCCAACCTTATATGAAAGAGAATGTACATAAGAGGAGGGTTATTTCTTTGGAGTGAGTTAGGAATTAAGACTATGTGATTCTCACTTTGTATGGGAGAATTGAGGTAAAAGGATGGTAAAGTTTTTTATGCACATTTTGCACTGCCAATGAGTGCAAATGAAACAAAAATAGAAATTTTGTATCAGAAAAGAATGCAATTCATAGTTCCAAAAACAAACTGGATGCAAAAGTTTGTACCCGATTCAAATTTGCGCTGCAAACAAACAGTGCCTGAAGGGCATGAATTGAAAATGCTTTAACTCACTCTTAAAGTAATAGGGAATAAGGATGACGAAGGTTTTAAATTAGCCAAACATTTGTCCACGTGGCTAAATATACATTGTACAGCACATGGAAGCTCCCTATTGGTATTGGGCCTAGTCTACCATTATAGATGAATAGGAAAAATAGGGGCTTTATCATTTTTTTTAAGCAAATGGGGTGTAAATTGCAAATACAAAAACAAAAGTTACTGCATTCAATAATTGCTAACAACAAAATGCTGCCATGCCAGAACTTAATTTCTTCCCCTTTGGGAGCATGCGATCAGATGGGTGGGCCCGCTTCAAACGGCTAAACGCTTTCCTTTTACCTTCCTTGAATTGTACAAAAGCTGAAGCTGAATCTTGAATGGAGCCCACACTGGATGTGGGCCGTGGGGCCCGAAATCAGCCCACTGAGAATTCACTTTCTAGCCGCACGGTGGGCGGACCCTACTAATATTAATGGATTAATACCTGGGCTTCTGTTTGGTTGAGCATAAGAATTGACAGCATATGGTGGTGTAAATGTCGGATTAAGAATTAAGATGGACTTTAGACGGAGGAACTTCACAATTCGCAATTTCACATGGTCTGTTTGGTAACCGAACCCGGCCCGGCCCGGCCCCGCTTAGGGCCACAATTGAATCACGTGTTTGAAAGAAAAGCCTACGGCTGCAATTTGGATGGGATCGGGGCTAAGCATTTGCTAAGATTTGAATGAGGTTCAGGTCAGAGACTATGTAAATTCTAAGTCGGGTTTCAACCCTAAATTGGCACTCTTAACTGAGAGTGCAGACCTTCTACCCACAAGACACTACAATTACATAAGAACATCTCAATTGTCATTCATATGCGAGATATTTCTGATATGTGGTTATAGTGTCTTGTCTAGGGGTGCCCACGGTTTGGTTAATCGAACCATGGGCCTTTCTTGGTAATTGAATTAGTATTATTGGTTTTTGAAAATTTGGTAACTAAAATCGAATTGAAACCAATTGGTTAACTGGTAGATCGGTTCGGTTAACCATCAATTCGGTTCATTGGTTTTTTAATTTTTACAATATATATTATAAAAAAATATATAAATAGATAATAAAATTTATAAATATATATATATATATATATATAAAATATTATATTTTAAATAATAAATAATATATCATATATTATAAATTTATATATATACAATACAAATTTATTAATTTATAATATATAAAAATATATAGTATATAATATATAATATACATAAATATATATAAAATATATAAAAATATATGTATACCAGTTGGTTCGATTAACTGTCAAATTTTATATTAATTAACCAAAACCAAATTAATACCTTTAGTTTTTTAAAAACACCAAACCGACCAATTCAATTAACCGGTATTTTGATTCAGTTTTTCGTTTTTTTTCTCACCCCTAATCTTGTAGGTATGTGTCGGTAACAAATTTAAACTCATTGTCTGATTGGATTTGTTTTAATATATTTGATGGGGTTGAGAATTGAGCCGGTCCAGATCAAACCGTTGAGTTGGAAGTTCAATGAGGTGGTGGTACCTATGCTAGTCGAAGACTCGAGCTAGCTGAGGAACAGTGATGTGACACACACTCACACGCTCTAAAGGCTAACGTTGGTTTACGCTACAAGCCTACAACCCTCACGAAGTGGGGACATGTGATGAATACCGGACAAAGCCCCGGTACCATCGTCCATCGGGATTGGCACCAATGTCCCCAAACCTCTTGTGCGGAATGCACAATACACACCGACACCGATCAAGTTTGGTCTGCCAGCCACCTTCGAAGCTAACACATGTCCCATAAATGAAAAACACATTTCATGCATGTAAGGGCATACCACCCAAGATGAGATTATCTTCATACATTTTCTATTTCTCAAGCTTTATTGCTCTCCTAATCTTGCTGTCTCTGCAGCTGATCTAAGCTGATCGCCTCACTAAATCGAGCGTAGGAGCGCTCCTCCTGAGGAACCACCTGGGGCCTCTGACCATTTGTGTGCATAAATGGTCGGATCCAAAACAACTTATCTAGTTCATTAAACCATTATATGCCGCTTATCCACCTCAACTCACACATCAATATTTATACTAAATTTGTAAATTTGATATATAAAATACGTCTTCTAATTAGGTCATGGAGGAAGTTCACTTCATTACCCTGATTTATTTTAGTCCATTGAGGTAGACAGTGATCAATTAGATTGTTCATTAGATAGGAGACTCTTGAATTTGGCCACGTATTAAATCATGAAGTCCGTATAACTTTTAATGAGGGAAGTTTTATGATCATAGCAGAGAGCCAATGGATAGGAGCCATGTGTTTATACTATAGACTCTGGAATAACATGAACAACTACCAAAGTGAGGCTCAATGCCGAGATGACATTGGCGCCCTATAACACATCTCAACTATGTATTGGGAATGTCTCCCAATAACAAGTAGGAGATGTTCTCAGTGATGTGCACGTGGAGCGGTTATGGGTCACAGCGCAGATGTGAACTCAAAGGGAGATGGATCTGTTCCTGCGCATCTCTCACCATCTTCACAGCACATCACAGTTATGAGTTGGGTATATCTTTCTATAAATGATAACATCATATATGAGAGATGTTCACAATGCATACCTGTAATACTTTGTGAGGTGCATTCTATGAGGAGTAGATCTGACATCGGATAAAGGTCTGAAGGAAGGGGAAGTGGTTCGTCTATTGCACGTGGTCTCTACATCAGTTGAGCGATTAAAACTACTAAGTGGGGCAGGTTTTGCATTAAAGAAGCTTCATTAGTGAGTCTGGGGAACCATGGCGAGAGAAAGAAACTGTTACTGATGGGAGAAGGCAATACACCCTCATTGATAAGATAGAGACGCCTGAAAGGAAGCCTTATTATTCAGGCCTCTTTTGCTTTTCGGTAAGTTATTTATTTCTCTGGAAAACATTTACCTGGGTAAGCGCATTTACTTTTGTTCTTTTATTTCTCAAGTAAATCAGGTAATGGCCATTTTAGTTATAAAAATTCATTATTAAAAGGAGCATTTTTGTTGCATTCAAGTGTTAGAAACTTTCTTCTTAGGTGTGAAAGTTATTTATCCACTTAGGAGATGGGTATCACTTACCCACGAAAATAAACTTTCCTTGGTCCTTACATTAATATGAAAAATGAACATGGGATTCTTGGTCAATGGAAACCAAAATCCCATTGACCAACTTCCCCCCTCTCAAAATCCAAAAAAAGAACACCCCCCTCAAAGTGATGTTTGATGGGATAGGGCCCTCCCTAAAGGAAGGGTTATAAATATTACACAATTAATAGTATTAAAGGCAGACGGTCCCTAGCATTTCATAGAGCTCCTTAAGACTCGCTACAGTGCTCTTCCTAGAGAATTAGCATTGGTGCCCCACAAGCGCCTCACAGCCATCCCAGCCTTGTATTGAAAACGTCTCCTCGTGACAACTTGACAAGTACGAGAGAAGTTCCCAACACATGTTGAGATGTGCATGTGGGCCATCAACCTGAATTCTTCCTTAAATAGAAAAAAGACCTAATCCATATAGCATGAAAGCTTAGTTTGGAAAGAGTACAAATATAATATATACACTGCAAATGCATACAAAATAATAATATAAAATAGAAGGTTTTGCACCTATTTGGGAAACAACTCCTCGGGCCTCTGACCTTCCCTCTTGGTTGCAGATTCCAGTGCACGACTTTATCCTTCCACCTCGTCTTCGTCCAATTGGCATGATTATCTGACTGTGTTCTCAGTTCGGGACACATCGGATTGGACAACATCAGTACTTTAATTTATTAGATTATTAAAAAAACAATTGCATATAGGGCAACAAGACTTTTTTGTTTTGGCAATAGGGCAACAATTTACGACCAATAAACACATCCTACAACTCATTATTTTCTTTTTCATTTTACAAAGAACAAAAATCACTTACGCTGTGTTTGTAACCGATGTAAAACATCGTTGGTGTAAAAAGTATACAGATGATGTTTTACATTGAACTGTTAAAAAGTAACCGTTTGAATTTTGAAATGTGTGCATGAGAAAAGTGGTGTTTTACATCGACTTTATTGATGTAAATATTACATCGATAATCAATGTAAAACTCTGCTTTAATGAACTTTTACATCGATTTACGAGATAAAACTCCACTTCATTTAAATGTACACAAAACTGAACCGGAGTGGAGTTTTATGTCAATCATGTCCTTCCAAATGCCGGCAAAATCAAGCCAGCATAACTATTTACACCGATGATGTTTTACATCAGTTCCAAATGCAACCTTGGAAGTTATCCTTGATTTTATAATAAATTATATCCATTTTGATGAGAAATTAAAAATAAAATATAAGGGTAATTTAGGATTAAATTATTTGGGAAGTGAAAAAATAACTAAGAGCCTGTTCGGTTTACAATTAATCAGAATCAAAATCTACCAGAATCAGAACTGGAAAGGTCTATTCTCCCTACTGTTTGATTCATACAAGAACTGGAATCGGAATCGAAATCAGCTGGATTAATGGATTCTCATTCCCAATGGGAGGGGGAGGGAATGGCCATTCCCTCAAATGGGAAAATGCCATTCCACCAGGAATGGGAGTTGGATTTCTCTTACACCTAATTAAATGATTGAACATTCCGATTCCTATTCCATACCCCTATTTCTATGAACCAAACAGATCATAGTGTATAAGGTGTATTTGTTTTGCTTTTTGATGAAAATTTAGGATGCATTTATTTTAAGTGGATACCTTTCTATGTTAGACGCTTTTAAAAAAAACATAAACTGGAAGCTTTGAAGATAAGAGACCGGATCTATTCCTCACACCTGGTGCTTTACACACACATCCTACCATGCATCGGGAACATCTCCCATATTTATTAGTTATTATTCACAGGAAATGTTCCCAATGCACGGTGGATGTGCCTGTGAGGCACCGATTTGTGAGGAGCAGATCCCGGCTCTGAAGATAAGCCTTTTAAAGTAGTTTAAGAAACAAAAAGGGCCATTACCCAATATGGATCCTGGCAATCTGAAAGTTAACGAGTGGATTGAGTTGAGATTCAGGCTGTTTGTTTGATAATAGCTTAAAAAACTGTATTGAATGACTTGATGATTTATTTATTAGTGGATAAAATGATTAAATGACAAAATATTTGAAGGTATAAATGTATAATAATCAACCCATTCTCAGACTCAGCCATTTCTTACAATCCTGAGCAACTTATAAACTAACGCTGTGTGTGTTTGATTTGAAGGAAAAGGTAAGGAAAGGAAAGAAAAAATAAGGAAATTTATATAAGTTTTATAAAAGTTGTTTACCTTTCCTTCCTTTATCTACATTTTCTTTCAAACCAAACATAGCCTAAAAGACAAAACAATGAACCATTCAATTCAAATACCCCATCTATTATCAAATTACCCCCTACCTAGCCTTCTATATTTTATTAGCATCCAAACTTGTATTCTCACTCTTGTAAGATGATCATCATGCAAAACTAAATTTTAAGTTGTGCCATAATTGAGTTGTCCCCATGATCACCTTTGTAGGCTTTTGCATGTGCAGAGAGAGATTTATATCAAGGAGTCAAACACTGAACAATGCGAAGGAATAATTGATGGGTTAGTGCATGTCTTGAGTCAATATTATTAACTGCATTCCTTATTATTAATAATCCTTGTATTGAGTCAATAATAGAAACTGCATTCCTTATTATCTATTAATTGATGGATTAATTAATCCATGTATAATGTATTGAGTCAACAATATAAACTGCATTATTTATTATCTATTTTTGTCTTCTAAAAGCCCATGAAATAAATAATTAATTCTTAAACGAAAAAGCAAATTAATAATTGGATCAACAGGCACGTTCTATCTAGCAAATGCATGTATGAAGATGTTCATGAACCAGTTGTGTATGCATGTATGAAGAAGTTCATGAAGCAGTTGTGTACTGTATGGATAGGGTCATTTGTGTAATCATGATTCTGATTTGTCTTTTTTTTTTCAATATTTTATTGAAGTATAGGAGTTAGTAACAATAAATAATATTACCAACTAAGATGGATGCTTAAGATGGTTTTTTATAAGAGGAATCAATTCCTCCAAATTACTTTTTCAGAAATCACTGATTTTGAAGCATTTGGGGAGTCACCAATTTCTTAAAAAAATAAAATTCCCCATTGGGTAATGCAGACATGGTGGTTTCTTAAAAAAGCATGCAACTATCACAACATTATTGGTTTGCATGTCATTATGAAATCACTAGGCATTGCTCTCTAATTCCTGTAAGCTGTTTCTCTGAGCTTGAAGGACCCGTTTTGGGGCAGGCTGAAGCTTTGGTTTAGTTGATCACTGAATTGCTTTTGAGAAGCAATTAAAAGAAACTTCAATGGAAAGCCAAGCTTTTGGATGTAAGATAGTTCAGGATTTTCAGCAAGCATTGTTTATGGGTTGTCCATGTGGTGTTTACCTTATATTGCGAGAAGTCACTAGTAAAAGCTCTTCCAAAGAGGCACTAGAATCACCCCTAAATAGGGGTACAATTGAGTCGAGCCGAGCTGAACTTTGGTATATCTTGGTTCAGTCCGACCATAACACTACTAAGTTTAAGCTTGAGTTTGAGTTTTATTCGAGCTTTATTTTTCAGTTCAACTTCGATTCAATTAAATATTTGATGGGTTCGAGTTCAGATCGAAAGCTCGAAGTCAAATATGTTTTTAGATTTTATAAATATATATGATACATTTTTATAATACATAGTATATTTTTATATTATACATAAAATACAAAAATATATTTTTATATTCTATAATATATATTAATTGAGGCAGGCTGACAAGCTTTTGAGCCAAACTTTTTATTGGTTGAGCTCAAGTTTGAATAACTAATCGAGGTTACCTTGAGATTTGAGATTTGAGCTCAATTTGAACTTGATTAGAGTCAAACTCGAACCTATCCTAATTGAACTTGAGCCCAAGCTATTTGATTAGAGCTTAATTGGACTGCACCCTACTCCTAAACATGAGAATCAAAATACCAGTTTATCTACTTTTTTAGATATCTATTACCAAATGAATTTCTCAAAGTAACTTAAGGCTCAATTTGGAAAGAGTACAAATGCAAATATGTACTGCATAAATACATACAAAATAATACAAAATATAAGGTTTTGCACTTTACATATTTGCATTTGTACTCCTTCCAAACTCTGCCTAAATAAATTAGCTACGTAACAAGATGAAAAATCTATTTCAACAAATCTATTACTAATTAACCATTATCTAATTCTATGTTTCCTCCTTCGAATACTTTTATCTGTTAACACTCATCTCAATTCTTAGCATTACAAGTTTGAGTTTTCATGAAAAAGAAAAGAAAAGAAAATTTTACAATGTTCTTCATCATCAAACTATTGTAGATAGGGGTAGATTCGAGCCGAGCAGAGCCGAATAGTATTAGGCTTGAGCTCGGCTCGAGACTATTCTACAAGGCTCGAGCTCGGTTCGAGCCAGAACCTTGAGCTCGAGCTTGGCTCGAGTCAAAAGTTTACAAGCTCAAGCCCGGTTCAGCTCGAGCTCGATTTTGAGAAAAATATTTTATAAAAAAAAATTATATATAATTGAGCCACTGAATTAGGCTCAAACTCGAGCTTGAGCTCGGTTGAAACCAAACCGAACCGAGCTCAAATAACTCGTGAAAAGCTTAATTCATTGCCACCCCTAATTGCAGAATCGTTTCAAATGGCATTATAGCCAGTGGTAAAGCCAAGAACAACGGTCTACAAGCCCTCTCAAAAGTCAAAATGGCCCAAACATAACAAATGAGAAATTGGTGATAAGTTAGTAATTTTTCCAAAAGCCAGATGGACATGGGCCTGTGCGGTCAGAATTGCATATAACGTACAAGATGAATCCAATCCAATCAACGAGTATTAGAAAATCTTTTTTTTTTTTTGTGTATCATATCATTTGATCATTAAATATATGTTTGGTACCTTTGTTGTTTCTACCTGAAATGTTTTGATTTGACTTGTACAATTTCGTGGAGGATGGATTTTTTCAATTTGAAATAAAGTGTTTTGGATTAATCGATGTTTTTGCTTAAAAAATTACATATTTTTCTAGCTGTAGGGAATCTCATATATGATGTGACAATATATATTTATAACCAATATTTATATTGATCAACCCAAAATGTTGCAAGGAAAACAACAATGGTACTATCTCCAAGGATGTTCTCTGCTCCGAGCTGGTTGATGAAACCCTCATGTGGGTTGGTCTGACATTTGATTCTTTTCATTTTCTGGCAGGGCTATCAATGGGTCGGGTCTAGTTTGGGATAAGGTATTCCAATCCCAAATTAATTATTAATCGAAACAAATTCATAGAATCAGGTGTCTTTAATAAAAATGACGACAAAATAGTAAATTATTCATATATTAATAAATCAGGTGTTTTCAACTAAAATTATCTTATATATTGTATATCAGATTTATCATATTTTAAACAAAATATAACAAAACTTAAAAAAACTACGGAAAAATCAATCAATTCAGAACAAGCAAGAACCAGATTTAGTATAATCAATTTGGTCCGGTTGGGTTCGCTCGGTCAGGTAAAACCGACCCACTGACAACCTTAGCCTTTGACTAACGAGCGAAGTGAGGACTCCAACCCCAACTTTTTTCTCGTTGGGTACGTAAAGAATAATTTCTCCCTTTCGGATTCCAGTTGGGTGAAGCTGAAGAATGTTGCTCCATAAAAGGTATGCTCAAACCCTAAAAACATGGGATCGGATCGTTCCGAGTTGGGCCATACCCATAATTGGATTCTACAATCGATGTGGGCCGTTTGGTGCATGCAATTTCTCTGTGAGTCTACTCCGGTGTGGGTCCCATATCTAGCATGTTTTTAGTGAGGCATGTATTGACAATTCTACGCCGAGGGTCCACCATCTCAAAAGAAATGAAGTGTCCTTGTCCTTATTGCTGTTGGGCCTTCAGATATGCGGTGGTATCTATGCAAGCAAAATCTCTATACACACTTCGAAAGCTTGATCATCCAATTCAATATTAGAAACATTTTCTGATTTTCCTATAAATTAAACATACATGTATCTAGAGGTGTAAAACGGGCTGGCCATTACAGCATGGCCCACAGGCTGTCCTGCGCCATGCCACTCTTCTAGGGATAATTTGGGGGTTGGCCCAGTACGGCCCACGATCCAAATCCATACGGGTTCATGCCGTGCCGTGACATGCTGTGGGCCTGGGTTGGGTAGGCTGCAGGTCATGTCGGGCTGGGCCACAGGATGAGCATTGGGCGTGGGCCGAACCAGGCCAGATTGATTTTTTTTTTGTTGTTTTTTGACATTTTTTTTATTTCTTTGCTAAGTAAAACTAAAACATTTAACTTTCCTTTGGGAACTATTTGAAAAAAATAAGAAATCTAATAAAGAAATGAAAAAAATACTTAACCAAATAAGAAGTCAAAGAGACAAAGACTCAAAGTGAATAACAAATTGAAAGAAAAATAGGAATTTTATTTCATTTAAATTTGAATGATACAAAGCATACAATGGTTGGATGGATGAAATATGAAAATTGGAAAATGGAATAAATTAACAAAATATAATATAGTTACAAATTGAGCTGTTGAGCAAGCCTTTTTCTTGTTAAAACTTCAATAAAATTGAGAATTGGAGAATCAAAAAATGCATGAGAGATTGAGAGATTGATACTTGAGAGAGTATGAGAACTAGAAAAGAGATTAAGAGAATTGTTGAATTAGTGTAATGAGAATGGTAGAGGACAGGGCTATTTATAGGAATTGAAAATAATTCAATTGCCCAAAATACCCTAAAAATTGATCATTTTTAGTTGTTGAGAGGGGTATTTTGGTCATTATAAAGTTACATATCACTTTACCCAAAATGACCCCTTAAACTAACTATTATATAGTTGTTGGGGGCATTTGTGTCATTCTTTCTCCCCCCGAAACCAAAATACATAAATACCCCCTATATAACTGTTTATAACTATTGAGGGGTATTTCTGTAAAAAGACCCAAAAATCTAAAACTAGCTGTTGGGGACCCCACAATGACAAAATTTATAATAATTAAAAAAAATAAAATTCTATACAACTAGTTAACTTCATGAATCATGACTTTCATCATTTGCTTCAGGTGAAATATCCAGTGTAGTATCATGCCCTCTCCTTTGTCTTGTAATCTATCTTCTACATCTAGCCAATCCTTGAAGGAGATGCACATCTCTATGTTTTCATCGTTCATGCAGCTTCTCTTGTCGTCCAACACCTTGGTATTTGCACTAAAACAAGACTCCTAGAAGTGTAGACACCGGAGGGGTTAGTAGATCACATGCCATGGCGGCGAAAATTGGATAATTTTTTGAATGTTCACTCCACCAAGCTAAAATATCAAAATTATTTGTTCTCACCTAAATTAGAAAAAATTGCTTGTAAATAAAAATTAAGTTCAACAAATGAACTTGTTGTAGAAATAGCAGATTTCTGCCTTCTACTTATTAAATAAAAAAGTTTTTCTCTTCTACTACTGAGCTCAAAATCAGAAGTAGAAGATGTTGTACAAGTTATAGGAATATTTCCTACAACCTCAGATTCATATAAACTGTACATTTCAAATAACAAATTATTAATTTCTTCTTTTTTATTTCCAATTTCAATATTCATATTTTCACAATATGATTCAAGTAAAATATCTAAACCATCTTTCCTAATCCTAGGGTCTAATATTGTAGCTAAACAATAAAGGGGAGAGATGTTCTCCCAATATTTTTTAAATTTATTTTCCATTATTTCAACAATAGATTGAAATTGTGGATAATTTCTATATTTTGCAAAACAATCACTAATTACCATTAATTGATAAGATAAATTACAACTAGTTGGATAATAAATACCTGATAATTTATTAGTTGCATTATAAAAATGTTTTAAAAAATCTCTTATACAGACTGTCATTTCCCAATCTTCCTCAAATATCATATCATTAGGCATTTTTAAATTATAAAAATCAATAAAAATTTATTTATGAGAAATACAACTTTCTAACATAGTATAAGTAGAATTCCACCTATGTTTTACATCTAATATAAAATATTTATATTTTAAACCATAATTTTGACATAAATATTTAAACTCTTGTTTTCTTACCCTTAAACTTTTAATATATAATACAATTTTGACATAAATATTTCTTACCCCACGTTGTTGGAGTCTTATTAGCAATTTTCTCTCTAATGAAATTAACGCACATCGAGTTCGATGTATTTAGTACAAGCATATTAGATGGGATTCATGACCTGGTGCTAAAATTGTCACACCAAATAATATATAGCTGCATTTACAAGAGGACCAATCTCGGATGGTAGAATGGAAGTCTAAAAGATCTCTGCTACACTAGAGGTGAGTCACCTGTACTCAACGCTCAGTAATTGATCTATTCTTAGAGCTCTAAGAGACAAGGTTAGGACCCAAGAAAACACAGTATCCACTTCGGGACTAGCGATTAATGGGGCAACGGCAAAGAGTTGAAGAGAACGGGCAAGATGCAGAGAGAGAGGCCATCTATGAGAATACTCATAGTAAGGCTGCAACTTGGGCTGGGTTGGCCTGAACCCAATCCTAACCCAACTCGAAAAAGTCAGGTTGGGTTAATGCTCGGGTTAGGGTTAGGGTTGAAATTTATGAATTTGACTTTACTTCGGTTTAGGTTAGGGTTGACCCTTCAAGCAACCCGAACCCAACTCTGTAGTGCATATCATATATAAATATATGTTATATATACGATATCATACATTGATTTGTTTATATGCATGATATTTGTATAGCCCCTACTATATACTATCACTTATTTCTTTTAAGATAATCACTTCACTTAATCCTAATTGGAAATATCAAAACCTTAATAACATTTTTATGTTTTTTGAACATTTTATTCTCTATCTCCTCTTTGTTGGTTGCCACCCATAGCTAGTTTGCTACCCATAAAAGATCTATTATTACCAATAACTCATAATAAATTATAATCATTTCAAACACTTCTTTTTTTTGAGTTTTATACTTAAAGAACCAATAAAAACATCAACAAACAAATACTAATGAAACATAGGATTAATATATGTAGTGAAAGTTGAGTTAAGATATGAGATTAAGAAGTTCTATGGGATTTTAAGGGATGGGAAGAATGTTGGGTTGGGCCCAACCCAAGTCAGGTTGGGTTGGGTTAGGGTTGAAGGAATTTAGTTAGGATTAGGGTTAGTGTTGGATAGGTAAGGTTGAAGGTCAGGTTGGGTTAGGGTTAGGGTTGGGAGTTTAGAACTAAGGGTTGGCCTCAACCCGACCTAACCCGGTCTGGCTTGCAGCCCTAACCCATAGGATAGGATAATGAAAGGATACATTTTCAAGAATTGACAAACTTTATTAACCAAATAAGAGATCTTAGGGCGAACCAGTGGAACATATTGAAGGGCTCCACAATGCTACGATAGAGGATGGATTAGAAGACATAGGTGAGTTAGCTGGCTTTTCTTCATGCATCTCTTGTGATGGTGCGTGATCCGGTCACTCCTAGCTGGCACTAACGTGGCTCCTGGAAGGTACCTAAGATGGAGAAGAAGAAGAATCCCCGGGGGCTTGCCCGGCGGGAACACTCCAATTCTTAAGTTAGTATTCTATAGGAGAAGAAAGGAGAAGATGAGAGCTAAGAGTGTAGATAGCGCAAGAGTAGAAGATGATACCTCCGTTCCTTGATATTAGCTCCTTATAACAGAAATCCGTTGTATCAGGTCCACCGGCCTCTAACAAGGCAGGTATAACCACCACTGTTAGTCTGCCGCAGCCGTTACTGGCTGGGCTGAGGTGGCACGCGCGGGGCTGTCACCGTAGGGTACGTGCCTGTCAAGTGTAAGGCACCCTCTAAAGGTGGCAGGCACGATGCTGTCTAGACCTGTTCATGGGCCGGGTAGCCGGACGGCTCGGCCTGGCTCAGCCAGCACCCCGGCCGGGCTTGGTCATATAATTAGGCCCATGGGCCTGACCTCGGGCTTAACACAGTAAGCCCGACCGTGTTTCGGGCCGGGCTCAGGATTTTTCAAAAAAGCCCGGCCTGACTCAGTATTATATATTTTATAAAATATATAATATGTATTTTATATATTATAAAAAATATATAAATAATATAATATTTATTAAAATATATATTTATAATTTAATATATATATATATAT
>NW_010729105.1:10093-94801 GCF_000365185.1 Nelumbo nucifera | reverse complement strand
CGGGGTGGCGGTGCAGGCCAGGCGGCTCCCGACGAGTAGTCTATTCTGTCGAGTTGCCGGGCTGAACTCGGTGGGATCTTCCCTCCGAGTTGCGGTTGCGCCTGTTGTGCTGTCGCGCTGAGTCATCGTTTGAGCAAGGTCACGCCCACGTGTTCCCGTGCTACAATGTTGAGCTAAATCGTCCTCCATCATCTTGTATTTGTCATTGGAAGATGTTCCTAATACATGGTTGGGATGTGCTCTGGGGTGCCCCTCTATGGGGTGCAGATGTGATCTCAAATCTAAGACTTACTTGTGCTGAGATAGGTGCAAAACATTGGAATATAAATTCATTTCTACTCCCAAGAAATAGTGAGTGGGTCCAAGATCTTGTACGACAACTTGAAATGAGAGATCATAAAAGTAGAGAGAAGAGAGAACAGCTGAACTGGTCTAGTCACCAATATGCCATCAACAACACTAAGGCTCCATTCGCATTTCGGTAAGTTACTTATCGGGATAAATGCAATTAACTAGGTAAGTTTTTCCTGGGAAACACTTACCTAGGTAAGTGCATTTACCCATGTTCTTTTATTTCTTAGATAAATAAGATAATGACCATTTTAATCATAAGAATCCATTATTAAAAGGGCATTTTTGTCCCATTCAAGTGTTAGCAATTGAACCAAAATCCAAAAAAAGAACACCCCCTAAGAGAAAAAACACTTAAAAAATGAAAAATTGACCCAAGATTCAATGAAACCCAAGGAGGGAAGATAATCTCGTTGGCAAGTGAACCAAGCATGAAACCAATAGGTTGTCGTATATAGACTTTTTGTAAAATGCCCTGAAGAAAGGTGTTGGTAACGTCCAATTGACATACAACCCAACCTTTGGAGAGTGCCACCGAGAAAATGGTTCTGGCCATTGGAGAGATCACTAACCTGCACTGTTTTGGGAGCCTTTATACATGACACCTTAGGTAATTCAGGTCCTCATTTGCCTTTTCAACTAAAAAAATATCGAGTACCCACACTCACTATGAGATGTCAGGCTCCCAAAACAGCTCAGGCTGTTTTTTACAAATAAGCAAAGTTTTTCATTGTTTTTTGGGTCAACAGTTCGAATTAATGGCCCTTCCAACTTAAAAAAAAGCCAAAACCATCGAACAGGTCAATGGTTTGACTGCCCGGATCATCGGGTCACTGACCACATCATCGGTTTTTGGCCAGGGGTTGGGTTCTCAGGCTGAACGGTCTAACTATCCAGGTCAACTGCGGTTTGAAAACACCATGAGCAACCAATGAACTAAATGCCTTAAGAAAACTATAGTCAGGTGGTCGACCAAATAGTTTAGGCGCCATGGAGAGACCACATAGAAGAACTAGTCTGGGCCACCAGTTAAGATGATAGACAACAACACCGAATGCATCAAACCAACAGTTCTGAGGAAAGGAAGTAGTAGTCATTAAGGTAAGACCGATTTCCACAATAATTCTATGGCGACATTCAACAGATCCTTGCTGTTGATAAGTGTAAGGGTAGGAACGGCGATGAAGAATTCCAAGAGAATCAAATGTAGTGAGAAATGCCGATATTCAGTTCCCTCATCAGTTTGTATGATCTTAATCTTGCAATCCAGCATGTTTCCAACATAATTTTTAAAAGAAATAAACAGAGATGGAAACTCGGGTTTACACTTCATTGGTACTAGACTGTAAGCTGGAGGAAGTAGCAGTGAAAGCGGCTCCCTTTTTGGGTTTCTAATTAGCACCAAGTAGTTCCAGATACCTTTGACAATAAGCTGCAGCTGTATGGCCATTATAGCAACAGAGTTTTGAGAGGTATGACTGGGTTGCAGAGTTTTGAGAGCTCATCAAGTCTAGTTGTATAAGAGATCACAAAAGTATCATATTCTGGTGGAAGTCCACTGAGCGAATAATGAATCAAATCTGAATCTGAAACAAGATACTTCGATACTGCAAGTGCATCCGCAATACTCTTCACCTTCTGTATGTAGCCTACTACTGAAAGCTCACCCTTCTTGATTTCTGCTAGTTTCACTTTCAGATCATGATCATGGATTTTGGATTTATTTGATGAAGAGAACAGCTGGTTGAGCTTGTCCTACACCTCCTTAGACGTCTTGCACCCAACTACGCACCTGTTTAAATTAAGACATGCTCGATCAGCTAATGAAGGTAGTTGGGTGCACTATCGAGTTTTCTCATCCCTACAGAGAAGCCAACAGAATTGTTGATGTTCTTGCAAATTAATGAAGGTATTGATAATGGTTGATTTTGAAGTTTATAATTCTATCACCGAATAATGAGAGATCAATATGGTCTTTCTACTCCTAGAATCAGATTTTGTAGTGATTAATGTTGTAATATTTGGCCACCCCTTCACCTTTAATAAAGTATAGAAGCCCAACTTTATAGGAAATGCCTCTTCTAATATTTGTGGGGATCAACTCTGTATTTTCTCCTTTTCTAGCTTAGACCAATTATGGGTTTGGCTTCCTCTATCCCAGTTTATTTGAGGGATTTACTAGGACCCAAACTTTGCCAAGCCATCATGGACCATTATAGGTCAAGCCCAATTATCTGATGATGTAAAGCCCAGCCCAAGTTTCACATCTAACTTTTTTCACACACTCACATATTAAAGTAAATCCCTCAAATTATAGACCTCCCTCCAGCAACGAGTGGCAAAACAACATCCAAAATGATTACTCTCACTTTCAAACAAAAGCTTCCTTCATCAAGAAATGTGTCTAACCACTCAAACAAAGTATGAGCATCAAATGAAAATTCAAGAGAAATGGTTTATATGTCAAGTATCCAAATTTCTATACAAATTGATCATCATGATCCAAACCATGTTAATAGCAGTGTTGTCAGACATGGATTGAAGCAGTGATTTCTCAAGCTTTACAGGTCCTGCTTATTTGATGATTCTTATGAGTCGAACAATTTAAATGGCTGATTAACGCTGAAATTCGAGGTGCTCAAGAAAATCTATAAAACTAAAAATCCAATTCGAAATTGACAATTCTAACTGAAAACTCATGATTAATCGAACCGATTGATATATTTATAACATATATTTTTTCATGAAGTATATTTTACAAATATATAAATTTCAAAATTACAGACACTAAAATGACAATGAAGTTGTTTAAAAGGTCAGCCAAGCACCCCTAGCCTATTTGTCCAACTGAATTCTCCCAATTAGTGTTATATGTATTATTTAATAAGTTGAATATTGTGATGTTTTTTGACAATATTGTGATGTTTTTTGACAATATTGTGGATGATGTTAAAAGTTAAATTGTTTGGTTGGTTTTCGGGTGATGGTTGAGCTCGCCAAGGATGCTACGTGCCAACCTCCATGGCAGTCCTCTCTCTCAAGCCATGTTGACACCAAGTGTGACGGAAGAGCACAATTAAGAAGGAGTGTCTTGCACTGACGAGGGAGCGGATTCCACTAGGGAAGAGGAAACCTCCCGAAGACCTCGACAGTCCATCTGGAAGGCGGACACCCAACTATAAATACGTACTCCCTGCTCGAGGTAAGAGACTTTTGGAAGAATGCTCTTTAAATATATCTTTGAACTATCTCTTTGGCTTGAGCCAGCGTTATTTCAACCTACTCGGCCCGACCACCTCTCTTTCTACCCAACTAACTTGATCCTCAGAATACCTACCTAGGGAATAATTCCTCGGGCCTCTAACCTTTCTCCTGGTTGTAGATATCAATGTGCGATTTCGTCCTTCTACCTCGACCTCGTCCAATTGGCAGGATTATCATCCTCAATTCAGAGCACATCGGATCGGAAAACATCACTTGGTTTATCAAAATCTGGTGTATTGAAGATTGATGTGTTTTTATAATAATTATTAGTTGTTCAGTTTATTCGGTTGTATTTACACAAATATCTCTGTTTTGTTATTGATGAAATGTTGTTTCTTTTTGTAATTGAGGGAAAGAAGAAAATTTTGTTGTTTCTTTTTGTATTTGCATTCCGAGAAAACTTTAGCTGTTGGGGGAAAACAACATGTGCTGTTGAGAACGTTTTTGGGCTGAGCACATTAATCCATTCATGCCCATGTCTAACTTTTTGGTCAAAAGAAACTAGGGGATAATTATTATTTTACCCCACTCTCATGGTAACGTGGCATTCCCAAGAACGTTTTCAACAGCATAGGCCGTTACAGCCAAATGAATCCATTAATTGATTTATTTGGTTTGGATTTGAAATTTTTCAGAATCAAAAGTTTCAGTTCAATTAGGAAAATGTGCTTGTGATTCGATTACCTCTATCTAAAACCGTGACCAAGAAAGCTTTGAAGTTTTTGGTGTGGTTCGAGTCTAACTTCATTAGCCAGAAGAGCACAATTAACCAAGAGGGAATCTCTTAACCTACTACTCCCAAGTATTAAGAAATGGACTCAAAGTTCTCCCCTACTATTTGCAAAATTTCTTTAAGCATCCCTAAGCTTTTTTTTGACAATTGACATTATCTGACAAAAAGAATGAAATATCTATTTTACTCTTCAGTCTTCTTTAGATTTTCAAAATGATATTTATAACCTACAACAAACAGAAAACGAAGATCGACAGAATTCAAGTTTACCCTCTCTATTTTACCCTTCATTGTTTTTCCAATTTTCAAAACACCACACATTTTTTCTTCAACCGGTGCATGTCAGAGCAACTGGTGCTATTTTCTCTTCCGTTGGTTTGCAATTCGAAGATCAATGAATGGATTCATGTGCAAAGATCTGCTACAAGTGTCATACACTCTATGAAGTTCAAGTACCCTGTATTCACACACTGAATTCAATATCAAAAACCTATCAATCTATCTATGCTATATTGTTATTGCCCAAAAAACAAAATTCTTCCTTTTTTCACATTGCTGTGGAATGGAATAGAAGAAACCAGTTGTATATCACTATGAACTAAGTACTTGTCTTATATCTACATTATTCTGTATTCTTCACCTTTCATTTGAGAACGTTTACAGAGATGTTGACACACGCGATGATTTAGGATAATGTTTATCATAACTTACCGCCTCCTCTTATCTTACTTCAACCAGTTATTCTGATGCTGATTGGGCCAGTTGCCCCAACGTCAGATGCTCCACTGGGTATTCTATTTATCTTGGCTCCAATCTTATCGCCTAGAGTTCAAAAAGTAGGATACTATTGCACGCTTGCGTTTTGAGCTCTAGCCAATTATGTTATGGAAATCCTTTGGATTCAGTCTCTTCTTACTTGGTTTTGACTCCGGTTGCTTGGTGTGACAAAATTGATGCCACTTACTTGGCTGCATACCTCATCTTTCATGCTTGCACAAATCATCTGAACATTACTAATGAATAATGTTCAAGTTTCTCACAGAGAGACAAGAGTCTACAAATTTGTGGGCTTGATGTGAAAAAAGAATTTATTTTTTCTCTAATGGAAAAAATGAATAATTTAATGTATAAATGTATAATTATCAAGATTTTATTAAATAAAGGTCATTATCCAATTATCGATTGATGGTCCAGGCTATTTTATCAAGTCTTTGGAGGGGTGGGTGACTAGATGGGATTAAGGCTGCAATTTGGGTGGGCCCAACTCGAGCACAGATCGATCCAACCAGCAATTTTAGATTGGTTGGGCTAAATTTTTGGTCCTTGGGTTGGGCCTAGGCCCAAATGTTCAGGATTTTAAATTTTTGGTCTGTACTCAAGCCTAGCCCTTAAGAAGAAGCCCAAGCCTGACCCAACCCAATTATATATAGACATATATTTATATGCATATATACATATTTTTTAATAAGTTATACATATATACATACATCCATATATATACAAACACATGTATATCAAATTTTAGTGTGGTGGGCTAATTGATTAATTAAACCCAATCCAAATACATCAAATTTTGGTGCGAGCTAGAGCTAAGTTTGAATTGAATAATTCAGGCTTAACCTCGTGTTCGAACTTAGATTGAGCTAAAACTAGGCTCAACCTGCCCGACGTGCACCCCTAAATGGGATACTTTAGGCATTTTATGCACGTAGTTACAATTCACACTCACTTGTCAACCCAAGATTTTATCATCTCACCAAGCAATGCTGCTGAGGTCCTAATTGCCAAACAATGACTATGGGATATCGCAACATGTCCCAACTCGAAGTGTAATCTAGTAAATTTGCACCACCTTGGAGGGCAATTCAATAACTTCGCCAAAGCATATGGAATTGCGATGGTATCATTGACGCCCATTCACTTAATGCGACTGCGAGCTAACAGTCGACCATGTGGGCATGACATGACCATTACCAACGGAGGAACTGGACCTGACCTATAAGCGAATATCCAACCATGAATAAACACGTACACGCCTTGTTTGTCCATTTGTCATATGTTTCCATCACGCTCCAATTTCTCCCATGCATTTACGTGTGAAATAATTTGCCACATGTAAGACATCTAAATCACTTGATATCTTTTATTTCAATATCATTGTCAAGGGACCCACCGTTCAAACTCGTAGATCTCAAAGAAGATAGCTTTATCCACAAATCTCCACGTGGCAAAGTTTCATTGATCTTCTCGCTCGGACAATCCATCCAATTCCTTTCACTCTATCCACCCACAACATAAATCTCCAATTCACCATCACAAAGACAAACCCGAAGTCCCCCCGAAGAAATCCCTCCACCCTCTGGTTCAGTCCATTGAGAGCCCTTGACCCGACCCGACCGAGCAAAGGCGCATGGCAGCAGCAACCATGGCGACCGCCACAGCCACCGTCACCGGCCTGGGCTCCTCCACCCTCTCTCCCTCTCGCATCACTTCCCCGAAGAGAACAAGCCTCCGCTCAGGTATCCTCCTCTTAAAGCGCACCGTTTGTTTCCTTTGGAACCTGGGTTCCATCTGTAATGCACTAGAGGTTCTCCCCTGGTCTCTGACGTTCTCTCTCTTGTTCCTTCCTGCAGACTTCGTCAGATCTCCGGTTGCCACCAGAAACCCATTGAAGCAAACTCTCTCCTCAGGTGGAAGGTTTACATGGTAACTGTGAACGTTCAAATGAACTGAGCTGAACTCTAGTTAATCACTGTTATTGTAATGGGGCTTTAGTAATAATTTCTTCTTATGATTCGATTGTGTAAGCTTTGAGAGAGATTGGCTGCGGAGGGATTTCAACGTGATCGGGTTCGGGTTGATCGGGTGGATCGCGCCTTCGAGCGTTCCGTTGATCAACGGTAAAAGCTTGACAGGGCTATTCTTTGAGAGCATCGGCACTGAACTCGCTCATTGGCCTACTGGTCCTGCTCTCAATTCTCAGTTCTGGTGAGTACTACTTTTTAAATTCTGAAAACTCGGTTCAGATTCGGACGTTTACTTAACCCGCTCGGGATCATGAGTCATGACTCGAGATGACGAGTCACTTGAATTCCCAATTTAAGTCACTAGAATGGGATTAATCAGGAAAAAGAATCCTTGTGGTGTAATTTACAGGAAGTAATCAAGGGTTGAGATCATCGAACAGTGTTGATTTTTGGCCTAGATGATCTCTTAGATGGACCCATAACCATAAGGGACCCATTTAATCGGTGGTCCCAATTGATTACTAATATTGAGTCATTAATCTAGGGCAGGAAAATTGATTTCACTCAGTTCCATGTGGTGATGGATTTGTAATTTGGGTAATGCATTGTAGGCTGTGGCTGATTACATGGCACCTGGGGCTCTTCCTTTGCCTGACATTTGGGCAGATTGGTTTCAAGGGAAGGACCGAAAACTATTTCTGAAATTTCTCCCTGCTTGTAACTGGAATTTCCCAATGATATCTCTTCTCTCTTCTGTGTATTTATTATATTCAAATTAATAGTTTATAGATTGTTGAACTCACATTTTTTCCAAAACATCAAGGAAGATTGAGAACCCAGTGAGGATTTGAGACTGAATGTAAGCCATATTTGTGAGGAAATCCTTGAAATGGAAGACGAAAACACTGTAAATGTGTTTACATGCAAATAATTATTTGATGCTGCTGGATTTGAAATTCCTCGAAATTAATATTGCCACAGGGTCGCTTCCCAGGAGGCAGGAATGGGGACTATAATGATTAAGCGTGTGTTTGTAATCATGGGCATTTATTGAATAAATGCTGTTATGCAGGTATCACTTCAGCATTTTCGATTATGCAGATCCGTATGCATAGAGACTTGCAAAATGAGGTCTTGATTTATGTGTGCCCCTACCGTTGGGGAAGCTTCATTTTAGCACTTCCCCCAATGGGTATTCATTGTTTTGTTGATGTGGTGCCTAATGATGCTTAGTGGCGCTTAAGTGTCAATAAACAAGTTCATTATTGTTTTCTTCGTTTTTACAAACAAATCAAATACAAATGTGTAGTAAATAAACGTCCACGATTCCAAACACATATTTAGTAAGGAATTAGTGACGAGGATGAGCTGAAGAACTCACTAAGTAGAAGTGCAAGGTGAGCCGAGGAAATCTAGTAGAGAGTATGAGGTGTTTAGAGAGTTAGAATTGGGATATGGTCCTCACAAAGCGCACCTCACAGCCCCATCCTACCATGTATTGGGAACATCTTCCCATGAATAACACAAAGGACAAAAGATGTTCCCAATGCATGGTGGGATGAGACTATGAGGTCCATGTGAAGTATGCTCTATGAGGAGCATATCGAGTCTCTTAACTTTGGGAAATTATCTAAAATTCACCATTACTTTTTGACTTTTCATATTTCTCTAAACGTTCAAAAACCCCATGTCAGTAATTTAACGTTAAACAGATTTAACAATGTTAGTAGATTACCATTTTACCCTTTTTATATATAATCCATGTCAGACTTGTTAGTAATATCATCGTCTTCATCGGGGAGGAAGAGAAAAATGACGACTTACTGTTCAGCCACCGGTGCTGAAGAAAATGGTTCTCTCGGTACAAGGCCTATGCCAAGGTCGGTCTCCTCGAAAATCCTAGCATGTCTACTACGGCCGGACTATCTGACAATTTCTGGGCTTGATTGGAGCCGTCTGAACATCTCGTCGCCTGTGATCTGTCCTCACCCTATTCATGATCCCGTTCGGTTCAATTCAATTACTCGTATGGTACTATGGAGGGGTGCGCTTGCTTATGGATGTTTGCAAAGTTTTTTACAATTATTGCAAGGATAAAAAGATTGATGTTAATGGTGGCAATTTTACGCTCTCATATGATACCAACATTTCTCGCCAGACAGGGCTTTCCAATTACAGTGGCATTGTTTGTCTTGCTTTAAGTTGCTTACTTGATTTCTACAAGGTCAAACACCTTCGTGGTTGTATACCCTCCGCCTGCGGCTCCGTCATTCTCTTCATCTTCGAAACCTCCTCCTCTCCTCTACCCCGTCATCTCTTCCTCTTCAAAACCCCGCCTCCTCCCTCTCCGTCAAGGAATTCACCTTGAGATTTGTTTCGATGGTAGAGAAGACGAGAAGGAGCACCATTAGAGCAATGACAAACACTCTACAACCAAAACCCTCCATATGAGACTCGGCAAAACGGCAAGGAAGAAGTCCGATGAAGAGACCTTTCCGACGAAGATTATGGTTTTCCGGCACTGTCCTGTGCGAGTCTACAGGGTCACAGAGAATGGCCAGCGCTACTCAACGAAGGCAGCTTCTGTGTTCTCTACAATTTTGAAATATTTTTATCAAATTTTGTTTTTAGTTGAAACCTAACTGAAATATATATTTTTGAATTTTGAATTTTTTATCATTCTTTGAAATTTCCACCTTTTTTGAAATTGGTATGATTTTCTGTAATTTCCACAAATATTGTTTTTAGATTTTTTTTTAGTTTTGAAATTGGTATGATTTTCTACAATTATTGTTTGTAGATTTTTTTTAGCTGAAACATAATTTTTGAATTAGTTTTTTTATCATTTTATATATATTTATGTTATTTCTGATTTTTTTGGTTGAAATATATATTTGTGAATTTTTATTTTTTGTACCTGTTTTCGGAAATTTGTGCTTTTTTAGTTGAAATAGATATTATTTTATTTTTTTATCATTTTATGCATTTTTCTGCAATTTTTTATTTTTGGCTAAAAATATATTTTAGATTTTTGTGCAATTTTTAATGTTTTTTACAGATTTTCTTTTATATTTTTATTTAATTATTTTATTTTTTTTCCAAATTTTTTCTGCAATTTCTGATGTTTTACACTAAATGTACAAGGCAGTTGGGTGCATAAGGGCATTTTAGTCATGAAAATATGTTTAATAAGTCTGAATTGTCATTTAGGGGCAGTTTGGTCACAAAAATTGTATTTATGCTGATATGGACAACTTATGTCAATGAACACTAACGGTGCTCTCACGGATTGAGTTTTGAAAAATAAAAGTTCATTGACATGGGATTTTTGGACGTTTTGAAAAGTTATAACAAGTTTAAGAGAAATAATGAAAAGCCATGATGAGTTTTAGACAATTTCCCTTGAACTTTTTATTAAAAAAGGATTAATTATTTATATACACCCTAACGTTTGAGGAAATTATTTATATAGATCCCCGTGGTTTCAAAAATAATTAGCAGCCTCTTACAAATAAAACATATTAAATAACAAAAGTGAATTTCTTAAATTTTCAAAACATGTCATTCATTTCTTATTCTTCTTTTTCCCTTGGTGTGCTCTCTAACTTTTGTAAAATCAATAAAAGATTTCCTCTCTTACCTTAGTATACCCCTTCTAAAAATTAATCAAAATTTTATCGTTCCCTAGTTCTTTCTCATCCTGTCATTTCTCTTATTCTTACTCAGTCACAAGGGACACACATGCAAGAAGAAGAAGAAAAGGAGAGAGAGAGAGAAGAGGAAGAAGGAGAGAGAGTAGGGATGGCAATTTCCCCATCCCTGTCAAGTATCTCTCTGACCCTATTGGGTCAAGGATGGAGATTACCTTGACAGTGGTGGGGGTGGGGATGAGGATTAATAGAGATCTAGGGATCCCTAATTACTTTGAAAGTTTCAATATTTCATTCCTGTTTGAGGATGACTTACAAAACTCTGATTTCTGCCCATAATGGGGGAAATAGGAGATAATTTAGATGATTAGATAAAATAGAATCACAAAAGGGTTAAAATATAAATAGGATAAAAAAACAAGGAAAGCAGAAAAGACATCATATGTACAAAAATCTAACTTCAAGCATACTCTTTCTTTTTTGTTTTTTTTTTTTTTTTTGAAATCTCATACCCTTCACAAAATTCAACTGAAATATAAGATTTTTTTTCATGTTATATGTAAATGGAATCGAGATTTAAATCATTGCCATTGCATACTTAAACTAGTTCAATGATAAGACATACATGGGCACAGAATTGTCACTATATAGAACTTTTAATTTGGACAAAAAGAACGTATAAAGAGCAATTTGGTCACTCACATTCTTGCAATAATTAAAACTCCAATTTGGGGAGGCACAATGATAGAGAAATAACTCACACTTACGGTTGACAGGAATTATCTCGTACAATGGATAACTAATCGATAATTTTGCGAAATAAAAGTAGATAAAAAATAGATGCAGAGACCAAAATTATTTGTGCTTCAACTTGATTCATCGTAATGAAGTTTTCTGAACATGGATTGCAAAACTAAAATTCAACAAAAGTTTATACGAGAAAATAGAAATAAAAAACAAGGCAACAAAAGGATTAAATCCAAAAAGTAGTTACAAGAAAAATGAAAAAGTTACAAAAGAAATTGAATAAAATACCGTTCAAAAGGTCCTTCTCGTACGCTAGGTATTTGGGAATTTAGTAACACTAGCAACAGTAACAGCAGGAGCCCTTCTTCATTCTTCCCGATCGCTATCGAAGTCCAAATCATTTTCTTCTTGGTCTTCGTCTTCGTAATCATTGCCACTACCATCTTCAGGTTCTTCCCAAGTGCCCCGTGGGGGCTTCAAATGAAGAAACCCCTTTCGACTAGAGGGCATAAATTCTTGATTTCGTGCTCAGACCCGTAGTAAGAGCTAAAACCCTAATCCTCTATGGATTCCAGTCCGTAAGGGTTTCATAGCTTCTACTGTTATTTAGGGTAGTACAGAGTGATGGAAACAAATGAGTGGAAGAAAATCCACACAACACCAGAAGTTGTCCCACAGCATTCGACCCTGAGAATGGCGAAAGAATGGTTGAAAATGGCAGGAGGAAACACTCGACCCTTAAACCCTGGACTTGAACAGGGGTTCGGCTTCAGTCGAAGCTGAATGCGTTCGAACGAACACCATTCGAACATTACGAGAATATTCGTGCGAGGATGGTAAACGGGCGTTTACCACGAACGCCGTTAGTCATCCCTCATTCCAAGTGATTTTGCGAAACCCTTTCGGTTCTCTTATTTCCCGCGTCTCTCCAGTCTCCACCCAAATCGACCCATCCCCCTGCTATCCTCTCCAAACGGCAAAGGCAAAAGGCATCACCGGCGGTGGAATCTTCTTCCGTCAACCGGCGATAGAGAGCAGGTAAATCTTCTTTCTTCTTTGCTTCTCTTAAACAGTCTTCTCCCATGAAAAGCTGAATATGTTCTGTTGATGGCAGTGATGTCCCGCCGGCGATGAACGGCTTCATCTTCCAGCCAGTAGGTTGCTGGTGGATCAGTTGCAGATGAAGCCGTTCGTCGCCGGCGGAATATCACTGCCATCAATAGAACGCATTAAGCTTTTCATGGGAGAAGACTGTTTAAGAGAAGCAAAGAAGAAGGAAGATTTACCTGTTCTTTGTCGCCGATCGACGGAAGAAGATTCGACCGCCTGTAATGCCTTTTGCCTTCATTTGGAGAGGATAGCAGAACATGAGGATGGGTGGGTAGATTTGGGTGGAGATCGGAGAGACGCGGGAAAGAAGAGAACGCCCATCTACCATCCTCGCACGAATATAGAATGCACACGCGCTTGTGAACGTGTGTCATTCTCTCATGTTCGAGCTGCATTCAGCTTTGACTGAAGCCGAACCCCTTGAAAATTTTGAATTATTGAAACCCTCGACCCAACACATTCTAACCCCTTGACCATGGTTTTAAATCCAGACCAGACCCGACAATCGAACTGGTTAACCCGGGAACCGATAAGCGTTTCATCCTAAAACCACTTTTTGACAAAAGATTGTTGATTTTGTTAACGAGCCGACCCGGGTGGACGACCTATTGACCCGGACAACACTTTTTGACTGTGTTTTTTTTAAGTCAAAATGGATCGCCTATTCTAACCAGACAGTCAAACTGTTTAACCCAGAAATCGGTCCCTATAATGGTTTCATGTCCGATTCGATTTTAAAAACTCTGCCCTCAATCCAATCCATCATGACCCTAATGGGTACCCTTGATCCAAGTCACCCTAACCCTTCCACTGGCCTTAATAGGTCACTCGACCCATATTGACCCATCAATAGGATAGATAAGTATGGGTGGATTTCCAAGGTGGGTGGGTTGAATGGGTCAAATGGGCTGAGGTCAAGATTGCCAACCCTAGGTTCGATAAAAGCCATACTGAATCCAATCTATTGGCATCACCATAAAAGCGATATTATAAAAAACTAACCCAAAGGTTGCCTCTAGGTTGCAAGTCATTGGTTGGACTATCCAACTCATCAAATAGGTTAGGCCACACACCAACATGATTTATATATTATATTAATAAATTAATATATAATTATATTCTACATGCATGTAACATATGTATATTTAATTTTATGCTTAATTTATTTTTTGTTTAAATTTTAATTGTTTGATTTACAAAAATGCTAAAAATTGGTATTTGAGACACAAATTGTAAGGCAAGGCATGTCTTGCCTCCAAAAATTTTAGTGTAATTTATGATCTGAGTGATTGGTTATTAATTTGGCTTACTTTCATAATACAGGTTCATTGATTAAGTTTCAGTATCATAGTTGAACTCCAAAAAATAGAAAATATATATTTATGTCATAAAAGGTTAAAACTCGAAAACATTGAGTTTTCATCATTTCTTGCATTTTCTATATTTTTTAATTAAACATCTCCATCATTATATTGAAATATTTAATAATTTTGACATATCTAATTTTCTTCAAATTTTTATTTTATTTTCTCATTTAATAAAATTTGTATATATTATTATTTTAGTTATTATATCACAAGTTGACCCTATTTTGATTAATTAATTACTTGGTTGTGGAATAATCAAGTTAAGTTAATTTGTTATAATTGGTCGAGTTATGTTTGGGTTAAGCCAAAATCGTATTGAACCCATTGATATCCCTATTCAAAACTTCAGCTACTCAGAAAAATATAAAATATGTTTGGTGGTATCATATTTTGGTTATTGTCATAGGATTTGACTTAATCTCATTGATTAAAGTGAATTTCTGTTCTATAATCTATTTGTTGATGTGTTAATTATATTTGTGTCTACAATCTTTATATGATTGTTGCAAAGATTTCATAATATTGCCAATAATTAAAGATAGAATGCGCAACAGTTGATTCACCTCAGTTGCCAATTCACTGATTTAGTAACGGTTAGATATACAATCACCAAACAGTGGTAAGCTTTGTTCCCAATTTAATACTTTAGCAACAATTCAAAATGAAATGAGCAACAGTTATGTAACATTTGTTGCCAATTCATCTGTTTTAGAAACAACGCTTTTATATTTTGTTTAGCTTTTTTTTTTCTTTTCAAAATTGGGTTTTTGGGGACTTTTTATCCATATTTTTTATGAAACGCCTGTAAACAAGTATATCGGAACCCCAAAGATATGATACAATATGCCCAATATCAAAATCTTGAACCTTGGTCATTTATAATATTATTTATATTATATATATATATCAAAATATATTTAAAATATTATTTAGATTTTAATTTTTTTATTTTAAGTAAATATACTTTTCATAAAATATATTCCCCATGATGATATAGGGTGACTTTTATCCCCAATGGGGATCAGGGATTTGATTCAAATTCGAGGTTGAGGATGAGGAATATGATCCCCATCCTAAACCCACCCCATTGCCATTCTAGAGAGAGAGAGAGTTTAGCTAGCGAGAGAGTTGTCGATGCTCTCATTTGCTCAATAGATAAGATTGTAAACCGAGAGAGATGAATAAAAATGAGATTGTGAAAATTTTTAATGAATATGTGAAACAACCCTAAACATTTTCTTAGTGGATGGAATAAAATAAAGATTTATATACATATATATGTACACATATTAATATATTATATTATATTATATTATATTACTATTAAAAGTGTAAATGAGGATGTGGAACTTTTGTTTTACTAAAATACCTCAATTTTTTAATTTGGTCACTCTTTAATTATAAGGACGGAAATGTAATTTGAACAACCACTTTCTCATCATTCAAATTCCTCTCATTAAATCTTATATTTAAGGTATTAACTCCCATTATAATTTATTGAATCTTACTAATGACTAGAATACTCCTATTTTTGAATTTGGTTCCTCTTTAATTGTAAGGGGACAAAATGTAAATTTGAACTATTACATTTCTCCTCATTCAATTTTCTCTTATTAAGTCTTATATTTAGGGTATTAATTCTCATTTTCTCATTAAATCTTATATTTAAGTTATTTTTTCACCAATAAATTCTATCAATTAGATTTATATTCAATACTTTTAACGATATAAAATACATGCTTTTTGAAAATGACTCAAAAATAGAATTGTTCTTCCATCCTTGTGGTAAGTAAGCAATTCAGCCATCTGGGTTAAACGGGTCAACCCATATTGTCATGATGAAATAAAAACTTTTAAAAATAATGAAATATAAACTTAAAACTAATCCATGGCGGATTGGTAAATAGTTCATCCTTTTGAGTCACAAGTGTCGACCCTTGATATCATAATTGAATAAAAATTTAGAAAGATAAAATATACAAAAAAAATTATATAATTACATAAAAATTTGTAACAAACATTTAGGCACTTATCCAATATTTTAAATTAATCATATCAAATAAAAATAAGTATGATAAATAATAGTGGTTTTTATTGATGTTGGAAATAGAATATCAAACATAAAACTGACCAGAAAATGAAATTGTTTTACTGTGGTGGGTCAACAATTCAACCTTTTGGGTTTTTTGTGCCAACCCTTAATTGCATAATTAAATAATAAAACTGAAAACATAAAAAATACAAAAAATATAAAATTTATATAAACTCTATAAAAAACATTTGGAGACATCTCTAATATTTTTATTTTTTTTATTGATGATAGAAATAGAATGCAAAATTTAAAACTAATCCAGAAAAGAAATTTTTTTTCTTTTTTTGTGGTAGATCAACAATTCAAACGTTTAGGTCAAATGTGTCTACTCGTGATGCCATAATTAAATAATAAAAATTAAAAGATAGAAGAACACAAAAAATATATCAAATTATGTAGAAAATATTTAGATATATCTCTATATTTTATATTAATTAACCATACTAAAGAAAAATGTTTGACAAAGAATAATTATTTTATTTTAATGGTGAAAATAAAATACAAATTTAAAACCAACTAAAAAATGGAGTTGTTTTTATATCAAATGATCCCAGTAATAATTATTTATTAATTAAAAAGTAAGACCCTATCCAATAGTGGAAAGTTTTTATTAAAACCAAGAATATAACTTACAATATACAAATCAAATGGCTAAAAGTTGATTTGATCTTGTTGTTTGTTGAACAAGTGATCTTTTACATGGAATCATTTGATGGTAGGTAACAGTGGCCACGAACCAAGCTTTTCACGAGTTATTCAAGCTCAGCTCGTGAAAAGCTCGATATGGTTCAGTCTAAATCGAGCTTTTAGCTGAGCTCAAGCCCAATAAAGCTTGGCTCGTGAGGCTCCTAAGCCTAATCGAGCTTTTATATGAATACATACACACACACACAGACAACCAGATATATATATATATATATATAATAATAAATAATTTTTATAATTCTTATTTTTTATCTGTTAAATAAAAAATAACTTTTTTTATATTTGTATCCTTTAATTTTATAAAATATTTGGCTCATTGTCAAGCTCGAGATGAGTCGACCTCGAGCTTACAAGCTTTTGACTCAAGCCAAATTTGAGGTCAAGTTTTTAGTTTGAATCGAGCTCGAGCTTGATGATTTGTTGGCGAACTGAGCTCGAATAGCTAGATATTCGTTTTGAATCCACCCCTATTGGTAGGTCAAGATCCTATATATATGGGACAAATGGCACTTAACGTTAGGTCAACTCATGGAACTAATAAGAAGGACCCTCTTATTGTAAACATTCTTCTAATTAGAGTTGTAAAGTGGGTCGGGCCACCTACAATTCAACATGAGTCATGCCAGGCCTTGGCCAAATCCTCATGTCATGTTGGGCTTGGGTTTTGAGGCCTACAATTCATTTCATGTTGCTTGATCCACCCAAATACATATAGCAGTTGGGGTTGGGGTGCTCCCCGGCCCCATTGCTATTTTTTACTTTGAGGGGGAGGGGGGATAGATATACCCCCCAACAATTATAAAACAACTAGTTTTTAGGGTATTTTGGTTAATTGCATAATTTCCAATTCCTATAAATTCTTTTATTCTCTCTCATTTCTATCACTCCACTCTCATACTCTCTAATACTTTCTCATACTCTCATATGCTCATATACTTTCACATACTCTCGCATACATTCTTATACTCTCTCTCATACTTGAAATCCTAGCAAGGCGGGCTTAATATATGATTCAACTACAACCCTGGTCCACTTGTAATGAGGTAAGGTCAAGAGTAATGATTTCAAAACTAGACCGGACTGGAAAAACTGAGAACCAGTCACCTGACTAGTTCCATTTCACCCCAAAACCGCTTTTGGGCCAAAAACCATTGTTTTGGTCAGTGAACCATTTACTCGAATGGTACAATCATCAACCTGAACAATGGTTTTTGGCTATTTTTTGTTTTTTATTTTTTTTTGTTAGAGTGTCCTGGACGGTTGAATTGTTGGACCTAGGATCCAGACCCTAAAATGGTTCCCTATCTGATCTAATTTTAGTGTTACTCAAATATAATTTTATATTTACACTACTATTAAAAGTACGAATAAAATTATGGAACTTTCTTTTGACTAAAATACTCATTTTTGAATTTGGTCCCTATTTAATTGTGAGGTTTATATTGTAATTTTTTTTTATTTCTATTGAAGGGCTACACAACGGGGGGTAGCCCATCCCCCAACCCATACCTAGCCCCCCCAACCTAGGTGCAAACAGGATTCAATCCCAAGTCTCCACTACGATCAAGAGAGACCTTCCAACTCACTAGCTGGCACTTGCAATTGTAAATTGAACTACTACTTTTCACCTCATTCAATTCCCTCTATTTAAATCTTATATCTTTTTGATAATTGAACAAAAGAAAGATAAACAAAAAAGATAAAACATTACATAAAGAAAAACCTAGACAGGTAGGCCTGTCAATGATATAATCAAATATGGACTTTTCAATCTGCATCTAATTAATGATAAAAAATATAAAAACAAAAAAACAAAAAATACATATTTATAATAATTTCTGATATACTATTACTATCATTATCATCGTTTAGAATTGCCATGTTGAAAGGACATGCATGCTTACTAGTGAGATGGATGCAAACTTTTACACTCAAGTTGTTCAATCTCGAGATTTGTATTTATACATATTACATCTAAAAAATCATTTCACAAGAATACAAAATTATCATTACAAAACTAAACAAACTTTGTATTTTCCTGAACCAGTCATACTTGTATTTGTACCAATCACTTTTGCATTTGTACTCTTCCCAACGGCAGCTTAAGGTAATAGAGAAATCTATGAAAAAAAAATCAATGAAACAAATAAAGATATAAATAAAGATATAGGAAAGAAAATAGCTTCTTCATCATCACTATCAAAACCAAACCCTATTTTGACGGATCTATGTAGAGTTGCGAAGTAGCAATCTATGTATTTCACTTGTGAAATGCAAACAAGAAAAGGTATTCCTAACGAAATTGGACAAATATATATCCAAATTCAATCTGTTTAATAAACGAATTCTATTTCTAGATTTGAATGTGATTCTTTATTGATTATCAGTTATCTGAATCCCATATAAATGGATGATATTCAAATTTGACCAAGAAGAAGAAGAGGTTCAGTTTTATAATTACTCTCTCCTCCATGTAAGCCCGAAGTCTAGGAATCCAGCATATCACCCCAATTCTTCGTAACCTTTTTTGATTGCAAGAATATTTATCGGTTATCCAAACACAACCATACATAAATATTTATATATGTTGTTCTTTTTGGGATGGGCTGGGCCAAGTTCGTCTAGAGTTGTGTATACAAGGGTCCATTGGGCAAAAAGTCATTCTTAGCACAAACCAAAGTACTATTGGCCTTAAAGCCATCAAGCTGATCCAGCCTGTTTGAAAGTCTAGTAATTACTGAGCAAATTCATTAAACTTTCAAGTCTGGAAAGAAGATAAATCCATAAAACTAAGAAAAAAGGAGCCCACTTTCAGCATCTCTCAGCTCGAATCCCACTGAAGATGAGCTTATTTGGGGTTTCAATCCTTCTCTAGTAAACTTCTATATGAAGTTTGCATGTAAATTAATAACCTTGAAGTAAGGCAAAGGGGATCCAGCAAGAAAAGGAAGCTGATAGCAAATCCAGACCTATGAACTAGCTGAAAGTTTGTGGTGCAATTTCATTTTTATTAATACAAATGTATAAGGTTGCGTTTGGGAGTTATTCTCCAATGGGTTTTTGTGCTTATGTTGGAGAAGCCAATAGCCAGTCAAAAAATCATTGGGCAGAAAAAATATCAAAATGGCCATTGTGCATTGAAAAAACATTTGGGAAGGTAGGGAAAGATTCTATTTAGCTTTTCACATTTGCAAGACCCCACCAATAAGGCTTGGGCTTTGAGTTATTTGAGGCTTACGCCTTTGGGCCTTTGACCTCATAATGTCCAAGGTTTGAGCCTCTAAGAATTTGGCATACTAATGTTGAAGTTGAATATAAAATTTTATATAGGAGTAAAACAGAAATTTAGGTGTCTTATTTTGTACTGGCATATTGCAAAAATAAATGAATATAAAAGTAAAAAAATAAATGCATACAAATATATATATATATATATATATATATATATATATATATATATATGAACGAAAAGAAAACCTATATTTGTACCTTTATNTTTGATTTTGAACGAAAAGAAAACCTATATTTGTACCTTTATCCTTTTTAAACTTTGATTTTGAACGAAAAAGTAGTGACCACCCAAAACTAAAAAAAAAAAATGATTCTCAAAAAGCCTGTTTCAAACAGTGACTTTTTCTTAAGCCTATTTATGCAAAAAGAATGCAAATCGGAAGAGTGCAAATTTCAGTTCAATTATGTTCTGTATTTTACTTTATTTCGGATTCTATACTTTTATTTCACTTCATCTGCACCACAAAGAAACAAAATAAGATAAAAAATAAAACAAAAAAATGCACCAGAATTCCACTCAAATCCTTTTCACTTTCATACTTTTTGGACCATAGCGCAAATGAAATTGCAATACAAACAAATCAGGTAACCATCTATCACTTATCTGTGTGCTCAAGCCATTTGGTTTGTATCAACTTGGACTCTAAGGTTGGATAAGTTTAGACTACTGTGGCTACCGGTTCATTCATGGTCAGGAATGAAGCAGAAAGAACTAACATCTCGAGATAACTCACAAAATGACAGAACAGGTATCTAATATATATATAGATATTTGGCATTTTTTGAGAAGTTGTTGTTAAATCCCGTAAATCACTATCACCATTTAAACAAGTGGCCTTTTTAATTTTTGGAAAGCTAGACATATGACAATTTTGGAGAAATTTCTGCTAAAGCCCACAGTTCACTACCAGGCTACAGGCCCCCACCATTTAGACATGTGGCCTTCTCATTTTTCTGGAAAGATAGTTACATGACATTTTCTAAGAAGTTGCTGCTAAAGCCTAGAAGTGTCAAATGGGTCGTGTTGGGTCGCCTGCGCAAAGTGTAGGCCATACCGTACCGCCCCCGCAGGGATAACTTGGGGGCTTGGCCCAACACGGCCCATGGCCCAAGCCCATACGGGCCCGGGCCATTCCGTGTTGTGCTGGGCCTGGGGTGTGGGCCGTGCCTTGGGCGTGGGCCAAACTGGGCCAGATTGGTTTTTTTTACATTTTTTTCAATTTTTGATTTTTTTTTATTTCTTTGCTAAGTAAAAGTGTAAAACTAAAATATTTAACTTTCCTTTGGGCTTTGGAAACTATTTGAAAAAATAAGAAATGAGAAATCTAACAAATAAATGAAAAAAATACTTAACCAAATAAGAATGTAATAACAAATTGGAAGAAAAATAGGAATTTTAGTTCATTTAAATTTAAATGATACAAATTACAAAGTATACAATGGTTGGATACTTGGATTAATGAACTATGAAAATTGGAAAATAAATAAATTAATAAAATATAAAAAATACAATATAGTTACAAATTGAAAATACAAAATTACATTGTTAAAAAAATAGCAAATAAATTAAATAAAATTAAAACAAATTTTACAATAATTTGAAAAAATGTTATATAACTATTGTCCATGAATCATGACTTTCATCATCTGCTTCAGGTGAAATAGCGGGCATTGTGTCATGCCCTCCTTTGTCTTGTAATATGTCTTCAACATCCAACCAATCTTTAAATCAGATGCACATCTCTATATTTTCATCATTCATACAGCTTTTCTTGTCGTCCAACACATTAGTACCTGCACTAAAACAAGACTTCGGTGGAACTATAGACACCGAATAGCTTAGTAGATCATGTGCAATGGCGGCGAGAACTAGATAACTTTTTTGAATGTTCACTCCACCAAGCTAAAATATCAAAATTATTTGTTCCCTCACCTAAAGAAGAAAAATTTGCTTGTAAATAAAAATTAAGTTAAATAAATGAACTTGTTGAGGTAGTAGATTTATGACTTGTACTTATTAAATAAAAAAGATGTGACATGCACATCTGATATAAAATAATTTACCATTTAAATATGGTTTTAATTGAGATTTGAAAATATTTATTGCAAAATCATTATTACTAGCATTATCAAAACTAATAGAAAATAATTTATTCTCAATTCCATAAGCATGTAAAGTATTTAAAATGCTTGCAACAATAGATGGGCCAGTATGTGACCATTCAAGCCTAGTAAAACTTAAAATTATTTTATTTAAAAGCCATTTTTTATCAATAAAATGATCAGTAACACAAATATAACTTATGTTAAATTTAGAAGTCCAAACATCAGAAGTAATTGCAACTTTAGAATTAAGATTTGATAACATATAAATTAAATTTTGTTTATATGAATAAAAAATTTTTAAAGCATCTGATCTAATAGTATTCCTAGAAATTTTTTATATTGTAGATTTATAGAATTACGTAGTCATTTTTCAAGTTTAGTATCTCCAGCTAACAAAAATGGTTGTTCAGCATGTACAATGTATTTTGCTAATTCTTGCCTCATTATTTCTTGAGAATATTTAAATGTACCAAACCCATCCACTCCCCCCTCGCCCAATTTGTGTTTGTGTTGTTTCTCTCCCTTCTTCTTCTTCTTTCTCATGGTTGAGCAAATGTCTACACAAATGGCCGGTGCCACTCTTGCTACAATAGCTAAAGTCTTTCCTACATTTTTTGCAAACACCTCTTTTCCCCGTCCCCTCAACCTTTTCTACTTTAAATATTTTTCGAACCGGGCTAACCAACTTAGTGGCTTTCTTTTTCTTTCCCCTAGTATCAGTAATAGGTGTGGAAATTCCATCAATATCAATAGCATCCATATTGGTTCTAGCACTATCATGATACAATGGAATATCGTCAACATTAAACATGTTGGGGAATTCGTTTTGGGCGGATCTGGCCAATTTTTTAATTCTAAAAAATAAAAATTAATTTAATTAGACTTACTCGGATTTCCGATTAGGAATCCCAACTTGATTTCAACGATTGAAGCCTTTCAACTCCAAGAGTCCAAGCCTCCCAAATTGCTAAATGTTGATTATTAACTTGAGATACTTGAGCTGGTTGAGCAAAGCAAGACTTCTTCTTGTTGAAACTTCAATAAAGTTAAGAACTTGAAAACAGTCAATCAGAGCTTAGATCACTTCAGAATTCAGAGAATGTATGAAAGAAGAGATTAAGAGAATTGTTGAATTAGTGTGATGAGAATGGTGGAGGATAGGGCTATTTATAAGAATTGAAAATAATTCAATTGCCCAAAATACCCTAAAAATTAGATATTTTTTATTTGTTAAGAGGGGCATTTTGGTCATTGTAAAGTTATTTATCACTTTATCCAAAATACTCCCCTAAACTAGTTGTTATATAGCTGTTGGGGGGCATTTATGTCATTTTTTCTCCCCCATAACCAAAATGCATAAATACCCCCCTATATAGTTGTTTATAGTTGTTAGGGGGTCCCAACAGCTAGTTTTCACGCGGGCCATGCTATAGGTTGCGGCCCAACCCGATTTACACATCTACTAAAGCCCACAACCCACTACCACCATTCAGACACGTGGCATCCTATTAATTGAAAAAATAGGATTCAAAAAGTGGGTAGTTTCACTCCTAAACATTCTCAATAGACATTTATATATTAGCTTAACATATGTTTATCCATAGTCTATTAAATACAAATGGTGGAACCCATTAAAAGATTACCATAAACTCACGTTTGTTTTTCAAAAAGAACATACTTCATTAATTACAAACTTGATTTAACTTTTAGGAAGCAACCTAATTTGACTTTAAAAATAAATAACTCAAAATAGATTTATTAGATCAATAGTAATACCAAATAAAGTGGGTTATTGTTTACCAATAAGATCTCATTTAATATCTTAAATCAAATTAAAAAACATAAATTAATAGTGGGTTTCAAATAAAATAGATCAGAATAGATCGTCAATTACAAATATGTAAGACCCATATTAGTATTTTTTTAATTTAATTTTTGATAACTAAATAGTATACTTCAAAAACTGATTGTGCAATGTTATGTAAATTACCAGAACTTAGTGTAATTGGAAAATCTATTATAACAACAATACTCAATAATTAAATGCTGAATATTAATAAAAATATAAGAAAATAATCATCACCATTACTAATTAAAAATAATATTAATCTTTAATTAAATATTACATTTTGATTAATCTTTAAATTTTTACAGTAAAAATTTTAATTATAATAATTATTATGATAATAAAATCATTAATTAAATACTTAAATAATAACAATAATAATTAATTAACTAAATATTACAATACAAATAATCTTTAAAAAATAAAAAAATAATAATAATAAGTTAGACATTTTTTGTTTAAACAAAATAAACGTTTAGGCTATGTTTGCTTTGAAGGAAAAGGTGGGGAAAGGAAGGGAAAGACAAGGAAACCCATACAAGGTTTGTAAAGGTTTCCCTATCTTTCCCTTCTTTTCCTTGCATTTTTTCTTCAAAACCAAACATAGCCTTAGAGTTTGAAATATAAGGTTGAAATTTCTACGAAAAAGATGCTTCAAGAAAGGCTTCACCAAGTTAAGTATTATGGAGTAAAGGCTAAGTTTGGATGCAGTACAAATTTCTTTATACTGATGCAAAACTAAATCATGACTTATTTTTGTTTCAAAATTTACCATATTTAGTTTGATTACAGTACAAATGAAGAAAAATAAGACCTAAAGTAGAATAAAATAAAATTGAAAACAAAATTAACCCAAAAATTGCATTTTTTCATTTGCACTCCCATATATTTGTACAGTACAAATAAAATTGCATTTCAATCAAACACACCCTAAGGCAAGAGCTTCAAGTGAAAATTTGAGCTAAATTAACCTTTAGAAAATAGGATAACGCTACCATGAAAGTGAAAGTAGAAAATTGGAAGTATCTTGTTAGCTTAGGAAATTAGAAAACCCAACGAAAATTAGAAATGCTCTCTCATTAGGAATATTCAAGCAAGATGAGTGAAAAATAAAAATAGAAGATTTAAATACAAATTTGGCAACATGATCCCTTAAAAATAGGGGTGTTCACATTAAATGTTAAACCAATAAACCGACCAAACCGGCCCAACCCAACCCGAGTTGGTTGGTTTTTCAAAACCATCGGTCGGTTTTGGTTTGTATGAGAAAATAAACAAACAACTCGGTTCAGTTTCAATTTTCATATCAAACCGAACCGATCCTATATGTTTAAGTAATTGTTAATTAGTCTCTACCCTATAAGTTAAGTTTTGGTATATTTTATTTGTGTTTTATTTGAACTTTGCAAAAAGAATTGGTTATTTATGATAAAAAGTAAAAAGTAAAACCAATACAAATATAATACAATGGTACAATATTTACTTCATTTTTGTATAAACTTAAATATATATTGATAAAAAATTAGTTTTGCATAAAAAACTAATCGATTTAAATATATATTTTGATTTTGCATAAAAACTAAAAAGAAATAAACTTAAATATAAATAGATATTTTAGTTATGTATATATATATATATATATACTAGAAAACCGACCAACTCGAGTTGAGTTGATCGAGTTGGTCGATTTCAACAGTTTTATGAATAAACCTAACTAAAATTAATTATTGTTATTTTTGTATTATAAAAAAATAAAAATTATTAAATAAAATATGAATTATTATTAATTATTTAAAAAGTTAAAAATGTAAAACAATTGTATACTCTCATGTGTTTCTACTAGGGTCGTTTACTAGAACACACCTTATAGTTTTACATATTTACTTAAACCTACCTCATAGTTTTCATTTTAATAAAACATCCCATATATTTTACAGCTTATTTACTTAATCAATCTTTCATTAAGGAGTGTTTGTTTTTCCATTAGGCCCACGATTTTTTATTCCAAAAATACCCTTAACACCTTTTTGTACAAAAAACAAAATTGACCAAATATAGCCAATAGAGTGGTTGCCTATGTCTTATTAAGGGCAAAATTGATATTTTTATTTTCTTTTGATTAAATTTATTTAAATGAACATTAGGGTCAACATTGTCATTTTCCACTGTCATCTAATGGAAGATTGATTAAACCCATTGCAAATTATAAGTGGTGTTTTAGTAAAATGCTAGCTATATGGTAGATTTTAGTATATCTATGAAACTATCAGGGGTATTTTAGTAAATGACCATTTCTATTATTTAGGTTTCGCTTAATAATCTTATGCATCGCACGGGTCCCCGCTAGTATATATAAAAATTGACTAAACCGATAAACCGACCCTTCATGTTTGGGTCGGTTTTGTTTCAGGATCGGTCAATTTCGGTTTAGTCAATAAGTAAACCGATTAGGTTGAGTCAATTGAAGAAAATGACTCAAACCGACCCAACCCAACCCATGAATACCCCTACTTAAAAATATATTATGTATTTAGAAGGAAAAAAAAATTAGAAAGAAGGTTATAAAGGAGTTCGAATCTACTATCCACAAAACACTATAGCTACACATTGGGAACATCTTAATTGTCATTCATAGGGAGATGTTCGCAATGCATGAATTTAGTGTCTTGTGGGCACATGTGATAGAATCTTTGTAAGTAGAAGATTCAAGCTTGGTTCCAAAAACCCTTAATGAGTCTAGATCTGCTACTGCTACCCAAAATTTTACCTATAAAATACTACAGCTGCACATTGACTGTGCAAGTTAGGATCTCCTCCCAACAACAACTGTCCCAACATTCTAACAACATGATTTGTGTTTGTACATCTCATACGTCTCACTCTATTATTATGAGATAATGATGTTGGAACCATTTTTCATTGAGAGGAGATACGAAGTTGCAGCTGTAGTGTTTTGTGGGTAGTAGATCCAATCACTTTCCTAATACTATAAATGAACCCAAAAGTTAAATGATATACTAAGATCTGATGTACTCTCTAAGCAGTTTTGATGAAGTTGTGGCCTAAAGACGTCAAGAATCATAGATTTCATGACTAACAAGTACACAAATTATTAATTTTTTTTGGTGATCATACACATTATTAAATTGAACCTTTGCCATTTAAAGCTCAATAAAGGAAGCTGCAATCCAATGAAATCATTTAATGAATCTCAACCATCCAATAAATCATATACATTATTAAATTGAACCTTTGCCATTTAAAGCTCAATAAAGGAAGCTGCAATCCAATGAAATCATTTAATGAATCTCAACCATCCAATAAGTGTATCAAAATATAATAATCTAATCCAACTGATCTAAATAATGTATTAAGATTTCATCTAATCTAACTCATCCAAAAGATGTATGAAATCAATCCAAAGATCCAACCCATCAAAGTGGTTTCTTAATATTTTAGATTATTTAACAAATCAAGGCGATCCAAATAATGTATCAAATCAATCCGAAAAAATTAAGCCATTATTTTCTCAGAGTAGTAGGTCTATATCATCCATCCAAGTGATGGATTGATATTTTATTCATAATATAAAATATACCAAACATAAGCCGATACATCATATGGATGATTTTTATAATAGATTTTATGTTTTTTCAAATTATCATTTGATTACTTTTTCTTATAAAATTCCATACATTAATTAATTGATGGCTGAGATCACTTTAGATATTGGTACATACTTGGAGTGGAAGTATGTACATACTTGTGATGGCTGAGATCAGACATTGTTTCCAGGAGATCACTTTGATGATTGTCATCCATAGCCACAAACCCCTTAACTGGCCACACAATGGGGAAAAGGAATTGATCCCAAGTCTCCTCCACTACAGCCAGCTACATCTTACCACCTGAGCCAGTTGGCACCTTTGTTACATGATTTGAATTTGGTACAACACTTAAATTGGTCAGAATCCGAAACAAAATATTGGAATGGTCTATCCTCATAACCTGTTTGATTCAAATAAAATTCAGAATTAGAATTGGAATCAAATGAAATGGAATCTTATTCTCAAGGGAGGGGATGGAATGGTCATTCCCTCAAATGGGGGATTGCCATTCCACCAGAATTGGAATGGGATTCTGATTCCGCCCAACCAAATAGTTGGAATCGGAATTGCCAATTCCAAAACTCTATTCCCCTGAACCAAATAGGTCCTTAGTTTCTTCTACCATTCCACTTCCATGGTGTAGATTAGTTGAAACCTTCGGTTTGTGGTAGAAAAAAGAAAAAAAACATATATTTTCATAAAATTTGTAATGGTCAAATTAAAATACTGCAAATAGAAGTGGCAATGATACCAAATACAACCTTAATGGCTTAAATCTAAAATCATGTCTAGAAATAATTTTTAACAATGTAAATGTAAAATAATAAAATCATCCCAAAAATCAAGAAAATGACATTTTAGGTTTTTCAAAATATCTAACAAGACATATGAGCATATTCCGTCCATTTTCCCTGACGGAATACTAACGGAGTGACTTATATGATAATCTGGTAAAAAAGTTTGGTGGTGTTGGTATGGGTTGATCAATGCAAATTTGTGAGAGAGATTTCTGAATTTTCAATGTTTTGAAAACGATTAATACAGATTACTGTTTCTAATTAAATCGCCAAATTTAATGTTTCTAACATATATGGATTTTTCTAGTTAAAATAACACTCGTACTGACAGGCATTGGCCGCATGATGCCACTGTACCCAACACAACACCCCTTATAGGGTTTGTGGTTGTGGAGTGTAGCTGGATTATAAATTACTCCTTTGTCCCAGGTTGTTTTTGGATTATGTAGGTTTCTGGTCAGAAATAGAATCAAATTTTATTCTGCCTCAAATTCTGTAGGCTTCAAATGATTTCACATGTACATATAGTACCCAAAAAATGCCTAGGAATATTACAGATTTGAGATGAGATGGTTGCTTGGCATCACTCCCAAAGCAAAGATGCCGGATCAAATCCATTGAACTTCTGACTCTCCATGGTATGGGTGGGCCTCATTTGCAGTATGTTTTGTTCCTATTGATGTGTCCTTCATAACCCCTTCCTTTGATCAACTAATCCAACCATTTTATCATCATCTAAGCCTTGTCCAAACTACATGGGGCATGCAACTACATAAATCCTCTTTTGTCATTTGGTTTGTTCTGCTTGATATACTTAAAATTCAAGGGCGATGCATTAAGGGTCTGTTTGGTTTATAATCATAATTAGAATTAATTTTTTTTGGAATTAGAATTAGAATGATCTTTCTAGTAGGAATTGGAATCAGTAGGAATAAGATTTCATTCCCAAAGAAAAGGAAGGGAATGGCCATTAATTTCTTCAAATAGGGGAATACCGTTCCACTAAGAATGGGAATGGGATTCTGATTTCATCCAACCAAATAGTTGGAACCGGAATAACCCATTCTGATTCCGATTCTAGACCCTATTCCTGTGAACCAAATGGGGTCTAAATGTTGTCTGCTTCCTTTTTTATTCAAAATGAAATGACATTACACAAAATACTTTTAAGTATTTACTCCCATCATGATGAATTTTCACATATTACCCAAGCCGGTTCACTAAGACTATAGATTTATTGAATACATCATTCTAGTGTGCATGCAACTAGAACATGAACATATCCGAGAGGTATTCTTCAACCTGAATTGTTTTTTTTTTTTTATTGTTGATTCCAAAAACAAATCAAAATCATCTGGTTTGAAAATAGGAATTAGGATCTACTCCTCACACAAGGCGCCTCACACCGACCTCACATGCACATCTAACCTTGCATTGGGAACATCTCCCATAAATAATAACGGATAAATATGGGAGATGTTCTCAATGCATGGTGGGATGTGCATGATGTCGGTGTGAGGCACCCTATTTGAGGAGCAGATCTGGTCTCTGAAAATAGATTGTTTCTCAAAATGAAAGCAAGAAACATGTTCTTAGTTGTGTATGTGTTTTTTGTTTTAAATTATTTGGAGAGTAAAATTTGTTTTTGTTAAAAAAAGAATATAATTTCAATGGTTTTCAAAATATAATTTGTTTTTGAAAACAATACCATTTGTTTTCACTTCTCAAAACAAAAACAAGGTTGTAAAACATATTTTTGTTTTCTGCTAATGTAACAATTTTAAAAATAAATGAAAACAAAAACATTCACATTACCAAACACTCGTAAGCCAAGGTGCAACATGAGCAGGCTCAATTGGACTTTTATCAAAATTAATTTGAATTGGCCTGACCCAAAAATCTAAAACCTGAAACAATATAAAATGCTAATTCAGACCTATCCAAATTGCACTCCTATCTTAACGGCATCATACAAACTTGTTTTTGTTTCAAATTTTTGTAGTATAAAACTTCAAATGTCCATAATCAATTAAAAAAACAAAAAAAAACAAAACTGACCATAGGAGATGCTTCCCAATGTATAATTAGCAGGCTGAAACTGAGGTCTTGTCTGTATAACGAAACTAACCAGATGATCATCACACTACCAAGGCACCAAACAACAAAGTGATTGCCAAAAATACAAGCTCCCCACATGCTTAACAAAGTTCTTCCATAAGATCAATAAAAGAATGTACTAGAAGATATCTTGTTTCCCTCATTTATATAAATTTTGCAAAAGAGAGGTACCTTGTTACGCTTTATATATATAGACTGAACTAAAAGAAATGGAAAGGACAAACAGAGCTTTGCAAATTGCAAGTCAGCTGCCATCTTCCTTTTTTTTCACTTCTTGTGAAGGGTCACAGTGTCACACGGTAGTCCTTTTAATCACCCAAGGGCACCTCTGTCCTTTGGTCATAAATGGGCTAGGTGGGACCATCCTATGAGAGTATCCCCACACCACCTCTTGCCACGTGTCTGCCATTAAATGCATCAGCATTTGCTTTCTCATTCATTTTGAGAGGGAAAGTTGATGGTAGGATCGCGTGGGGCCCACTTCAAAATGGTGATCCTTGCACGCCTTCTGCTGCTGCAAATAATTTCGTCCCCATTTACGGCCCGGCCGACACTCAGGAAAAGGGCAGTTGTGTTCTCTCCACTCTCCTAATGTCCTACGCCCTCTCTCTCTCTCTCTCTCTCAAACTACTGTGAAAATCTAAGAAGAAAAGAAAAGGAAAACAGTGGAAGTACAGAGTGGATGTGATCGAGTGCTCTGGGCTCTCTAGACAAGCATTTGGGTAGTTGGGTTGAAGGTTGGACTCGGTATGGTGCTGGGGGCAAATCCTGACCTGACCCAGTTAGTTAGCCTCAACCCAAGTCCCCACCTAACCCGTAGTTAGTTAGCAACCCGGTGGACTCGGGCCTGGAAGTGTTTGACATAGGAGTAGACAGAAAAAATAGGAGATATGATATGGAACCCATTACCTACCCGAACCCATTAATGGTTTTACTATCCCAATCTTAAACTCTACCTAACCCGGTCAAGAGGGTCAGTAACCCGNGCCCTCTCTCTCTCCCTCATCTATCCATCTATAATTGATTATTGAATGCAAATCTCCTGGCAAGAACCGTGTAGGACTAGAAGTAGTAGTGGTTAAGTAAAGTCAAAATACAAGTGTAGTAGACTCAGGCCCACCTAATCCATGGCATGGGTCTAAGCTATCTGGCTGATGAATATGAAACCCTAGCTCACTGTATGTCCATATCAGTCTGTAGTTTTCATATGAGGTCCCCCTTACCAAGTGTGGAAAAGCAGTGAAAGTTTTTTGGAATTTTGGTTGAAATTGGAAAACCAACCAATCCCATTGGGAAGATTCAAGCATTTATTTATGCAAATTATGTAAATGCCGAATAGTGTCTTCACTAGATGGAGTTCCATTCAGGACAAGCATCTATTTTGCTTTTTTTTTTCCCTTTTTTCTCTTTTTTTTTTTTGGGTGGCGGGGGGATAATTCAAGCCATCCATTTCATGAGAATTTTCATGGACAAGATCCCAACTTCTAATAATTAATGCATTTAGTTTGCCCCTATCTGTTATTGAAAAACAAAAAAAAAGTTTTTTCAATGATTATTTTTGAATTTACTTGTGGAAATTAAATCATGATTTTCTGACATCCTAGCTAAATAAATGATGAAAAAAAAGGCTGAAACTAAATGATTTTTCGAGTTTAATAACCCAAAAAGATTCTTAGAAAGGATTAATGCAAATAGAATGCGGGTTTTGTTTGCTAATTATGTTGAATCCATTCAGATGTAAAAAATTGGTCTTTTATGTAGGTGATGCCTCAATGTTTAAGAATGTCAAGACATATCAGAAATTGCTATTAATTAATTACATCATAGAATGACGAGTGAAGAACCCTAGCATGCTCTGGTAGTCAATTATTGTCGACCTTTTAAATGAATTTTATATGTTACTATTTTTCCTTAAATTAAAACACTACTTTACAAAATGGGCACCGGCCCTATTTAGTGGTAGTACATTGTTCATGGCACACCAGTACATATTTGGAAGAAAGGGAATAAAAAATAATATTTTTGAAAGTTTTGATAGTTGTATTGTTACATTGAACTTATATAAAAGTCATAATAATTAAATTAATCAGCACCCACAGTTATGAGAAGTCATGATCCTTGATAGAGTGGAGTGGCAGAGCAGAATTCATGTATTCATGTAGCAGACTCCAAATAATTAGGATAATAGTAGAATCCCTAATCAACAAATAACCCCACAAGCCATAACATTCTAATGAGATCAACAGAGAAGTCAGAGGAAATAAAAGAACAGCTTGACTTATAAAATTACAAAAATTAATGAAGTTAATTGATTTGGTCACTATCATTTAAAGGCAATGATCTTGAGAGGATATTTAAATGTGGGTTTATTAGTAAAATTGTCAAACTTGAATAAATTAAAGAATTAAACCCAATTTATATAGGGTTTTGTTTTTGAAGAAAATTGTGGAATTAATTAAGTAGTTTGTGATTTAACTGTGGAATAAGAAAATCAGATACATGGGTCCTAGTGGAGAAGTCTTGTTTCACGGACTGGTCTAACAAACCAGGTGGTTTTGCTTGGGAAGTGGAGAGAAGCAGTCCAGATGTAGTAATATTTAATACTATTTTATTATTATTCCATGTTCATCACTTTCCTCAAATAATTTCATGAGATCATCTTGTCCCCCCAAACAAACTAATTAATGAATATTTCTCAAACAAAAGAAGACATGACCACGAATTACATGGCAGATTCCTCATCTACAGTGGAAACCTGGTTATTTTACAACCAAGGAACCCGGTCCTTAACCAACAACACATCTTGAGAAACTAATAGAAAACTTATCATTTGGCATAAGATATATTTCTCATCTTGCATCTACTCGAGAAGGGCCTTGTGATATCTTACATGCACAGGGTTGGACTGGTAGATGGTCCTCCCTAGAGCTCCTTGGTGAGGACCCACATTAAGGATATCTATCTTGACCATCCAATCCCAAGACATGTTAGAGATCATCTTGAGATCAATGTCCACATTGATATCCAAAAAAGAAACAAGGCATACACTGGAACCCAACAACTCTCATAAGTTCCCAATACATACTTGAGAAAAACAAACTGCTTGACCTTTTGTGGGGAAGAAAAGGGTGTCTGAATCTACCTGGAAATTTAGTTGTCTTTGTCTGAAAGGATGAATAAAAGAAAAAAAAATAATAGAATATTAGGAGAAACAAAAAGATACCCAAGTGAGACAGGCTCAGTGTGTATGTATTAATTGATAATTGTTTAATCAGAAAAGGATGGATTGTGGCCTTGTGGGGAGGGGATTGATACACGACTGCAACAGATAGTCAATCCGCCATTGGATAAATCTTATCTCATCTCTGAGCTCATGCTTATTGGAAATGAAAGGGATCCATCTGGAATTTTGCAGGCCCAATCCCTTCCCTTGCCTCTTTTAACAACTAAGGATTGCCCTACCCCTTCCCCAAAAGGGCCAAAACCAATAATTCTGTCATACACGTGACAAAATAGCCTCACCCACTTAAGTCCTTACCTTTTCTCTATAGAATCAAAGAAATTAATTAACAAAGGTTCCTCCTTAGCTCCTTGAATTGAATCAACTATTTAGATTTGATTACTTAAGTTTTAGTCCACCATAGGAGGATATATAATCAGACATTCAATTATATATACTAGTTCCCATCACTTAATTCTTTAGGACACAGACCCCAAAGGCCCACACTCACAAGCTTCATTTGCACTGCTAATTTGAGACCTGGGACCTCACCCCAAGTCCACAATTCACCCACACAAAATGCTATGCACTTTTTACTGTTTAGAAGTAATCAGATGCAAGAACTTCATCAACCCATGGATTCCAATCCAATGGTTATCATATCACGGGGCCCAGGTACTTATATCTTGGCCAATGAGGTGGAATGGGTCAGTTATAGTCCATGGAATGGAGACATAGAGCCTTTTGTTTACCATGCATTCTTTGATTTTTCATCTTTTTCCTAGAACTACATTATGTCTGTCTTTCAATGTGTCAATCAGTCCTCAAATTCTCTCCATCTGCCCCATATAACCTTGATTTTTTTATTATTTTTTACAGTTCAATATTTATGAAATATTTATAAAAATTACATCAAAAAAATGATTGATATTTCCATCACGCAAAACCTTAAAGTACTGATCTCGTACTACAATAATCTCTTTCTCTCTCTCTCTTTCTCTCTCGTCATTTTTTTCTACATTATAAACGACTAATAATTCTCACGATCTCTCCAACAAAACCAATTACCATCCTCATCACCAATCTCCAGTCTCATCCCACATCTCTCTACCTTCATTCCTTCACCTCTCTCTAGTCTCTGGTCTCGTCCCACCTCTCTCTCTCTCAATGGCGACAAACCATTTTCCTTCAGAACTCCAAGAAGGGTTTTGGTGGACAACACAGGACCCTGCAACAAGGATCCCAACTTCGAGATACAAAGGTGTAGTGCCTCAACCCAACGGCCGTTGGGGAGCTCAAATCCAAGAGAACCATCACCGCCTCTGGCTGGGGACCTTCGACTCCGAAGAGGCCGCCGCCCGGTCCTACCTCCGTGCCGTGTCCATGTTCGGTGGACGCGACTCTGCTCTCAATTTCAACCCAACCCAACACGACAATAACGAGGAGGACCTCGAAGATCAACAGACAACTGAAGACAGAGAAACCGTCGACAACGATGACACCGACCACGCAAACCAACACCACCACCACCAAGAGGAGCGGGAGCACATGTTCGAGAAGCCATTAACGCCCAGCGACGTTGGAAAGCTGAACCGTCTCGTCATACCCAAGCAGCACGCCGAGAAATACTTCCCCCTCGGTGGCGGTGACTCGGGTGAGAAAGGCTTGTTACTGAGTTTCGAGGATGAATCGGGCAAGTCCTGGAGGTTTCGCTATTCGTATTGGAACAGTAGTCAAAGCTACGTCCTGACTAAAGGGTGGAGTCGTTTCGTCAAGGAGAAACGACTCGACGCCGGCGACGTTGTTTCGTTTGAACGCCGTAAGCTCAACGGCGACCGGTTCTATATCCGGTGGAGGCGCCGTCCCGTCCCGGTGCAAGATAGCGGTGCAGTGCAGGAGATTCCTGGTCCTCCAATGAGCGCGTGGACCCGAGTCTTCTACTCTGCGCATCCTTATCCTCCGCACCCTCATGGCCCTCCTCCTCTACTATACCAACCTGACTCTCTTCATCATGCAAGCATACCTACAGGTACCAAGTACTCTCTCTCTCGAATTTTAGAATTTTGGAAAAATAAAATCGAGATGAGAAATAAATGACGTCATATTCACGAGAAATTGAGCGGTTACTGTGTATGCACGTGTTGCAGGAGCTCCTGTCATTCAGAACCCAACTACGACGGGGAACTCCAAGCGACTGAGGCTGTTCGGAGTGAACCTGGACTGCCAACTCGACCATCCCGGTCCACCCACGCACGACGGTTCGCCTTTACTGAACCAGGCTCTGCCACCGCATCTATATACTCAACCTCACGGTTCAAATGGCTATCAGGTAAGACCACTAGCCAAGTAGCTAGTAGCCAACCCATTTGGGACAAGCTCATTAAGCTGTGTTTAGTAAGAGTGCAAATGTAAAATTGAAGGAAATTTGCACTCCGGTTCAATTTTATAGGCATTTATTAAGAAAACATTTTTTTCAACTGTGTTTGCCTTTAAAATGAAAGTAAAGTTTATTTTCAAGGTTGTGTTCGGTTGCAGTGTAATTTTAATATCACTAGCATAAATGCATGAGAGTACAAATAAAAAGAATGATAATTCTCGTTTAATTTTGTTTTGGATTTTATTTTATTCCGCCTCAGGTCTTATTTTATTTTACTTCAATCAAACAAAATAAGATAATATTTGAAATAAAGAATCAGAATTTGCACTATCATAGTTTTATATCCATATAAATAAATTTGCACTTAAAAGCTTAGTTTGGAAAGAATACAGATACAAATATGTACAGCACAAATCTTGTATTTTGTATTATTTTGTATGTATTTGTATAAATATATACAAAATACAAATTTTTATACTTTAAACCTTGTTTTGTACGATATATATTTGTATTTATATTCTCAACATGGAAGGAGTACAAATACAAGTATATACGGTGCAAATACATACAAAATACAAAGTTTTGTACTCTATATGTTTGTATTTCCAAACTGAGCCTAAACAAAATTTAGCCTTGAGATTCGTGTTTGCACTCTCGCAACCAGACAAGATACTGTAAATTAATGAACACAAAACCGAACCAGCTTTGTATTCTTCTATACAAATTTGCATTCACACAAGTGCATTCACCTTTTGCACTCTTACCAAACACAGCCTTATTTTTAACCGTAGATTCTGAGGTGGGCCATAGGCCCGTTTAGTGGTTTCAGAATATTGTATGCTGTGTATGTGCGATCAACATCCGTGAAAATGGAGCCCACACGTTGAGGAGAAAATTATGGCCGTGGGCTTAGCTGGGCTGTTTGATTAGTGGGCCATGGCCTAAGATAGCATCCCCGACTCCCTGAGCCATGAACCACTTCTGTGATATTGTCAGATTGTGGAGAAATTTGGAGGGGTGGTGGCCCACTGAATGTATGTTTTAGATGAAGAGACAATTAAGCATATTAAAGTTGATTGATGGTACTGACATTTTTTTTATCTGTACAACAACAGTTACAAATCTGGGTTATTCCTTAAATGGAATACCTGCTCTGATAATTTGCCGATATTTTGCCAACAGGAATTCAGCTTTTCGCATACGAGAAATCGCTGAGGAGATCTGAGGATGTGACGTAGTGGATTGACTTAGAAGAGCACTTGTAGAAAACTGAAAAAAAAAAAGAAAAATTTTGAAAAAGAAAAAAAAAAAAGAAAAAGAAGAAAATCCCTGATTTTCAGGCAACTTCTCACAAAACTGATAGAATTTCCAAAGGGCAGGAGTACGAAGTGTCGGATCAAAGAGTTTGAAGAATGATAGGAGGGGAAGGTCGGAGAAGGTGGGACCCCAGAAAAGTTAGGGCTGACATCAGCAATTCCACCCCTTCTAGTAATTTGTATCAGGAATCTGCTGTTACTGTTAAGATTCTCTGTGGAGATTTTTCACACATCCCATGATAATATGAGCAGGGGATGGTGGGTGATGGGTGAACGAAAGGACTGGAGATTACAGCCAATGTAAGTACTGAACCTATGTTCTTCCATGTAGCCACAAGGTTCTTGGGTGCTCTGTGGGGCTGGAGAGAGAAAAGAGAGAGAGAGAAACAGAGAATATTGTTTTACTTTTCAATGGTAATGATAATGTACGTCAAGTTGATAGATGCTTGATTTGTTTTTCTTTTTCTTCTATTCCTCAAGAGAATTGACTTGGGTATGCCAAAACCATGATTATGATGACGTTGCTGCTGATGATGATTATGTTGATGAGGATTTCGCATCATGGCCATCACCCACATGCATGAAACAATTAGTAATTTCAATTCACATACCCATCAGAGTGATTCTTATCTACTTCATACTTTCTCTCTTCCATGCTTCACCAAAAGATAAATGATAAGATAAAAAGATATGTTTGTCGAAAGAGGTGGATGTATTCAAATTGAATGCAGTCAACTTGCAAGGTCTAAGAAATGAAGTGTAGAGAGTCAAATAAAGCGGCAACCAAACAACTGGTGATCAATGCATTCAAACTTGCTTCAACCTGAGATGACTTTTAAATTTAATGGTTGAAATAAACAAGAGCATGCTAGACAGTGAATGAACGATTGCAGCCTTCTAGGTTCTCATTTCTATGGGTTGATGATCTATAAAATAATGATTTAGATAGATTATGCATTAAAAATAACCAAGTCAGAATCAGCAGCTCATGAACCATATAATAATAAGGTAATCAGTGTACACTTGAAGTAAATAAATCAGAACCAGCAAATGATGAGAAGGGTAGGTCAAGAAGAAGGTAAAAGGAGATGAGAGTGAGGTGGTGGAACCGCAAAAGTGGGTTTTTCCAGCAAAGCACAGAAAGTTGATGCGTTTCCTTGCAAGCTACAGTGGCTATTGAGCCAGTGATGATGTATGGGCGCTAAATGACCAATATGGGAAAGCTTTAACTGTATAACCAATCAAACTGTAGTATCCCGTGACCACAGGAACCCAAAGAGAGTAGGAAATGAAACATAACCATTAACATCACCTTGATGGATCCAATGTTTAGTGGATCAGTAAGTTTTTCTACTTGGATGGGTCACCAGATAAAGATATGAGCTGTTATCATTGGCCTAAAGTTGGTGGCCAATCACATATTCATGCAGACTCTACCCATATAATGGGTTTGTCTTGTTAAGTATGAATATAGAAAGATCTTGTGGGGTTCCCCCCAACTTTACTTTTCCTAGAATTAAGCTCTATTTTACAGCTGCTTGGGTTTTGCACCTGCTGGGACTTAATTCACCTGTGGTGAAGATAACCAATATACTGAAATGGAATTGGAAGTAGATGGAAACAAAGCATGATTTAAAGAAAAAAAAAATCTGAAGGAGCATTGAAATTAAGAATCTAATTGAATTACCTTGCTGTACAAGTGTTGAAAACTGTATTAATTATTCAACACTTGAGGGCCTGCCACCTCTTTGTTAACCAATGTCCATGTCCCTCCTCTTATTTGACAAGAGATAGGTCATCCATAACAAAGTGTATATCTGTACCTTTTCAGGAAGGGCCCATCAATGATTTGGTAAAAGATGTGGACTAGTGATCATAGAAAATGTTTCTTAATACCTATTGACTTAGAAAACTCAATCAATGACTATTTGGGGCAGAAGCTGAAGTGTCCAAACCCAGTAAAAGAATACATAGAACGTTAAGGACAATAAATTATGAGCAAAACTCCCCCGCAAGAACATAATCCAACCCTGAAACAGTAAAACCAATTGGCATCCTTCAACCCTCGTTGTGATCCTTTATGCACGCCTTGATAAAGAGTAAGAACCCCTCCAGATCCAAAGGTTATTCTTGATCCAGAGATTTGCCAAGTGGTGAGCTTATAAACCCGGAAGTAAGAGCCAGTTTTTCTATATTCAATCTCAACGTTGTAATCCAGCTTCTCATAGTCACCTCAAAATCATCCAATTTTGTGCAAATTTTAGCAATTCTAGGGCGGTTTCCCTCTCCAACAACAAATGTGCACACCTTGCCCCCAACTCTTCTCCATCTTCACCCCACTGTCCTTGATATGCTTTCTTGCCTGCAAAGCATGATTTCTAGCATTATCTCAAACATGTATTTTACTGAAATCTCAGCCAATTCAAAATTCCCATGGTTCCAGAAAGACGCCAACAGCGACTCCCACATGGAAATGGTACCCTTGATTACTTCCCAGGATTGATCATTAATCCCAGCCCTGCCAAGAAGGTTAACCATGTAAGAATAGTGGACATTGGGCTCCACATATCGATATTTCATCATCAGTCTAAATATCTTTGTCCTTTTCAATCAACCCATATGACTACAGGCAAATAAAACTGAGAAACAAGCAAATTCGTTTGGATATGTGCCCATTTTGCATTTCAATGGTCATTATCCAATGTTGGCCCTGGCTATCCGGGATCTTGGAGGGATGGACCGGATACAGACCTAACCTTCAGCATTTTCTTTTGGAGTGTAGTGTCTCAAATTCAAAGCTACCCATGACTGATAAACATCTCAAGTAGAAATGAAACAAAACAACTGCCAAATTCCCAAATTTTTCACTGGAGTCCACATACTGCAGTTTAAACCTCAAAATTGGAAACATAATGAAAGTAAATTTTGTTAAAAAGCTGCTCATAGAATATCAAAAAGCTACATATTGATTTTACAGTAGATGCATTTATGTATCATTTTTTTCTTGAAAATAATTTTCATTCACTTCGTGGTTAGACAATCAACTCGATCCTTTTAGTCTATCTCCATGCTCTTCCTTCTCCACCATGATTTTCTGGACACTTTCTTAATACTCATGTATGAAGTTCATGAGAGCATCTCTGTAAGCAGATGCTTTTGTCATGTAAACATGGTGCAAAGCAGGCCTTAGAGTCTTCATTCCACCTCTAGCAGCAGCGCTGTTTCCAATTCATCAAATACACTGAACCAAGGTAAGATGACCAAATCATCATGATCATCTAAGCCTTGTCCCAACTATATGGGGTAGGCTACATGAATCCAGAATTCTCTTTCGCCATTCCATTCTGTTCAGTTTCAAGGTAAGATGACATAATAAGTTTAGAAAATTGAACAAATATGCATGATAAATTGGAAAGATATCTTAATTCCTAGAAAGCTTATGAAATTGAAGAAAAAAGTAAGACAAAATAGAAATATATCTTACTTTACTTGGTTATTCCCTAACAAAGCATTGGGCATTAGAAATACAAGTTCCGACTAAGGTTGAAAGGTAACAAGTCATAAAAACATCAAATGCTGTATTTACAAAACAAGGTCCAAAATATCAAAAACAGTGACTGAATGATGCTACTGCTGCTCAACCATTGAAGGGCCATGGAAATAATATTGCTTAATGTTGTTCATTCACTTATCCTAATAAAGTATCAAAGGCAATTAAAGTTATAAAATCATTATTTTTAATGTGAAAATTAAGAATTTAAGACCCTAACATGGTCTTGTTTGGGCTTGCCTCGAGGGGTGTGGCACAAAGGTGGCTTGTAGAACCAGGAATGTAATATGTTTTACATCACATTAGCTACTTGAAGTAATGCAATTGAGGAAAAAAAGAGATTGTGGGTTTTACATTCTTGAAAATGTTTTATACGTTTGATTTTATTTTTAAATTTTCATTTGAATACGTTTTACATGTTATGTTTATGTATTTTAATTTTTGATAATAGGTTTTTTGAAACATTTATTTTAAAATTTAAGTTTATATATTTTTATTTATATTATGTTTAATATTTTTTGCATCTTTTGAATTTTTTGGCATTTTTTGAATTTTCTGACATTTTTTTTTTATTTTTTAGCTTTTTTTTTTGTATTTTTGCTCCTTGCTTCAAGAATTAAGCTTACAGTTTGCGCCTTGCGCTTGCGCTTTTAAAACACTGTTTCCAAGGAATATGTGAATGCCTATCTTTATAACCATGGAGAAAAAATTGTTAGTTAAAGAGAAAAAGTCTACCTTGAATTTTCATCTATAAAGAGAAATTATTAAATGTGTATACATACATAAAAATGCACAGCTGTAAGCATGTTAAAAATATACTCAACATAGGACATAAGAGAGGAGAAACCCAAGTAGTCCATGACTCTACTTGAGAATTCATTTGATAGAATCAAATAAACCACATTTAAGTATGTGACAAAACATTAAATCCACATACTAAACTAGTGAATGACCATGTTCTCAGCATGAAAACTTATACATACATTGTTTGAGACCCATTATCCAAGTGGTAAATCCTGAAGCATTTAGGCATTTATTTGAGTTAGGACACTAAATTAGGCTTGATTTGTAATTAAAAAAACCCTTTTTAGAATATTGGGAACTATGAGAAGTTATCTTGTCTGAGGGTTTTGCTTTAATAAATACATAAATAAGTAGAGGTATTTTTGTGATTCCCAAATAATCCACAAGCAATAACAACCAGATTGGTAAGTGTTTAAATTAATAAAAAATGTTGTAACGGATGGCTTACTAGAAAGTCTACTATAGATGGTAAATTTAATAGCCATAAAAATGAATGGAAAGAGGTAGCAATCACCCACCAAGGTCTTCCAATATAGAGGGTTCTTTTTCCTTTGTTGGCATAGTTTCTCCATGAGTTTTTACTTGACTCTCTTCATCCTTTCTGTAATCATTAGGCCAAAGAGGACCAATATCATGTACCCAGCTTGCTGCATGAAGCTTAAATGCCTCCTTTAACACCTGAAGATAAAAAAGGCACAATCATCAAATGGATGCAAAAACTTCTCCAAAGATATTCACATGTCCTTTTCTTTTTTTTTATATATCAGTTTCACTTGGCCATTTTTCAAAACAAAGATTTACACTTTTATAGATTGTTACACTTTCACCCCCAAAGTTTGAGAAACAGTAACAAAGCAAGCTATAACAGACTAAGAAGAAAAGAGGAAGAGTGATGTGAGCATCTAAAACTTCTAAGCAAATGGCATGGCTTGCAATATGTATATGTGACTCAATCAGGTCCATCCAATTGATGGGTTACCTATTGAATTCCTAAAATCAAACTAATTGAATGAACCTCATTATCCAAATGGTTAATTATTTCTTTATCTTTATGTTAGTATTGGTTTCAACTTTGCATTTGAGTCCAATGCCAAGCTGCAAAACTATCACGATCATTTGAATTTAGGCACATTCAATAAGTCGATACGTGGTCAATTAAACAGTCCAGGTAAGTAACACATGAAGTTAAACCATCTACTTATAGATCAAAACTCTAAAATGGGACTTTGTCCATCAAGGGAGATGGATAACTTAAAAGAAATCGTTCATTCCAAGTCAGTTTTCTCTGTTTTATTAGGGGGATCAGGCAAAGATGAGGGAAAATCAATTTCCTTCCAATCATAGCAGATATAATCATGCACTTTCCTCAAGACTACCTTCAATTTCATTGCTTCACCAGTCCTCCACTGAAAGCCTATAAAAAAAGAGCTTGTAAAGCAAACCTTTCAAAGAATATCAAGAATTTAGCTTACAGTTTTTAGGCCCCAGTGCATTGCATTATCCATCAAAAGAAATGCACATCCATTTCAACAAGAGAAGTGAGTACGTCGAAGTAATACAGTTAAATAACACTGGTGCAAGGTAGGAGTTATATTTCAGCAAATCAATCAAAAGAAAGCCCATCAAAACCAATGCAAGTTAATCAACAAGTCTAAAAAATGGGGGATCAAGTTGGCTTAAACATCAAAAGAAAGGTCATTAATCTACTAATAATTGAAAAAAGCAAGCCCATCTTTTTTTTCATCTTGTCTGGATCTCAGTTATCTTGATATAGTTTTATCTCCTCTTCAGGTAACCCAGTCACTCCTTTCATTTTATTTTTTGCTGGTAATTGTGGTGTTGAAGTTTGTGCAGATCGTCCAGCATCCAACTAAGACCTAACCAAGCCCAACCAAAACCGAAGTTCAAATGAAGAGAATTGGGAGGATAGATTAAAAGGATCTTATAATGATAAAAGGGAAGCCACAGAAGAAAGATTTAAGGAAGTAAGAAAAAAGTTGGAAGTGAATAGGGAGGAACCAACCTATTGTAAAGGAAAAGCAAAACAGAAAGGAGTTGGAGGGTGAAAAGATTGGGGAGGTTGCAGAAAGTAGAGAAAAGGAAGTAAGGGAAGAATAGAGGTAGGAAAAGAACCAGTGAGGTTTTAGAGAAGGGGAGAGAGGATAAAGCAAGTAATGTGGAGAACTTTGGAAAGGATAGCCACTAAACTGGTTTTAGAAGTCAAAACACCCAAGGAAACACAGCATTGTGCAAGGATATGGAAGGGTAAAGGGGGGAAAAGAAAGAAAAAGATGAATGAAGTGGAGAGGTTAATTCATGATGTGGAAGGGGATAAGGAATTCAGTGCAAGGGGAGGTAGAAGGAAAGAGGGCTTGTAGAAAGAAAGGAGGCTAAGGTATCTTTTTCAAGTGCTGAAATGAAAATGATCAGTTTGAATGTAAGGGGGTTAGAGAGTGCCACAAAGGGGAGAACAATTAAGGAACTTCTAAGAAAGGAAAAGCCAGATATTTTTCTAATCCAAGAGTCTAAAATTCATGAGCTGGATAGGAGATGGGTTAGAAGCTTTTGGGGTGAAAGAGAATCAAGTTGGAGTTTCCTTCCTTCTTGGGGTGCCTCCGGGGGTATAATAACTGTTTGGAAGGAGGAGTTAGTTCAGTGCTCTGAGAAACTAATAAGGAACTTCACTGTGTCGGTTAAACTGAAAAATGTCCATGATGGGTTTGAATGGGTGTTATTAAATGTTTATGGTCCCAATTCGTATAGAGAAAGAAGCCTAATGTGGGAAGAGTTGGATAATATCAAAGGTTTATGGGAAGGGCCTTGGTTTATTGGCAGAGACTTTAATGTGGTAAGATTTGCAGAAAAAATTAGCAATACTAGGCAGAGAGTAACAACCAGCATGAGGAATTTCAATGCTTTTATTGATACCTTTTACTTGAGAGACATACCTCTAGGACAATTTAGATTTACTTGGTTCAACCTTCAAGCTAATCCGATCTACTCTAAATTGGACAGATTCTTGGTCTCAGCTGATTGGGAAGAGCACTGGAGTGGTTTATTAGGGAGGAATCTGACAAGACTTACCTCTGACCATTGGTTGATCTGTGCTTTCCAACAAGGAGTGGTTGGTGGCCCTACCCCTTTTAGGTTTGAGAACATGTAGCTAACACTTCTTGTATTCAAACAAAGAGTGAATGAATGGTGGAGTAAACAGCAACCGGGGATGCAATGGGAGGGGCAGAAATTTTTGAAGAAGTTACAGAGGTTGAAGGCAAAAATAAAAGATTGGAATAAGCTGATTTTTGGTAGACTGGAAGAGAAGAAGACCAATCTAATTCTGCAAATAGAGGACATGGATAGAAGCGAATCAGAAAGGCTTTTGAGAGAGGAAGACAGAAGGTTAAGGCTTTAGTTGAAGAAGGAAATCCAATAAACTCTTAAGGGAGGAAATAAGTAGGAAACAAAATTCGAGGGAAAAAGGATCAAGGAGGGAGATGGTAATACCAAGTATTTTCATGCAATTGCAAATGGTAGAAGAAGGAAAAATCTTATCTCTCGTTTAGAAATTGAGGGCAAAGAAGTTACAGATCAAGCAGAGATAGCTAAGGCCTTTGTGGATCACTTTAAATTAATTTATTTGAGGCCTCTAAGAGAAAGATGGACAGTTGAAGGGTTGAATTGAGAAACTATTTTTGTTTCACAGAACCAACTTTTGGAAAAGATGTTTGAGGAAGATGAGATCAAGGAAGCAATATTTTCCATGGATAGAGCCAAGGCTCTAGGCCCGAATAGTTTCACAGTGGCCTTTTATCAAGATTGTTGGGAGATTATTAAGTCTGAAGGAAAGGGAGATCTATCATATGGATGGGCGAACCATGCAGGGTGGCTGGGCGAAATTTCAAAATTTTCTTTCTCCCTTCTAGGAATCCTATTCCCTAATTTAGAAAAACTGCATTTTTCAAGGTTCGTTCTTGAAACAAACTAGACCAAATCTGAAACCAAGATTAGAGAGAGGAATACCTGATACGGAATCCACGCAAGAAGTTCCTCCCAATGTAGGTGTTCATGCCCAAAGAGGTTACCAAATCCTTCCTCCACTGAAGATGACACAGCTTAGGGTGAGGCATGATCAACAAAGAGATTCTTCAACAAGAACCCCAATTCTTCAGCAAGAATCAAACAGGGATGTGAGCACAGCTTCAAGATTGATTCTTCCAGCAATAATCAATATCAAGATCCAATCTTGATCACTCCAAGAACTGGAAATCGAACAGGGTAGGGCGGCAAGAGCAGAGGGAGAGAGAACTGAATGCAGAAAACTGTGAAACTGTGTAACCTTTTCTAGTTCGCCCTCCTCCTTTTATATAATCCTTAAAGAGTTAACCTCCTAATCTGATTAGGAGYTTCTTGATCCAAATCTTTATTTGGATCTGGACTCTTTAAGTGATAAGGCTTATCCCTTATCTTATYTGCARATCAKGATCAACTTCTCCTAATCCAATTAGAAGTTTCCTAATCCAAATCTTTATTTGGATCTGGACTCTTTAAGTGGATAAGAGTTATCCTCTTATCCTTATCTGTTGATCCATACCCAGATTCGCCCCCTATTTAATTAATCAAATTAAACCCAGTTCAAATTGGGTTTTAGGCCCATTAAGCTTTCAGGCTCATTTTCCTTTAAGTACTGGCTAGCTTGGTTCTCTTTGTATGGCGTGGGACCCTATCATTGATCTCCACATAAGCCACATCGGTTCGGCCTAGCATCTGTTACAAGGCATGGCCGAATTCACTGCTGAATACAGTGAACCCCTGAGTCCATCAGTATGGGCTCTTAATGGGCCCAATATTTACACCAAATGGTCCTTGGGTCCAGCCATCTTATGAAGGCTCAAGGACTGTGGGCAGATGTGAGATTATCCCATCAGATAAAAGCCCTAAATGGTTTTACACTTAACCTCTCGGCCCATAATGATCAAACACTACCTGACAAGAGAGGACCTCTCCCTCGGCTGCAAGGTACAGTGTTGCATTCTACTCACATGGATCCCGGAAATTAAAACCTTTTGCAAATATTTTGTAAAACCATAATATATATGTATATCTCTATATAAATATATTTTGCAAAAAAAAAACCCAACATGTTTGAAATCAACTACTAGCAGTTTAGGTTCCAATCAGAGTGAGTGCATTCCCCGATCATTCACTTTGCCCGACAAAGGGGATGATTCTGTCACTATAATCACCCACTCAGGTGAATTCTCAGACTGCCCCAACATACCCAGGTTTTGACCCCCTCTAAGGATCTCACTGATTGGCATATCAAAGACAGCCCAATCCTACACCTAGTGCAGTACCATAATCGAGTCTAGGGGTTAGGTGTAACTTTTCAATTTTGCCCATCTATCTCCAAGGTCCAGGGCATAACTGGAAAATGATTTGGTTCAGAGTTTCAGTTAAACCCACACTACATGTGCTTTAGGTCTTACCTTGGCACATTAGTGTCAACCTTTGCAGGATAAACCTCCCTAGGTCTATCCAACAGCTGCCAAGATTCTAAACTAGCACGAGTCTCATAAGTGTCCAGTTTAAGGGTATTACACAGAAACACACCATAATAACACGAATCAATTATGTACTTTATTCATTTACAATAAATGTCAATAAGTACATCAATCTAATTGGAGCTAAGGGCATACACTATCTAACAAAGTCAGATATTCTTAAAGTGTTCAAAGAGCTCCATAGGAGGGGTAGAATTAGCCTAGGTATGAATTCAACCTTTATTACCTTGGTGCCAAAAAGGCCAATGTGAATGATCTTAAGGATTTCAGGCCAATCAGCTTGGTTACTACCATTTATAAAATAATTGCCAAGGTGTTATCTCTAAGGATCAAGTAAGTTCTTCCCTCTATCATCTCTCACTACCAAGGGGCTTTAATTTAGGATAGACAAATTATGGACTAATTTCTTATAATGTGTGGAGGCCCAGAGAAAAGCTAAGAAAAAGGGGGTGGCAATTAAGTTGGATCTAGAGAAATCTTATTATTTGGTGGATTGGGAGTTCCTAATTAGTATTATGAGGATTTGTGGGTTTGGAGATTTGTGGTGTAAATGGATTAAAGGATGCCTACAAACTAGTCATTTTTCAGTGATTGTGAATGGATCAATGGAGGACTTTTTTGAATCCATTAGAGGGCTTTAATAGGGAGACCCCCTCTCCCCCCTTTCTTTTCCTTTTGGTGGTAGAGGTTTTGAGTAGATTGATTTCTAAGGCTAGCCAATTGTATCTCTTTAAAGGATAGGAGGTGGGAAGGAATAGTGTGGTGGTATCCCATCTCTAGTTTGCATATGACATTTTGATCTTTTGTGAGGGGGAAAATACAAATGGGATAAGTCTTGAAGCTAGTGATTAGCCTCTTTGAAAGAATGTCTAACTTAAGAATCAATTGGAATAAGAGCACGATGGTGGGTATAAATGTTATCGAAGAGAAGTTCGGTTCATTTGTGGAGATCTAGGGGTGTGAGAGAGGTGTGTGGCCTTTAAAATATTTAGGCTTACCTCTTGGTGGCAATCCGAGGTCTATCATCTTTTTGGAACCTTGTGGTGGAGAGAATTTTGAAAAGGTTTGCTAGTTTAAAAAGGAATTACATCTCTTTATGTTTGTCTTTAGGATGTCTCAAGCAATTGTAAAGAGAATAGAAAAATTGATGAGAGACTTCTTGTGGGAGCCTGTAGATATTAAAAAAAAAAAGATCATTTGGTTAGGTAGGAGAAGGTGGTCAAAAGGAAGGAAGAGGGTAGATTGGGTATGGGAAACATTAGGAAGAAAAACAGAGCACTTTTAAGCAAGTGGTTATGGCACTTCCCCTAGAGAATGATAGATTGTGACATAAAGTGGTGTCAAGTATTCAATGGCTTTCTAGGAACGGTTGGGATGTTGGTATTCTACAAAGAGCTAACAATGCTACTCCTTGGAAAGTAGTGCATGGCATTCTTCCTCAATTCCTTGAGCACATCAGGTATGACTTGGACTCTGGTATTAGGGTCAGATTTTGGGAAAATGGGTGGGTTGGGGATGATCCCTTGAAAGTGGTGTTCCCTTCATTGTTTGCTCTTTTAAGCCTTAAAGATAATCCTATTTCTAATTTCTTTCAGTCTTCTACTTCCCCTAGGGAGGATTGGAACTTGGGGTTTGTGAGAAACCTGAGAGAATCTAAAATTCCTTCTATGACTAACCTTCTGAATATCTTGGACAACTTGGTTTTTGATGAGTCTGGGGAAGATAGATATGTGTGGAATCTCAGTCCCTCTGGGTCTTTCACTTGTAAATCCTTTCCCAATTAAAGAAGTTAGGTGTGCCCCTGTCCCCCAAAAAGTCAATGCCTTCTGTTGGGAAGCTTATCATGAGAGCATCAACACGGGTGACCTGTTGCAAAAGAAAAGACCAAATTAGTGTTTGTCTCCCAATTGGTGCATTTTGTGTAAGTTGAATGGTGAGAGTGTTTTCCATCTCTTTATTTCCTGCCCTTTTGCTTGTATTTGGGAATGGTTCTGCTCTCTCTTTGGTTGCAAATGGAGCCCTCCTGTAAGTTTGGAAAGTCTCTTTAGCCCATCCTTCTTGAGATGCACAAAAAGAAGAGGCATAATTTTGTGGAAGTGTGCAAGAACAGTGATCGTGTGGACTGTGTGGGAAGAAAGGAACTTAAGAATTTTTTAGGACAAAGAAAAGAAACAAGGGAGTAATCTTGGAGAGTATTACTGTTAGAGTTGCCCATTGGGTGAGGACTTTGAAGCTGTTCTCTGATTTTTCATGGAGGAATTTTTCCGAAACTGAAGGTCGATTGCTTTTTCTTCTTCTATGAATCAAAAGGTCTTGGAGGTTTGGTCTCCCCCAAGTGAAAGCTGGATGAAACTTAACTTCGGTGGATGTAGCTTTGGTAATCCGGGTCCTTCCAGAATTGGAGGAGTAATTAGGGATGGGAGTGGTATCATTTGTGGCTTGTTTTCAGGGCCTATTGGGCAAGGTGATTCAGTGAGAGCTGAGCTCTTGGCAGCTATTGTTGGGGTGAAAAAAGCCAAGGAAATGAGGATTACAAGATTAATAGTAGAAGGAGATTCTAAAATAGTCATTGGCTGGCTGAAAAAAAAAGAAAAGGGGTATTATGGCAATTGAGAAATGATCTCAGGCGGTTCAAAATGCTGTCAAGACTCAAGACATATGCAAATCCAGTCAAGATGGGTTAGGAGGTCTGCTAATGGTTTGGCGGATGGCTTAGCTAAACAAGGAGTGAATAGACATCATTTGTTTTGGGCTCAATGTTATTTGGGTAGTGGGGCTCTCTGCTGTATTGAGTATTATCTCTAACAACTTCTTGTTGTACTATTCTCTTTTTAAGTTCTAAAAAATCTCTTTAAGTTGCTGATCAATATATATATATATATATATATATTTACACACATTTATCTCCTCAAAAGCTTTGGTGTACCAGGCAATCAACCTTAGGGTAGTTATTAACAACTTAAAGGATTGCCCAGTCTGAAAGCTAACCCCCATAAGAGTGTAATGATTGGTTTTGGGTACTTGGATGGTGGATTACTACAGGAGTGTGCTATGACAATGGGGTGTAGGGAAACTTTCCTTCTTCTTATTTGGGTATACCAATTAGAATAAAGAATAAGCTCTCTCAAATTGGAAAGCTGTAACTGAGAGTGTGGAAAAAAGTCTAGCAACATGGAAATGCAGATATACCATTCTTTGGGCAGCAGAATTACTTTTAATAAGAATGCTCTTGCTAGTTTACCTATTTGCTGTCTTTCTACTCTAAAGACATTGGCAAAGATAGCTAAGCAACTTGAGAGGTTATAAAAAGAGATCATTTGGAAAGGAGGGGATAAAGGGAAGAAGTTTCACTTGGTAAAATGTGAGAAAGTTTGTGTCTTGAATAATGCCTTACTAAGAAAGACTTTGGAGGTTTGAGATTGAGATAGATGACTTGTGGAAAAAGGTAGTGGTGTATAAATATGGGGTGGCTAGAATTGAGTAGGATTCTAGGGCTGTTTCAACTTCTCATAGGGTTAGTGTTTGAAAAGGGATGTTCTAGATAACATTTTCAAGAAACCAAATTTTTATCTAGGGTAGGGAGAAATTTTCGAAAGACAAAAAGTGTAGGGGAACAAAACTTTGTGACCTGTATCTGAGACTTAACAGGTTAAAGCACTAAAGGCATCACATGAATAGATGTTTTGAAAATCAAGAAAATCAGATTGTTTGGTGTCTAACTTTTAGGAGGCCATTGCTGTACAGAGAATGTGAAGAATACATTATGCTGTTAGTTAGGTTGGAACATTCACATGGATCTGAAATCTCAATGAAGCAGACATTTTGTGTTGGAAGTGTGTGGATGGAAAGTTTATGGTGAAGTCCTCCTATGAAGCCAATCAGCCATCATGAGGAATCAAGATCTAGAATCAGATCAGTTGGGAATTTGAGGTAACCTCATTCCACCAAGAGTGGAGGCATTTGCATGCACACTTCACAGTATTCTGAACTTGGACCCTTTGAAGGCTAGAGCCTAGAGGATTTCAACTTTCAAGTATATGTGTAATGTGTTAAAATGCGGATGAGAATGTCAAGCATTGAATCGTTCAATGTAAATCGTAGGCTTCATTTGGGACTTCTTTAACATCTTCAATGTGCAGTTCCCAGATCACCCAAAGAAACCTTCCTATCTTGGCTAAGGATAGCAGGTAGGCGGTAGCAAGAAAGCAAAGATAATGGAATGTAATACCTTTTGCAGTTTGATGATCTGTTTGCAAGGAAAGAAATAGATGTATTTTTGAAGATAAATGCAGATCTAGAAGGAAGCTGGTGGCTGATGTTTCAGACTTGGTCACTGATTGGATTCTTTTTGCATTGAGTTCAAAGATATGGGAAAGGAATATCTTGAGTGGAATCTTTTGTTGTATGTTGGGTTTAGATGCTGTACTGGTTTAAATTTTCAAAGATTTTTCTGTTTTCTGTTACACGTTCCTTATTTCTAGTGAGATCTCTTCACCTATCTGGATGTAGGCAAGATTTTATTGAAACAGCAACACCTATCTGGATATAACCCTTTTATTTTTAATATAATTCTCTTTTTATAATCTTCCAAGATCAATAAATTGAATGATAAAAAAGTTAACCATTTTATATAAGTTATTCAAAGAAGACATATATAGTGGCCGAAGACTGAAGAAGAGGTAATTTGTTGAAGTTCAAAGGTCTCTCTGAAGACATTGCAACTAGGATGAAAATAAAATTATCTCCCCGTCCCCCAATTAAATTTGTAAAACAGAGAATTGTAACAACAGCAGGTAGAAATTTAGCAATTTGTTTTATCCCTGTGTGGAAGCTCTACCACTATAAGGAATATTGCAAGGTTTTATATTTAATAATTTAAATTAATAAAAAATAAAAAAAAATGTAAAGATTCATACTTGTAGGGCTTCTGTCTGACACTTGGTTGTGCAACAACAATTGCAGACTATGATCCCAAAAGTCTGCTCTTCTTATTACAGTCAGAATGATATAGTAGAATTACAATGTTATAACAGGGCTTTTACTGTATGGACCATACAATCTTTCTTTTTTCTCTTTTTTTTTCTTTTTTTTTTCTTTTTGTTTTTTTTTTTTATCAGCAACACGTATGAACCATACTATCTTTGTTAGACTATTACAACAAAAATTTACATATGATTTAAGATCGACGTAATTGATTTCAAAACACATTGTACAGAAGGGCCTTAATTAAATCCAAAACAAATATTGTTGCGGAAAACAAAACAAAATATGAAACAGAGGACAAGTCTTACCTTGAGAGCTTGGCTTTCACTGGTTTCGGAAAATAGTGGAGCTCTGGAGGTCCCTGCTCTGCCACACGACTGTTCTCATCTATCCTTTCGATCCACAAGAAAAACTCCAATTTTAATAAACAGAAACCGCTACAAAGAAGAAGAGGAGGTAACTAATCTCTGTTGAAAACCCTCTCTCATTGAAATCCTTGTTCGATTTGGGTTGAACCATTTTTACCCAGAAATACCGCGGACATCTTTGAACCAGAAAGGTTGTCCATGCTCAAGAAGGATGCCATGCTTATTGCTTGTAGCGTTGTAGGGTGTGCAGAGTTTCTTGTTGCAGGAAATTCCGTCGCTAAAAAAATAAAAAAAAAAAAAACCGAAAAAACGAAAAACCGAACCGAACCGAAAATTTCGGTTAATCAATCGATTGGTTCAGTTTTGGTTTGATATTTGAAAAAAATTGGACATATCGGTTAACCAAACCGACTGTATGTTTATGTATAGATTATACATATATTTATGTATAGATTATCGGTTAACTAGAAAGAAAGGACATTCGCAGATAGTATAGATTATACATATATTTATGTATATTATATATTTTATATTATCTATATCTATATATTATAAATAAATACATATGTACTATATACCATAATATATTATTTTATATGTATTTCTAGTCTTTTTATAATGTAATATAATATTTAATATTTATTATATATAATATATAATATTATAAAAATAGAAAATTGAAAAGTCGATGAACTGAACCGATCAGTTTTGGTTGCTAGATTTTAAAAAACTGATATCATTAGTTTGGTTTAAAAAACTGATATCGTGAGCACCCCTAGTCGCTACTAATTTGGTTTTGAGTTAGGGGTGATCATGGCCCAGGCCCGACCCCGCCCATGATTCAGGCCTGGCCCTATATGGGTCCAGGCCAAGCCGGGCTGCGGTTTCAGGCCTCACAAAATTAAATGGTTGTACATTGTAACCATTAATAAACGTGTAACCTTAATATGAAGAAAAAAACGTGTAACCTATAAGAAATTAAATCTTTGTAACTTATAATATGTTATAATTGGTCACTAGTATTCTAAAAATAATAGTTGTAATAAGTTGATTCTTCTGTTGATTTTTCAAGCATTGGCAATCAAAGTGTATCTTTCCCTAATCTTGCCTATAACTTTTGTTGAAGACTAAAGAAAATTTTCGGCAATTGAGTTCCTTCTATTTTTGCTATATAAATAAAAAAGGGCAAATTTCTTAAAGTACTTTTATATAGGGGTGAGCAAAAAAAATCAAAAAATCGAATTGATCGAAAAAATTGATTGAAACTAAATAAAAAAATCAGTTAATCGAATTGATCGGTTCGGTATTTTTAAAAAACCAAGGGTATCGGTTCGGTTTCGGTTAACCAATATAAAAAACCGACGGTTAACCGAATCGACTGGTATACATATATTCTATATATTTTATATATATTTATGTATATTATATTACATATATATATATATTATATTATAAATTAATAAATATGCATTATATATACATATATATTTTTTTAATATATGATATATTATTTATTAATTAAAATATAATATTTTATATATATTTATAATTTTTATTATATATTATAAAAATTGAAAAACTAATTGGTTTTGATTCGGTTTCGGTTACTAGTTTTCCAAAATCCGATAGGACCGGTTTGGTCCTAAAAAAAGCCCATGGTTCAGTTAATCGAACCGTGAGAACCCTTACTTTTATGGTTTAAAAAATTGACTAGTACTACCCTTACTGCTTACATATTGTCTTAAAGCACCCTTAAGTTTTTTGATAATTTACTAGTTCTACCTCTACTATTAGCGTTTATTAATGTTTTGTCACAATCCGTACACATGTTACACCACATAACGTATAAAACTTTTTCAAAACCCAATATTACCCTCTGTCCCAATTAAGCCAAGTAGCTTAACCCAATACACCGGTCAGTCAAATACATAATCTCTGACGACCCAAATTGTTTTAATGGAAAACCCCGTCGTCAAGAAAGAGCGCAGAATTTGAAAAAGCAACTCTAGAGAGAGAGAAAGATCGTTTTGGATTTTCAGTTGAAGGAAACTGGTAAGACCGGATTGAGAGATGTCATATTAGAGAGTGTGAAGGAAGCCGATAACGCATCCAACTTGAGCTCCATGTCGTCATTGCTCAATAGATTAGGGATTTAGGGGCTAGGGTGTGTGTGCTGGAGTTGGAACTAGAAGCCCCAGTTTCAGTTATCTTCTCCCATCGGCGCACCACCCATTACAATTTACAGTGGAGGCTCCAATTTCGAAGATAAAAGTATTAGTAAAAGTCATATTGCCGTCAAGTCTCTCGTCTCTCTTGGCTCACGAGCTGCATTGCTGATATTGCTCATCACTAAACTTACCTGTCCTTCCATGTGTCGAGCACGTCTCAGACACCTAGTGCTGAAGTTGACCGGAGCTGCCTCTACAACACTCCAAATTGTTTCTCGTATGCCTACTCAATGCAATCTGTCACCCGTGACCTCTCTCTCTCTCTCGTTAAATGACTTGCCAATACGCTTTCACCAGAGTAGACAACTCCTTTATAGGTAGGTTTATTGTAGTTTTGAAAAATTTTCATTAGTGAGTTTTTTTTTTGAAATTTGATAAATAGTAAAGCGTAAATATGATATTTTATTTTTTCTATTAATACTTAACTGTGATGTCAATTGTCAGAAAATTTTAGGTTGCTAAATAATATGGGTAGAGTTAATCAATTTCCTGAACCATATGGGTAATATAAGAAATTTATCCAATAAAAATAGGGTAAAATACAAAAACCTCCCCTAAAGTTTCTAACAATCATAAAAACCTCCCTTATATTTTTACTTTAACAAAAGTCTCCCTTCTATTTTTTAAAAATTTAACAAATACCTTCCTTCCATCAATGACCAAGACGGAAAACGTTAAAGAGATGATCATTTTTTTTCAAAATACCTATTTTATCCTTTTACGAAGTAATGTGCATATGTTTTTTACTAAAATAGCCTTGTCACTCAAGCATTGTTCATCTTCTTCCTCACAAGCACTACTACAGAATGGCGGTGCACTCCATAATAATCCACTCAAACACTGCTCATCTTCTTCAACTACTTCACCATTAAAGCGTTCATGGAGTCTTGCACAAGAAATCTGTAGGTTCTTCTCACGGAGTCTTGCATAATAAATCTATAGGTCCTTCCTCTCCTCTGGATCCAAAGCAAAATTCGCCCACTAGCTATGGAAACAAAAATGGAGCACTTCTAGGTTTTTGCTCTCGCTACAAAATGCAATGCTTTCTCCTCCACTAATATCCTCCTCTTTACTCCTCTTGGGTTTAGCTTGTTTAATAGTGGCTCTTCTTTACTGAGCTTACTCGAGTGGACCCACCTGGGGAAGGTACTAGTGGAAGAAAGGAACCAGAACCAAGCCAATACCAAGGTCGAGAGGATTCCCTGTGTTTGGAAGCATGAATCTTATGGCTAGCCTCGTGCACCGCCGGCTGGCAGCTACGGCGGAGCAGTGTGGAGCTAGTCGGCTCATGGCTTTCAGTCTCGAAAAGACTCGTGTCATCGTCACTTGTAACCCTGATGTAGCGAAAGAGATCTTGAACAACTTTGTCTTTGCTAATCGTCTTGTGAAGGAGTCAGCTTATAGTCTGATGTTCAATCGAGCCATCAGATTCACTCCTTACGGCATTTATTGGAGAATGCTTCAAAAAATTGCTGCCACCCATCTTTTCTACCCAAAACAAATCAATGGGTCGGAAGAGCAGAGGTTCCAAATCGCTAGTCAGATGGTATCATCTCTTTAACGTTTTCCGTCTTGGTCATTAATAAAAGGGCGAAGCAGTTGAAGAACCTACAGATTTCTCGTGCGAGACTCTGTGAATACTTTAATGGCGAAGTAGTTGAAGAAGATGAGCAGTGTTCGAGCAGATTATGGAGTTGTCGAGATAGGGCTATTTTAGTAAAAATAGATGCACATTAATTTTTAAAGAGTAAAATAGGTATTTTGAAAAATGATAATCTCTTTAACGTTTTCCGTCTTCGTCATTGACGGAAGGGAGGTATTTATTGAATTTTTCAAAAACTGAGGGGAGGTTTTTGTTAAAGTGGAACTATAGGAGAGGTTTTTATGATTGTCAGAAACTTTAGGGGAGGTTTTTGTATTTTACCCTAAAAAATATAATATCCCACTCAGCTCATGTAGTTGCTTCGAGAACAAAGAACTCAAGCTATGACTTTTTTTTCACTTTACTATGTATCCACTATGGATTCCAAATGTTTTGTACTATGTAAATATTTGTGGCATTAAATATTGTTTATATATATAAAAAAGTCGATTGTTCTTTTTATTTTCTATTGGTAATAAATAAGAATATTTATTACAAATTGAAAATAGTTGTAATAAGCTTGTTATAGTGTTATGTGATAGAAAATTTTTATGTTTTTTCATGTAATCCTTTAAAGGCTTGTTAGTTGTTATGTTCAAATAAAGGATTTCAAGGGATCTTCACAAATCCAATACACTTATAATCTGTAAGTGTATGAAGTATAATCTATGATTTTTATCAAATACAAAATATGTACCATATAAAAATGTATTATCCATTAAAAAGAATCACTTTGTCATATCCATAAACATAACCTATATTAACATATCCATTAAAATGCAATATGTAATCTGTAACTTATAATTTATAATTTGTAATCTATGAATATATTTATCAACAAAAAATCAACCTATAACCCATAATATCTATAAAAGACAGTATCTAGAAATATTGCCTATAAGCTCACCTATAATATATATCAAAAAGGGAAATTGTCTAAAACTCACAATGACTTTGCAACATTTCTCTTAAATTCACCATAACTTTTTAAAATGTCCAAAAAACCCCATGTCAGTATTTTGACATTAAATAGGCCAACAGATGTTGGGAGATTACTATTTTACCCTTCATTATATTCACCATCATTGTATCTTCTAACATTTCCTGAGATGAAGAACATAATCACTACTGGAGAAGAAATGAATGTCGGTATCTGATGGTGGTGTCTGTTTTTGTATTGCTAATGAGATGAAAGTAGATTGCTTATTTGGTGGTTGTGACGATGGAATATTGTAAGATGGGTGCTTAAGCGCCCTCAAACTCAAAGTGGAACCCACCCAATAGAGGAGTTGGCAAGTGGAAACATGAGTAGAAGCCGCTTCTTTCACTTCTCCTTTTCTTCTCTCAAAAAACCCCAAGATTGAACTAAATCCATGTAAGAGAAACAGATAGAGGTGTAAATCGGGTCGTACTACTCGCGGCCTGGCACGATGGTCCGCGGGTTGTGCTAGGCCTGGCATGATCATGCGGGCTGTACTGGGCCTGGGGTTTTAGGTCCATGGGCCGGCATGGCCCATATATATTATTTATATATATATTTTATATATATTTATATAATATTATATAATAATATATAGTATATAATATATTGATAAAATAAATATATAAATAAATAGCTTTGGCTCGATGCACGACTTGACCTGGTCCAAAGCTCGGCCCATAGGCCAACTTGGCCCGTGGCATGGCACGAGCCCACACGGGCCTGAGTCGTGGGCCATGCCGTGCCGACCCCCAAATTTTTCACCGGGGAGGGCAGCACGGTCCATAACAACCTGTGGGCTAGCACTACATGACCCACACTTTGCGCGAGCCATGCCGTGCCAACCCGGCACGACCCATTTTACACCTCTAAAAATAGAAGAGTCGACAATCTAGATTCTCTCATCTCAAGACCCTTCTCTTCCTCATTATTTCTCCTCTTCCCTAGTTTAAGATTGGCTAGGATGTTTGCTTTTGTTTCTTTTTCATACACCTCCTATTCTATTTGAAAGAGAGTGGGAGGAAAAGAAAGGGAAGGATCTGTCTCCATTGTCGATTATAGCTTTAAAGATAGTGTTTTCTAAAATAGAGCCATTGATTAGTTTTCCTCTCACTATGGACCTTTTCTAGAAGATCTCTCTCGATTTACTTTCTAAAACAGAGTTGTCGTTGATCAGTTTTCCCTTACAACCTCTGCAATACACACTTTCTCATTTACACACTCAACCCTTCTTCTTCCTGCCATTTTCTTCTATTCTCTTTATTGCTCTCTTAAAACTCTCTAGAGCCATGGATTCTAGTAACAGTAGAAGTATTAATCATCAAGTGGTGGTGATGAGCAGTATGATTCATGGTTCAAGTCAAACCCCTCTTCTTGAACTCTTCTAGCCATGTTGGTCATCATGGCTAATACATCTTGACATGATGTGGCCTAGAAGTGTAAGATATAAAGCCAATTGCATCGAGATTAGCAGCATAATGGGGTTCATCATCCTCGACCCAACCCATCTTTGGTACTCAAGGGCCTAGTTGGGACTCATTGCCAAGTTCATCGTTGATGCAATTGCCATCAACCCAAAGAACAGTGTATGGCCTTCAGCTCCACCATCATCAGATCAAGCCAACACAGTTTGAAACTCAAAGAATAGGTCCATAGCTTATTGAAGAGCTCCCACTATTGTACTGACCACCGATACATCCAATTTCCGTGCGACAGTTTAAGAATTCATAGGTATATCTGCACCCACTACTGTACTATTATTTAGGGGCAGTTTGGTCATGAAAACCACATTTATGCTAACGTGGACAATTTCTATCAATGAACACTAACGGTGCTCTAACGGATGGTGAGTTTTGGAAAATAAAAGTCACTAACATGGGGTTTCTTGGACATTTTGAAAAGTTATGGTAAGTTTAAGAGAAATGTTGAAAAGTCATGGTGAGTTTTAGACATTTTCTCTATTATAAAAGAACTATCCAAACATCAAAAAGAGTCTATATGTTGTCATATAATATCCACAAAAATATATTTAAACATTCCGATTATAGAGTGCTCCATCTTCCCCTTAACTCTTACAAATAAAAAGTGAGATAAAAAATAATAGCAAATTAATTAATAAAAAGTAGTTCAAATAATGAAAATATTAAAAATAATTCAAGTTTATTTAAAACTTGCAACCACTCTAAACTTTAGATTTATTTTCATCATTAGAAGACTCATATTTTTTCTTCATGAATATCTACAAAAGATAATAAAATTAAATATTTATTGATGTATCAGAAGAGAATAAATACTTAAAAATTTAAAATTCAATTACCTTAAGATTGTTGTCCATGTAGCTAATCTTGGAGACAAATTAATGTTTGAGTAGTTTTTGGCATAAGTTAAGCTCGATATTATCCGACCACTCTTCCTCAAATACTAAATGTATACTTCAAAATTATAGTTGTTACTGGAATAGACAAAACATCATGTGTCAATATTGTAAGTTCTTAATATCTTAATGCACCCACCTTTGTTCATTCTAAAACATATATTTCCTCTATCATATTATGTATGATCTTCTAAGTAAATATTCAATATGGATTTCTTTACTTGCACATTAGACCTATGACTCTCAAAATTCAAGTACTCTTCTTAATCTACCATCCCCATTCATTTTTCATCATCATCACTAGTTGCAACATTAAAATTTTCAGTGACACTAGATGTTGAACTTGTGAAAATCATATATTCTCTAAACAAAGCATACAAAGCATCTATAACCTCATCCATGTATATCAACATTTGAACTATATATGTTTTTAAAGCAATACTCTACCAATTTTATTTTGAATGAGAATCCAAAATAACAACAATTAACTAAATTAAACTATAATTATCCTAATACTTTTCAAAACTTTCTAACATTGGTTTGACCTTGTTTGCCAAGAATGACTGTGATTTAGAAGTTTTTCTCAAACACATGTGTGTGTATAAACATATTGAAAATATAAATTGGCAATTAGATATTTGGATCTAGAAAATAGATTAGTAGAATCATTAAGATGCATTCAAAAAATCATATAAAAGTTCTGTTTTACACCATTCATCTTTAGATGGAGGAAACTAAAAATTTAAATTACAAGATGCCATGTAAAAAAAATACATGTCTAAAATACACAACAGATTGAACCATGTTATAATTTGAGTTTTATCTAGTAGAATAAACTAAGTGGATATGTCTCTTTGAATCTAAGCACAATTATGCAACAATATCATCAAATATTTTCTTTCTTGGACTTGAAATCTTCACCTATCTAATACTATCTCTTATTTTGGGAACAAGATCCATCAACTCATTCACTCCATTTTAAATAATCAACAATAATAAATATAAAAAAGTTTACCATCACATACAAGATGATTTTTATTTAGCAAATGACACTTTAAAGTATTTTTCACGATATCATTTACACTACATTTATCCATAATAATAAAAAATCTTTATTATCAATCTCCCATTCAAACAAACAAGATATAATAGCACCACAAATTGCTAAACTAGTATGTGGAGGAAGGATACAACAAAAGTACAAAGTTTTTTTATAACTTCTAAAAACTATTAACAAAGTATTTTCTCACAGTTAAATACGCATCACCTACCCTAGATTTCCGCATATCTATTATTAAATATGCTCTTACAAGGATTTATGGTAATAAATCATGCAAGTTTTTACTTTTCTATGCTGTATTGATCCATGATATCTCACTTGAAGGTATATCTAGATGTCCCTTTAAACTCTAGGCATGTAGTTTACATGTTTAATTTAAAATATAATGAATTGACAAAAACTAAATGGTAACTCCATCATCACCAATATATTACCAATTACTTTTCGTCACAAATCTTGATCAAATATAAAATTTGATAACTTCTTTGTGCCTTAAGATGCAAATATAATTTGTTTTACATCTTGATATTTGTGTTTGTTGCATAATTTCAAATACCTGTGCATATGGCCAATCACACTTTCATAATCAATTAACATAATCAGATTAGTAACCTTACATTTAGCCATTTGCTTAAAACTTGCAGAAGTTTTTTAAATTCTTTCTAAACAATTGATATACTCATTTTTTATGGTCTATTAATACTTGCTCCAACATCCACATCTATATCCTTAATGGTAGGATTAATATTGTCACCATTGTTTCCATTGGCCATTGATACAACTATATATAAATAAATAAATTATAATTAATATTTAATAAAAACCATCATAATCACTACAATTAGATTAAAACAAACATAAAGTAGGAGAAGATTAGTTAAGTGAATTAAAAAAAAAAACATGTTTATAAGACCAATATACATGAATAAAAGAACCATATGAAACCATATCAACAAACTATGGAACTACTTATGCTTGCCTTGGATGGTGTTTATACATTGTCATTGTCTTATTTATTGATTTTTAAGCATCAAATCATACATTTTCTTGTACTTCCCATTCTGAGTAATTACTACATACAATCTTAATCCCATGGGTAATACACTTTAGTCTATTGTATAAAATAGATTTGAACCTTATTTTTTTGTTCTTCCTGTTTTTCTTTTAAAGTTCCATATACCAATTTTTTAAGCACCAAGGTAGAAAATACAAAAGAAAAATATATTTGAACCTTATCTTTTTTTCTTCTCTTTTTTTTAAAAATAAATCTATATACCAATTTTTTAAGCACCAAAGTAGAAAATACAAGGGAATGAATTTAAATATACTAGGCTTCTTAAATTAACTTATTTGAATGATGAAATCATTCACTATTTTATTTTCTATATGTGTTTCAATGTACTAATTACCACTAATTAAATAATGAGACCAAATCCCATATGTGATGAACATATTTCATAAACATTCCAAATCCTATATGTGATGAACCTATTTTATAAACATTCCGAATCTAAATCTTCCAAAAGTACTTTAATTGGTGTATCTTCATGGGTCCATGGCATGGGTAGCTTATCAAGGCCATTGGAAAGGACACAATTTATTAAATCCACAAGAATAATACCTTAAAATAAGTTTTGTACTTCTATACTTTTTAAGTTTTTTATTGTTTTTTTTCTTTGTCTCAGCCCATATGAATGAAAAACAAAAGGCATGTAAATGTGTCATCTACAATCAAAATTAAGGAGTGTTTTCTGACACAAGAAGATAGAAATAGAACATTTATCAAGTGTACGTTGCACTCCATGCTCTTGTAGCTTGATGGGTGGTGACTTACAATTTAGTTTATGCAACTTGGAGGCAATAACAATCCTTTCTCTCAAAATAGTGTCATTTGACTCTAGGGTAGTAGGTTACTCCAAGTGTGCAGTAGATAAGGGTTTTGAGACTAAGAAATATCCAAATCTGATTGATGAGAGAGAGATTGGTGAAATTGGTAAGAGAGAGAAAGAGAGAGGAGACAAAATGAATGGCAAGTATTAGGGTTTAGTGGTTTACTTTTTTGCAATTTCAATGTTTCATTAAACATTATTAGATTGGAGTTTGTTAGGATCATAGGATTAAAAATTTCTCTTATTCATCTCTATTAATATATAAAAGTATCAACTATCAAATATATTTAAATAATTTATTATATATATATATATATTATAATATACTATTTGTAAATATTTGAGCTAGGCTTGAATAAAAAACTTAGGCCCAATCCTGACCACCACTACTTTGGGTCCTTGTAGGAAATGGACTAACTTTACCCCTACCCTGCTACTTAGAAATTACTTTGAAGTACCTCAAGTTTTCTAACAATTAACTATTCTTCAAAATTGGCGCTACCATTTCTTTTGTGTTCCTTGTCGATTTTTCCATCCATTATTCTTCAAAATTTCAAAATAAAACTTAACAACTCCAAATTTTATCACTTAGTTTCCAGTTCCTAAATTGTAGCTATAAAGCGAGAAGCAATCAAGATGTATTGATTCACCAATTTAGTTGCAAAAAAAGGGAGAAAAAAGGGGAAAAAGAAGAGGATGAGGAGGAAAAGCCTAAAAGGAGTATGGCTAATGAACAAATGAAATACACATCCAATCTCCTAGTAGGGGTTCTCAAGGTTTGTCTAACTGAACCATGAGCTATTTTTTAAAATCGAACCAATATCACTAGTTTTTGAAAAACCATGAGTTGAAATCTAACCAAAACCAATTGTTTAATCAGTTGATCGGTTTAGTTTTGGCCGATTCAGTTCTTTGATTTCATAACTTTTTACATATTCAATATATATTATAAAAATATAAAAATATAAAATATAACCAATATCTTATAAATAGATAATTAAAAAGTGTAATATATTTATTTTTTATATATAATATATACAAAATTTGTATATAATATAGAAAATATATATCATATATATAATTTATAAATACATATACCAGTTGGTTCAATTAACTATTAGTTTTTTCTTTAAGGTTAATAAAAAATAGAATTGGTACCACCAGTTTTTGCAAAACACCAAACCAATCGATTCGGTTAATCTTCAATTTGATTTTCTTAGTTTGGTTCGGTTTTGCAGTTTGTGTTGAGCACCCCTACTCCTAAGTATATTTCATTTGACAGTGTGGAATTTAAACTTGGGACGGGATTGAAGGTGGTGAACACCTCAAAAGAAAATTAGAGAAACTCTCAATAGAAAAGGTCATTCTCACTTTGACTGAGAGTGTTCAGAACTCGAAAGGAGTCAGGGCAAGACTACAATCAAGTCCTTATTTATCTAATTTTGGTTTTCCAAGAGAGAGGATATAGAAAGGATAAACAATGTCTTCACACTATTGAGAAATGACGCATAATCCCAATAGTTGGTATGCCTAGGATTGGAAAGATACTTGAGCACAATTTGTTTTCAATGTCAAGCAATAATTTAGCAGATTATGGGTATATATGCCCCAAGTATCTGATATAATTAGTCCAACCAAAACACTAGTGGAGTTTACACAACTTGTGAACTCACCTCACTCTATTTACTCCAAATGAACTAGAGGATAGAAAGTTAGAAACAAACTTTAATTGTTATTGTTGGCATTGAGCCAAACAACAATAAGTGGGATGTCCTATTGGCCTGTTCTCTTAAAGTACAACTATATTAATTACACAAATTGAATTTGCTTTGCTAGGAAGTGTACAAACACTTCCTCCCATCCAAGTGGAACCATTGTCTCATCATTAATGTTTGCATTTGTTTGAAAAAACATACTTGTTTATAAGCAAATTATGCTTAAAATTCTTACTTGAAACTATTGCAAATAAATTTGTTGAAAAATGCAATGGTCTATCTTTGGCAACAAAAACATTGAGAGACTAATTTTGCCTTTAGGCAGATGAAAGGAAGTGGACGAAAATTTGAAAAAGTGAAATTTGGAATACACACCACAAGAACTAGCTTTAATATTATGTTTTTGTAGTTGACTTACTGTCATCTCCCAACACATTTGAAGTGATGTTTTTTTTTTTTTTGCTTATTGCTTTATATTCCCAGAAGGCCATGAGTCTTAGGAAAGTTTAGTGATGTTATGGTTTGTGAAGAGTTTTATGCAACAAGAAGAAGGGAGACAAATGGAAGACATTGGTGGTGAGTATTTCGATGATCTACTTAAATGGAGGATTTTTCAACCATCGAAGCACAATACCTTAATGCTTGTGATGCTATAGAACTTCGAGTATGCATCAAGAGAAATCCCTTCTTCTGGTTGTGGTAGGTCAAATACCATTTTGGAAATCTAAAGAATGAAGGGTAAAATAGACATCCCTCATTGATTAGATAATTGCCTTTTACCCAGGGGCAAATACAACAATTCACCATGTCCATTGAAATTTAATGATGTTAATCGTCAAAAAACTTGGGGGATACTTTAAGGCAATTTCTAAACAATAGGGGTAGAGTTAGTCCATTTCCTAAAACTTGGGGGTACTTTAAGGGATTATTCAACTCAAACTCTAAATGGAATCTAATTGTTTGAATTCAAATCCAATGCCATTAAGTATGATCTGAGTTCGATTTGTTTTATAATTGGATCAAATATGGATCCAATTAAATACGTATGTTCATAAATACTTAAAATTTAGATAGTATTTAAATGTTATGCTTTTATAAGTATTTTTTGTGAAATATAATATCAAAATCATTTTTAATTCATTTTATTAATAATATATACGTATTATTTTGATAACTTTTTTGTTTAATTTATTTACACTATTCAATATTCAATTGCAATCAAAATTTGATTCAAATCTAATATAAATTCGATGGGTAAGGTCTTATTCAAATTTGAATATAAGCAAACCGAATTTGAATCTACTTATACATGATTCGATTTAATTTATTCACTATCTTAAATCTGACACTTTTTGGGCTTTAAGTAATTTAGGATGGGCTTAGACATTGCTCAAAGGATTTTTGAAGGAGAATTGAAAAGGTGCTTTCTTGGTTGGTTCGTAATTAGGATCAAAATTATAATCATAATCAAAATCCCCTGGGATAAACTAGAATCACCTATAATTACAACACCTATTTGGTTTAGACTAGAATTGTTGTCAAATACCAAGCATTCCTTTTTGATTCATTTGGAATTCGAAATTTGAATCAACCAGAATTTCCAATTTTGCCCCTAATAAAATACAACATTGAAGGTATGATTAGTTGTAGCCAAGGTTCAAAGTATTGGAAACACAAGATGTATCAGAAATACAATTTTAAGAGACATATCAGGATACGTTTTGGATACGAATGGATACAGACGCAAAATCAAGATACACATAAATACGTTAGGAAATTCAAATAAATCGTAACAAAATATATTATTAACAATACTTACAAGTTTTGTATGACTGTAAACAAGTCATTTAAATGTAAAAAATCATAATTTAATGTTTATATAAAATGTGACATATCGAGATATAATTAGTAACTTTTGAAAAATGATGGAATACTAAAATGTGAAAAAACAAAAAAAAATGTGAATGTATATACATCAATTTTCAAATAACCAATATAATTATCTTAATATTTATTAGTATATAAATTTTAATAATTAGTTTCAACATTTATTAATAAGCACCACTAAGAAAAGAGAAAATTGACTTAAAACTAAAAATGCATATAATTACAACAAATAAATTGGAGTGGTTTAGTGGCAAAATTATGGGCATTAAAATCTAATGACTAGAGTTCAAGTCTTGCTATGTTAATATTTGTAGTTTTTACACTAACAAAACAAAATTAATGAGAGAGAGAATCATTAATTAATAGAATTAATGAGTTAGGTGCTAAAATTCAAATTTAAATGTAAATTTGCCTTAAATATAGGAGTAATTAACTAACTAATGAAGAAGTTAGACTTAAACATAGGAGTAATAGACGATATTAATGAGATATTTGATATTAAAATTAATGAAATTAATGGAACAAGGGGAACCGATACAAATCCGAAACAGCTTGATACGGCCCCCTATTCGATACATACGAAAAGAAATGGAACACATGATTTTTCCATGTTCCGTGTATCAATTTGTTATCTGAATGGTACATATCGATCGATACGGCCCGATACGTTGCGATATTTTAAACCTTGGTTGTAGTAGCAAAAGAAGAAGAGGAAGAAAATTGACAACCGACGATCAATTTTACCTTGTCATTTCCTTATTCAATAATCTTAGTAGCAACATTGGCAAAGGGGAGAGAGAAGAAGGGAAGAAAGAAGAAAGAAGAGAGGAGGAAGAAGAGTGAGACAGAAAGAATAAGAGCTGACCATCGAATAGCGGTCTTACCTCGTCGTTGTACTATTGGTGGTTTAAATGGGAATCTCATTCCCATGGAGGCCTAGAATGACCATTCCCTTATATGGGTGAATCCTATTCTACCAAGAGTGGGAATTGGAATCCCATTTAAAGCAACCAAATGACTAAAATCTAAATGGGCCTTTCCAATTTTGATTACAAGCTTCTATTTTGGGGAACTAAATGGATCCTAAAAGAAACTAATAGAACATGATTTCCGTATTGGCTTTTCATTTTTACTCTTTATTTGGTCCATAATTACTAAGGTGCCATTCTCATATATTTTGAACTTTAAAATTACATAAATATATATTTTTAGGTATTAAATCACTAAATATTTATTGATTCTTGAGGCTTGCGCCTTAAACTAAGAAAGCGGATAAGTTGAATACAATGGTTGTCTCGCAAGCTATGAAACAACTGATAATGCCCCATGCAAGTCCTAAAATACATGTGACACTCAGCCAATCAATTCCCGAATTAGTATTTATGGTTAGCATTAGGGGTGATCATGAAAAACCGAAAAAACCCTGAAAGATCAAATCGATCTAACAAGATTGAATAAAAAATTATGGTTAACTGAATTGATTGGTTTGGTTTCGGTTAACCAATATAAAACCGATAGTTAACCGAACCAACCGTATACATATATTTATGTATATTATATATATTTTATATTATCTATATATTATAAATGAATATATGCATTATATAAATATATGTATATTTATAATATAATATATTAAATATTATTTATAATATAATATTTTTTATGTATTTCTAATTTTTTATTATATATTATATAGTTATTTATAATATATGTAATAAAAATAAAAAAATAAGAAACCAATCAACTGATTAATCAATCGGCTTCAATTCAATTTTAGTTACCAATTTTCCAAAAACTGGTTCTACCCGGTTTGGTTTGGAAAATAGACCCATGGTTCGGTTGACCAAACCGTGAGCACCCCTAGTTGGCATAGGGTGTTACCATTGATCCCACATCCCACTACACAACCATTGCATTTACCTAATTCGAATTATTAGGTTGTGCTTCATGCCTTAACACTTGAAGCATACACCTCTTTTTGACATGGGCCTAAGCCTCACATCAATGTGAGCTTTAAGCCTAAGGCAAAATTTGTACACCTTAAGCCATAAGGCAAAATTTGTACACCTGGCCTAAAGACATACACTATTAGAGTTCTACCGAAGTGGTTTATAGAGCACTATCTCCTGGTGTTTTTATTTTCAATAAAACTCTTAATCTAAGTAGAAGGCTAACTGTAAAAAAAAGTGTAATCTATTTGAAATAGTTCTCTACACTCTTTCATGGGTTAAGAGCCTGAAGAAGTCTATTTAAGGAATCCATCTCTTGGTCCCTCCTTTGGCCAGAAGACCCACAACTATTGAATTGAAGTTCCCATCACTCTATTGAAGGAAAGAAAAAAGAGAAAAAGTTTGAAGATAAGTAGAGAAGATGTTGCATATTCCAATATGAGGTCTAAGAGTGAAGGATGACCCAAACAATTTGGACATAAGTAAGTTTATTTTGTTTTGTTTCCTATCAGCCAATATTGTTGTGATTATTAGGGTGAATTTCCTGCTTGTTTTGGTTGCTCACATGTGGTATTAGATCTAGCTTAGTTGGAATCTAACTATTACTCATTAGAAAAAGGTTTGAAATGTTGTAGATATCCTAAAAATATCGAAAATTTTGGTTTAAACCTAAGTGCAACAGCAAAAATGTCTAGGAAGGTCTATGGGACCCCAATAAATAGTAATAAAGGTCTAAAACAAGATCAAATCACAAAATATGCATAAAATATTGAGAATTGGAAACTTCTAAGTTTCTTATAACCAATATACTATTGTTTTAATACCATCTCAAGGAACTATTCAACCTAAAAGTTTAGCTGTGGTCCTTCATGAATGGACTTTATTGCCTAACATGACCTATTGACGTGAAAGCCCATTGAGTTTGAAGTGTGGACAAACACAAGCCCACCTATACATTATGCTAAAATTTAATTAATTATAATGTGGGCAATGAGGATTGAACACTATACCACCTAGTCAAATAGGCTTTGATACTAGTACCGCATGTGAGTAACCAAAACGGTAATAAATTCCACTTAATAATCACAACAATACCAACTTATATGAAACAAAACAAAAATAAATTTACCTATATCCAAATTGTTTAGGTCATCCTTTGGTTTTAGATCTCACGCTGGAATCTGCAACATCTTCTTTGCTTTTCTTAGGACTTCTTGTTCTTTCCTTCAACAGAATGGGGACTCAATCCAATATTTACGACAAGAGGAGGGATGAAGAGTGGGGTTTCTTATATGATCCTCCTCACACTTCTAACTTCTCAAGGAGTACACAAGACTCCTATCCCAAATAAATTACACTTTTTTATAGAATATAGTTAGTCTCCTACTTGAGCTTGGAGTTAGAAAACAAAACACTAGGAGATAGTGTTCTACAAATCACCTTCACTAGACAAGTGATCACTTCTCAGGTTGAATGGTTTGATTGCTTGAGTCAACAATAGATTTAAAACCATTGGGGCCAATCATTTTGCTCTATATTAGCCATAGATGCAAGTAAGCTAATGAATGGTTCTATTCCATATATGCACTTTATGACTAGGGTGGAGCAAAATGAAATATTACACATGCTCCTGCACCAAATCCATGTTTCAATGCACCATCAAAAAGGATGACAATGTCTACACCATTAACCACGTAATACTTGAGTGTTCTACTTTAGAAATACCCACAATCTCCTGTGTTGAATCACGAATGCGTCTAACTATTCCATCTTTTGCCCTTGAAAAATACAAGCATTCCATTCTCTCCACAAGAACCTAAGCACAACTACCTTCATCTACAACAGTTGAAGCTCACTAAGACTATGTTTGGAAATGATGCAAATAAGTGTGAATGCAAATATGTAGAGTGTAAAACGGTCCATATAATAAATTGCAAAGTTGGGTTAGTTTTGCACTAACAAATTTAGCTTCTTACGAAACAGACTTTTAGTTTCAATGGATGCAAACACGAATTCCAATAAAGCATATGCCTTTTTTTTATCAAAAGCCCACTTGAATGCAAATTTACTTTCTTTTTCTATTGATGTACTATTACATCTTATTATCAATGTAAATATGCATTAGAAAATGTGTTTTCTGTCATTTATCAATGCATAAATGTAATGTTGCCAAACACAAGCAAAAGTGAACAAAAGTGCAAATTTACCCTAAACCAGGATTTACACTCCATTTGCATTGTTTCCAAATGCAGCCTAAGGTTTTTTAAATTATTGGAATTAATTAAACCAGTAAGCCAAGATCTCAGCGAATAAAAATATTGGATATACATCATCAGTTCACCACTCCAAAACGCCAAACCATACAACCTTAGAAAACTCACATTGCACAACTGTCTCCGTCTCTATAGCATCCTTATAAAATACACATCTACGGTCCTATCAATTTCTTCTCCCCACCAATAAAAAAATTTTTAGTTCATGAGCTTCCACGAGAAGAGATGAACTCTCCGATAGAGCCTCAACTTCCAATATGTTTTGCCACTCCACCATGTACCTGTTGCATTATTTAGCTATCGTAAGTCGACTTCACAGAAAATCTCCACCTTCTCTCTCTAACCCAAATTCAACTATCTTCTTGTTCATGTGCCCAAGATAATCCAATCCATAAAATAGCATGTTGAATAACTAATAATGCCATAAGCAGATTTGTATCCCAACTGTGATTTGCACCAACGCAATCTTTCACTAACTCCACCCCTTGTACATCCAAACATGAAACGTATGCATGCTTTATAGGTTTATGTGATTTTTAAATTTTAGGGTAAAATATAAAAACTTCCCTTAAGGTTTTTGACAATCATAAAATCTTCGCCTGAGGTTTTATCTTCACAAAACCTCCCTTGTAATATTAAAAACCATATAATTACCTCCTTTTTGTTATTGTCTTGGATAGAAAATGTTGGCTAAATGCATTAATTTTTCAAAGTTACCCATTTAACCTTTATATCTATCAACTCAGGTGAAAATTTATTAAAATACCTTCAAAATGTGTGGGCCATGTTGGGCTGGGGGTTTTAGGTTCGTGAGCCATCATAGCACATCACAAATAATCATGTCGTGCCGCCCGCAACCCACCCGCTGGCATGGCCCAGATATATAATATATTAATAAAATAAACAATTGTTTTTAATTTTATTTAATTATTATATATATAAACAATTTATATCAAAATTCATATAAAATAAAAAATTTAAGTTTTTTTTTCAAATCTTTTTAAATAAACTTTTCATAGCTTTGGCCCAACCTAGCCCAAGACTCGGCCCTTGAACTGGCTTGGCTCATGGCATGGCATGGCATAAATCCACATGGGCTCGGGCCGTAAGCCATGTCGGGCTGAGCCCAAAATATCACAAGGAAGGGAGGCACAGCTCAGGATGGCCCGTGGGCTGGCATGGCACTGCCTGCACTTTGCGCGGGCGGTGTCGTGCCGGCGCAGCCGTCCAGGCCCGTTTTACAGCTATTGAACGGTTCTAATCTGGTTTACTTTGGTTGAAATAGTGAACCAAAAGAAGTGGTTGGGACTTGATCTAAACGGCTCGACTCTTCGGCTCGTTGCGGTTTTTGAAACTTGGAGCGAACTCCCCCATCCTTCAACTTCAATTTGCGTTCTTTTTAATTGTGTGTAGATGTAGAATTGAATCTGTGATTTTCTGGATTAGTTGTAATTCTCTCCAATGGCTTCGGCAAGGAGGAATTACAAAGAGAAGATTCATCGCAAGTGAGCATTTTTCTTTTTTTCTTTGAATTTCTTTTTCTGTTCATAGATTTTGTTCTGGTTGTTGAATTCCATAATCTTTCAATCAAAGAAAGAAAATACTTACGAGTAGAAGAGATGTTCATGGTTTGCTTGTTCAACTGATGGCAGGGAAGAGAAACAGGAAGAACTAGAAGTACCAAACTATGGAGACCGAGCTAAGGAACAGAGAAAGGACCAAATTCCTGATTACGAGCCTACTGAATTAGGATCTTTCCATGCTGTAGCGCCTCCTGGAACTGTAGATTTACGGTGTACCTGGAATGTTATTCAAAGCTGGAACAGTTGCTTTAGTTCTTCACCTGCCCTGAAAATAATGTCTTAACTTGTTGTTATGCTGCTTCCTGTAGGTCAGCTCATGCACACATAATATCCATTGAGAACAGCAAGTATCTCGGAGGTTTGTGACCTTATTACGGAAGGCTTAATGAATCCATGCACACAAGTCTTGGACCCATAACATGTTCTCCCTATTTCATTTGATATAAACATAATCTTCTTTCACCTTCTATTATCGAAAAGGAAACTGTTTTCCTGCATGGTATCAGTACTACACCAAATTTGTATCGAAATGCAAAATTGCAAACTATTTTCCTATTAAAGATTTCAGTATGAATTCTAGACCTCAAAATGACTGGTTACAACTTGGCTTTCTGTTTTATACTAAACCAAGCTTGTATGACTCCCTAACTAAAACATTTAAAAACAATGTAATTTCAGAAATTTCAAAAATGATCAAGCCGTCCTTTTGCTAATGAAATTTTGAGATATTCATATAATTGAGGTCTTCATATCTAATCTCGTTTGAAAATTTTGTCAGACCAACGGTTGGACTAGGTTCAACTAAGACGCCACAAAATTTCAGTCTGATTTTTATTGAACACTAATTTTCCATAGTAGCAGTGGTTGGTTAAGCACCGACTGCTGCAGAACCAAGCTGACATATCAGTAGCTTTTAATTAAAACTGGGGTTAGGTTCTGTTCTACAAAAATTAGTATTAAACATTGAGAACTTTGTAATTATAAAAAAAACATGGAGAACTTGTGCAATGAGGAAGATTTGAACTCTGTAGTCTGGTGTCCACTAGGAAGTTAAGGCGTTTTACCACTGGACCACTGGAATTATATTTGCGAGAACTTTATTTAATCTCTTTATTTAACCATTATCACTAATTCTTAGTTGTGGTTATTAGGAACGAACTGACCAATCCAACCATGCTTGGACCCTGGTTGGACTTGGAACTACAAGTTAAAAACACTATTTTGATTGTTGGTCAAATTTTTAGAGCATTTATCCAGTGGGATCAAAATGGCCTGGGCAACCTCTGAACTTGTCTCAGCCCTGGTAGGGATAGTTAAGCTAGTAGCCTGGGAGAAGTTTTTGGGTCCACATTTGGCACCTGAGTTCTCATTAAATCACTTCTTTGTTATGCAACTTGAGTCATGTGACTGATTGAAAGAACCTTAAAATGCTCTTCATGCTTTAAAAGGTTTCTCTCTTTCTTTGTATCTGAGTAAAACATCATGCAGTCTGCAGCTTGCCCACCTCAATTATGTGGATGATATTAACTGTTTCCCTTTTTGATGAGATCATGAATATTCAGCCACTAAGGTTAACAGGAGGTGGGATGATGGGCACCTCTACCTAGCTTTGAGGATATAAAGGATTCCTTATGTATAGCATTTCCTGCATTTATGTGGTGGCTTTATCTTACTGAGTGTATGTCATTCAGGTGATGTGGAGCACATGCATTTGGTCAAAAGATTGGATTATGCCTTGCTTCACAAAGTAAGGAGTGAGTTTAACAAGAAGCCAGATGCTGGAGAGGAGGGGGATGGAAAGTATAGGTAAAGCGATTTGCTCTGCTTCTATCTGTCAAAGTGCTAGAAATATGGACTTTTATTGGTTGGCATTATTACCTTTGAATTAGACTTTAACAACTTGTTGGTAATTTCTCTTCATACTATTTACTTTTGGCCCTTGATGTGGAATTTTGTGTACCTTTTTTGAATATCTTTTCAGTCACCTTCATTTTTCCTTCTAATATAACTTTGTTGTTATTTGGTGACTATATTAAAAGATAGGTAGGATTTTTGTGGTCTTTATTCCTGTATTGTCCCCCAGCTGTGTGGTAGTTCTTGGTTGTGAATTTTATTTTTCTTGATTTTCTTCATTTGTGTGTTATGCTTTGATAAGTTGTTGGAAATTTTAGTTTATCTATTTTTTTTCTGTTATATATATTTTGTTCTTTGTTTTTTGTTTAAGACACTTATTGAGTGATGGGTTTTATATTTCTATCTGAAACTGGCAGGCGGCCTGTGCCATGACCTAAAAATTAATAGAGGTTAGGAAGAAGTAGTAGACATAATGTAAAAAGCAAACCATTTGGAAAGAGTTATACATTTATACTGTAAGAAGAACATGTAGATTATTGCCAATTGTCCTATGTCTAGAGAATTTGACCATTTAATGGAATCCACCATGTAGATTAGATGGGGAAAATTTTGCTCAAGGCTGATGCAGTGTTTTTAATGTGAATATTTGGACATTCGAGGAAAAGTTCTATTGTAACTCTTAGATCTGGAAGTAAGGCATAAATTACAAGGGAGCACTATTGCCACTCCACTATTTTTTTTTTCTCTAAGGGCTCCCACATTATTCTTTACAAGTCTTGAACTTTAATGTTTCTTATTAATAAATATAGGGGTGTAATCCCACTTGCCATAGAACATCATCTAATATGGTTTAAATCAATATTTAGACCATCACTATTAAAATAGTTTTTGTGGATCAACTGTATGATTTTTAACAGACCAAAACAAATACAAACAGATAAATAAGATTAAAAAAGCCCATAAAACCTGGTTTTTCCACCTTAATTTTCACTGCTTATCAAAATTAAAGATACCTAATTACAAATGATCAAGTGAATGATGCTAAGAGTATTTTGCCACATAGATATAGGATATTAAGATGAAACTTCCTTCACAAATAAAGGATGATGTGAGGATCAGATAAGCCCTCTAGGCTACCACTGATGCAGCTAAATGATGACCCCAGTAACAAATTCAATCTAATATATAACTTTATGTGGAACCCACACAATCTCTTAATGCAAATCCATCATGCTATAATAGGATGGCCTGTGCCACTATGAAAGGATGGGTAGGGGAAACTAGCCCCACTATAATGTGATGGAAAAGAGGAAGGAGATAATGGGTCTATGGGTGATAGAAGAAAGATTCCTCTTGGGATATGCTATTTAGACAATATGGTGTCTGTATTAGAAATTTAGAATAGAGGAATGTTTAGTTAATATTAAATGGAACGGACAGTAAAGCCTAGTTTTCATGGATAGCAAGCCTTAATGAGGTCAAACGGATAATACAGATGGAAAGAGTTTAGATTTGGGTGAGTAGACTGGGGTTTGATTTAGGTAGTAGCAAAGGTTTTGAGATGGCTTTAAACACCAGAGTCGAAGATGAGGGAGTTTCATCTTCTCATGGCAGAGTTGAGTATGAGGTGACTATCAGAAATGCCCGAAGTTATAGCCTGGTTCATATCAGTAGAGTTTTTTCTTTGCTAAAGAGTTGTTTATGCAGTTCAAGGTTGTCTAAGAATTTCAAAAAGATTTAAAAGAGAAATGGTGGTAAGGATAAAATTAAGAGAGCCTGCTGGAAAGCTGAGAGTATGAAGAAAGACCAAAGGTGGACTAAACACAGCAGTTACATAATGTTAACTTGTCAGGGTCAAAAGATGGTGACCTATTGTGAATAGAGAGGGAGAAAATTCCATGTCAAAGGAATTTGTGAACCTTTCGGAAGATGACACTGAGAAATTGTAGTGGGGCAACCCATTGCAATGTTAACTTTTCAGTGAAACCGCTTTACAAGTCTTTGCTGAGAGATGGAAGAGATTCAGACCAGATAAAAGGAGTGTGGGGCAATCCAGTACCCCCAAGAGTAGAAGCCTTTGCTTGGTTGGTGGCGCATGACAGCATTCTAACTGCCGATCGCCTGAAATCCAGAGATTTTCAGCTAGAAAACTACCGTCATATGTGCATTCAGGAGGAAGAAACAGTCATTCATCTGTTCTTCTCATGTAGTGTGGTATAGTCCATTTGGAAATTTTCCTCCTTTTTGTTTGGTGTGAATACCTTTCATCCTTTGGTCCCAGCAGAGATCTTCTCCAAATGGCCAAAAATTAGAGTAAGTAAGAAAGCTAAAATTCTTTGGAGCTGCACATCACTTGCTGTATGTTGGTCCATCTGGAAAGAGAGAAACAAAGGGTTTTTGAGGACAAGACAAAAAGTGTGGAATACTTAGTAGCAGTAGTGGGCAATTGGACCGCAGCCTGGGCTCTTAAACTTCCAGAGTTCAAGCAAGTGCATAAGTCTGATTTGTTGGAGAATTTCTAGAGCACTCTTGATTTGCATCCTTGTAACTGTGATTCCTTTTCAATTTAATTTTAGATATGTAATTGGTCTGTCAACTTGACAACCTTTATGTTTGAGATGTACTGCATTTTTTCAGTTTAATGAAATTCCTTTTTGATTCTTCAAAAAAAAAATTGTAGAAGAACTAAGGAAAGATATAAAGGAAGAATTAGAGTAGCAAATGGAATGTGATTAGGTTGTATTTGATCAAGCAAGACGGCTAGAGAAGATAGATTTGGAGGTGATCGAGAGAAGTCCAAGTTGGCAAGAAATTAGATCTATTCTTCTTGGAAGTCAAAGAGTTCACCATGAAAGTATTTTTGGAACAGGATGAAAGGAGCAAAATTCTTACCAAATGAGATTTATTAAAATCATGGTGTCTGGTAGGCATTGCACAGTTTGGTAATGTGTTTGCATGTGAAAGGAGAGTTGATAGCTGTTGGTTGAGTAGCAGTAGATGGGTGGGCAGTGGATTGAATAAAATGTGGAGTGTGGTTATGGGGATTAGTTGGGAGGTAATTGTTTTAGATGGTAGTGATAATAGGAGTGGATTTATGTATTAAGTGTGGTGGAATTTAATGTTTTTTTTTTTTTTTTTTTGGGGGGGGGGGGGNGGGGAGGGATGTTGAGTTTGAGTTCAGTTTTTATGTGGGTGATATCTTGTAACCTCTCAGTTGTATTCCTCCTTTCTTTTCAATAAAATCTTCTTCCTATTCTTTATTACCAAAAAATCACTAAAATTTTAGTAAGGAGCACCTGGAGCAAAACGTAGAGTGGTAATAGTGCTTCCCAAATTATATGGTTAAAACTTAAAAGTCATGAATATGTTTCTCTTGAATCTCACTGTCCTAAATTATGAAGCATTCCTTTTCTTTTTCTTTTGGTAAATAGTAACATGTGTTTTTTTTTTTATGTATTAGGAATATTTGTTTAACCGGAATGGTGAAAACAGGATTCATGTAGCTGAACCCATAAAGTTGGGGCAAGGCTTAGATGATGAGAAATATTTGTTTAACGGTTCTTTCTTTCTGAGAGGACTAGCTGCATGTCTACAACAGAAGCTCTCTGAGGGAGGATTAGTCTGAGGCTTTGTTTTTATAGTTTGTCCTTGAATTTATATGTATTAATTCTGTGAACTTGTACTGGTCTATTGTGCTTCTCATGTGTATATTAATTTTATTCAATTATGGCCTTTTCTTATACTTATTACTAAGGGGTGTTGAGATGAATTTGATAACAGAGAGAAAATGAGAATAGTAAATTCTTCAGGTACCTTTTATCCCCTAAACTAAAGAAAAAGCAAAGGAAAGAATAGAGAAACTGTATACATAATGGAAGAATAGAGATAGTGGAGATCTTTCGCCTATGTGTTCAAATCAGATGGAAAAAAATGGAGCTTAACTTTATAGCAGATGCATTAGGTAGTTGAAAGACTTCGTATGGTGACAGTTCTAAGCCCCACAAAGTCTTATGGTAGGGGCTGGAGCTGTTTTTGTGTATATATATCAGTGCTCATCCTGCCATTTTTTCATGTATGCACCCTTCTATCCTTGTGTAATTCAAACCTTCTAAAAAAATAAAGTAACAGCAGGTCAGCCCAATGAATAACAATAATCAAAATTAAGCAAAAGGATCTGCTAGTAATCGCTTGGAGGAAATATAAATGCAGAGAATAGTACAGAATTTCTGATACTTATCAAAAGAAAAAGTACATGATTTTCTGATTACACTGTAGCCTTTTCTGCCCTAGTTATTAATGTTTAGTGATAGGACCTAATCAGTAGGGTTTGGCTGCCTCAATCAAAGAACGTGGTTAACACATGCACTGCATATTCTCTCTACTAATTGGTTAAAGAGGAAGAATGCTAATACTTGGTCTACTATACCTCCTCCACTCCATAACCTGGTCAAGAGAGAAAAAAAGAAGAGATATTTAATTTTGGATACTTCGAAAAATATCTTGAAAATTCCTTGCTGCCACTTCAGAAGCAGAGAAGACAATGGATTTCTATGATTCTATCTTCTTTAGTGTTTTAGAAGGCATGCTTCATGTAGGTAGAATGACTCACAAACAAGGCTTATTTTGTGGGGTGTGCGTCACCTATTTTTTTTGTTGTCTTTGTGAACTAACCTTGAATGTGATGTTAAGTAGGTAATTTACTATAATGTAGGTTATACCTATTCTATTTAGAGTTTAAACAGTTTAGCCTATGTAAGACTGGGACAGACAAGGCAACAAGCTGCATGTTGATTATGTGATGCTCTAATCAATTGAGCTAATAGGCTTATCAAATGTTCATTTCTTTCAGAATTTGATTTATATATTAATTATTTGTTTTGATTTTTTTCCTGCAAAAGTGGTGCCTCAGCTTGTTCAAGCAAGGCTTTGTGCTTTGTGCTTCAGACTCTAGGAATTCCTTGCACTTAATTGTGCTTCTTTTCTTAAATGCTGAAATTTAGGAATTTATAAGTAAGTCAATAGCTTTTTCTTGATTAATTTCTTGATAGGGACATTGATAGCATATTGTATTCAGTGTAATTAATGTGGTGAAGTAATGGCTAATTTCTTTACTCTCTCTAGTTAATGCAATGACTAATTGGTGCCTACTGCCTAGGCATTGACTAGTTGACTAGAAAAAGATATCTTCTAAATTTTAGATTTGATAATATCCCATAAGTTGACTAGATTGCAAACATGCAATAAAAGAATGATAGTAAACATTTAGGCCTTGTTTCATTGTACTTTTTAAAGCACTTTCATACTTTTGAAGGTACACAGGTACATAAAACACCACTTTGTGTTTGTTTTACATGTTTTTCTACTTCAAAAAAATACAAAGTAAAAGAACAAAAAACACAAAAAAGCGTGAAGCCCGCTTTTGATATTTCATGCTTTTTGGCTCTTTGACATGCTTTATACTTTTTAAAACGTGTGCACCAACTACACATATGGTACTTATATACCCCACCACGTGGTAGTATATGTGGATGCCACATTGAAGCACAGGTACATCAATGTATTTAGTGACATGTGTGCCATGTGGTATCATATATGGATGCCACATTGTCACAGGGCTAGTTGTTGGGGCCCCATGTGGCATCCAAATGCGTCGAGTAAGCCTAAGCGACAAGCAACAACACAAGAAAAAGGCAACAAGATGGCATACAAATTAGTTAAAAGACAGTTTGTATTGCATTAAATGATGGCAAGCACAAGCACATAAGTTTGTATCAAGGGGACCTCGTGCTTAACCTTTACATGGTATTGGCACTACTCAACTACCTACCTTTCCTCAAAGAGTAGCTTAAGCTCTTGGTGCTTTGACAAAAAGATACATCAAAATGTTGAAAAATCATACTAGTAATTACAATAATGCCATTGGCATTCCCCCTTACAAAATACATGTGTAGCCCCACCCAAGGCACACTTGATGGCACTCTGATGGCGTGTTGTGAGCACGGTGATGGCACTTGAAGGTGCGGTGAAGTGGTCACTTGTGACAGTCTCCCCCACTCAATTCGGTCTTCGTCTTCGAAGACCAACTCCCGCTTACTGCTTTGATCTGCTGTTGATGGAGGATTCTTTAGCTGTTCCACGAACTTCAGCTCTTCCGAGGCCTAGGCTTAAGGTTGAATGGCAGGTTTGAAGGTGTTCATTGTGTAAGGGAATCCTATGGCTATGTTCTTGGTTAAGTCCCTTCCTGGCCACTTCAAGGTAGGACAAAAGGATGGTCTAGCCTGGTCGAAGGGAAAGTTGGGGCCAAGTTCAGGACAAAATGGGTTTTTGGATTGTTGGGGCATGTTGGAAGGTTATTATTCTGTATGTTTAGTACCGCAGGGGTACTTTGGTACTTTCAACACCTTTTAATTTTAAGTTGTGTCGCCCTAGTATAAATAATAAAAAGCTGGCGCTGCCAGCACCTTTTTGTGACTCCAAATCTGTCTTTCTTCTTTCTTCTCCTTTCTCTCTTCCTTTCTTCCTTCTTCTCTTCTGGATAACATGGTATGAGAGCGGGACAATCAGATTTGAAAGAAGAGATCTAGCAAACCATTTCTGTCTTATCCCTTTGCCAGCTACAGTGAGATTTATTGAAGATCCAGATCTAGATTCAGATCGGAATGAAGTACTCTCTCTCCCTTTCTCCTTTTTTTTTACTTTTTTGGTCGTGTGCTAGAGCAGAACCTGTAATAGGTTCAATTTGTTAATGTGAGGCGAGCAGTGCCCTCTTCTTTCCTTTTTTGTGGGATTGGCTGATCCCTGTAACAGACTGTAGGTCAGTGATGACCTTTATATGTTGCGACAACAACCTTCTGGTGAATTTGTAGGTCAGGGGATGACCTGTATATGCTGCAATATCAGCCACACTTGATTTGTAGGTCAAGAGAGGACTTGTACATGCTGCTACAGCAGCCATACCTGATTTATGGTAGGCCAGTGATGACTTGTGAGTTCGGTAACAACAATTGATTTTGTTGAAGAACTAAGATTTAAAAGAGGGGAGTGGTTGTCTCTAACTCCCTGGTGCAAGTTTTTTTTTTTTTTTTTTTTTTTTTATTGTGTTCGGCTGCTTCTATTTGGTCTTTTTGTGTTCAGTTGGAGTGTAACCTGATGTTGTCATTATGAGTGGTGAAGACTCTGCCACATCTGGAGTCTCCTCAATGTAGAACGGAACAAGTGGGGGTATAGATTTATCCTTCCCTATGGCTGTTATACCCCTGGGTGGTTTGAATTCTTTAGAATGGTTGAGGGGGATCATGTTATACATTACTACAAGGGGAAAAATAGGGTATATAAATAGGAGAATTAAAGAACCGAATTCCGGGAGTGCTGAGTATGATAGACGGAACCAAGAAAACATCATGGTTATGTCCTGGCTTTTGGTGTCTATGCAACCTTAGGTGAGAAGGAACTTTATGTGGGCTGAAGCGGCTTATGAGATTTGGGAGCAGGAAAACTCGACCTATTCTGAATTGCGTCACTATGCAAAAATCTATCAGTTACAGGCAGAATCATCCACTTGTAAACAGGGGGAGAGGAACCTTTCTGCATACTATTCAGATTTGACCTCTGTCTGGAAGGAGTTAGATCACTATCAAAGTGTAGATTAGAAGTTTGATGAAGATGCAAAAGCATGCAAGAAGCTTGCTTCCCAACAAAGAGTGTTTGCATTTCTCCATGGTTTGAATCCAATATATGAATCCATCAGAGTCCATATCCTAGGCAGCAAGGATCTTCCATCTATCCAGGAGGTTTATGCATTAGTACAGTTGGAAGAAAGTACAAGAAATTTAATGAATAGCTCTGGGGATGCAGTTGTGTTGGCAGCAAAAGGGAATGTTACTGTAGGTGGGGGAATTTTTTTTAAGAAAGGGGACCCTCAAAAGAGGGTGGAAGACAAAGACAAACTATGGTGCACCCATTGCCAGAAACCCTGACACACCCGAGAAACATGCTGGGATCTTCATGGGAAGCTTAAATGGGCCCAGGACTTAAACAAGAAGGAAGGTTCAAACCTGAATAAGAAGTCAGGACAGCAAGGTCCAAGAAAGTTCACCACAGAAAATATGGCTTCTTAGGAGAATCAGCCCCCTACTACTACTATGACTTAGACACACACTTTTGGTTATGACCCGAGGGAGGATATTATCAATTCCTTCCGTGACCATTTGGCACTCTATGGTAGACAATTCGTCAAATGGATTCTTCTCCTCCTTCAACTTCATTTGCGTCTACATCAGCTAACTCTGCCATAGCTTTCCGTGTATCGTCTCATCCCCCCGACTCTCCTTGGATAATTGATTCTGGAGCATCAAAACATATGACTGGTAAGTCCACTTATTTCTAGACCTACCACCTCCTCTTTGGAAGAGACAAGGTGAGACTAGCTGATGTTTCGTATTCTACCATAGTTGGTCAAGGAACCATTTCTCTTCCCTTTGGCCTCACCCTAACTAATGTCTTACATGTTTCAAAATTCCCTATTAATTTGTTCTCCATTAGTAGTATCACTAATTCTTTAAACTGCTCAGTAACCTTTTTCCCTTCTTATTGTGTACTCTAGGATTTGGCCTCGGGGAAGATGATTGGTAGAGGACATATAGTGGATGGACTCTACATGTTGGAGAATAAGGCTGGCCTTATAGTCACAGAGTCTAAGAGTCAATCTAGTACAAGTCAGGTCTATTTATGGCATAGTCGTCTCGGTCATTTGTCCTTTGAGTCTTTAAAATTGGTGTTTCCAGAGTTATTTAAGTCAGTGTCAGTGTCACAGTTTACATGTCAAACTTGGCAATTGAGTAAGCATTGTAGAACTCATTTTTCTCCAAAGAATAATAAATCTGAATTTCCTTTTCATATGATTCATTCTAATGTTTGGGGCCTTGTTACTTTACCGTCCGAGAGTAGCTACAAATATTTTATTATCTTTATTGATGATTACTCTAGATACACATGGATATATCCCATGCGAACTAGGGATGCAGTACCAAAAATTATCCAAGATTTCCACCGAATGATATTCACCCAATTTCAAACTGAGATCCAAATTTTCCAATCCGATAATGCCAAAGAATATTTTCATAATGATCTCACGGAATTCTTTGCTTCACATGGATCACTTCACTGTAGCTCCTGTGCCCAAACACCATGTTGAGCAGGAGAAGAAGGAGAAGAAGAAAGGAGGAAGGAAGGAAGAAGAAGAAGAAGAAGAAGAAGAAGAAGAAGAAGAAGAAGAAGAAGAGGCAACTGTGTTAAGGCCTCAAAAGTACTGCTTCAGTCGAGTGAAGCATTGTATTTATACTATACTGGCCGTACAACTCAATAGGTCTACAAAATTATAAAAATACCCCTGCGGGTACTAAACCTGTGTACAGTACATATAATACACCTGTCAACACTCCCCCTTAAGTTGGGGCATAGATATCAATCATGCCCAACTTGTCACAAAGACCTTGGTGTCTGGGATGGTTTAGCCCTTTTGTAAAGATGTTTTCTAGTTGGCCTTCAGAGCTGATGTATGGAGTGCATACTTCGCCTGTGATGATTTTCTCTCTGATAAAGTGCTTGTCAACTTCAATGTGCTTTGTTCTATCATGTAGTACCGGGTTGGCAGCGATACTTATAGCTGCCTTGTTGTCATAGAGTAGAGTCATGGGTTTATCAACTGGAAAACCCAACTCTCCCAATAAATTCTTTATCCACGTACCTTTGGCTACTCCGTGTGCCATTGCACGGTACTCTGCTTCAGCACTGGATCTAGCTACCACGTTTTGCTTCTTACTCCTCCAAGTAACAAGGTTCCCTCCTACAAAGGTGCAGTAACCACTAGTAGACCTTCTATCACTTTGAGATCCAACCCAATTCGCATCTGTGTAAATTTCAACTCTCAAATGTCCATGTTTCTGGAATAATAAGCCAGCACCCGGGAACTTCTTAAGATACTGCAGTATTCTCTCTGCTGCTTCAAGATGAGTGGACCTAGGTGCATGCATGAACTGGCCGAGGACACCAACAACATATGCTATGTCTGGACGAGTCATAGAGAGATACAACAATCTCCCTACAAGCCTCTGAAATTGCTTCACATCCTTAAGAGGTTCACCTTGGCTATCACCTAAACTTATGGTTGGGGTCAATGGGAGAGTCAACTGGTTTAGCCCCAATCTTTCCAGTGTCCTTAAGCAAATCTAGGACATATTTCCTTTGGGAGATGAAGATACCCTTTTTTGATCGGGCAACCTCAATTCCAAGGAAGTATTTGGCGGGTCCTAAATCTTTCACTTCGAACTGAGTGGCAAGGAAGTACTTCAAACTTTGAATTTCATCCTTCCAGTCATCAGTAACAATTATGTCATCCACATATACTATTAGGGCAGCCATTTTACCTTCWMCYCTTTTTACAAACAGTGTGTRATYTRACTGACATTGCTTGTATCCCCTCTGCTGAACTGCAGTATGAAATCTGCTGAACCAAACTCTTGGAGATTGCTTCAGCCCATATAAAGACTTCTTCAACTTGCAC
>NW_010729104.1:5790587-5802186 GCF_000365185.1 Nelumbo nucifera | reverse complement strand
TTGTTAATGAGCTTAATCCTGTTTAATGTTTTAAGTTGTCTGGGTGTCCCATCACTAATCAGGGGCATTCTAGTAACTTCCTGTATCATTGTACTACACCATAATATAAATAATAGTACTGTTGATTGAGCAATGCAGTTCGACATTCCAGCATCTCTTCTTCTTCTTCTTCTCTTTTCTGCTACTTCGGCTACAGTAATTTAGCTTTCAGCTGAAACTACTTCTGTAACATGTATTAGAGCGCTAAGCAAAGGAGAAGAAGGCTGCGGCTTCAAGTTTCCTATTCTGCGATCTCTCCTTCTGTTTTCTCCTCTGGGCTGCGAAATCTGAGGTACTCAGTCTGATAACTGCAGCACCTTTTTAATTTTTTTAGGACTGCCACAATCCCTATTACAAGTGTTAGGAAGGTGCGGCAGCCCTAGGATATCAGTTTCATACTGCTGTCACCATGTGTGACAGCTCTAGTCGTGTGGTGGTGTTTGTGATGTTCACCCTCTATTGAGCAGTTTCAAGAGGGTTTGTGTGTGGTTGTTTGAGTTGTTGAGTTGCTGTCATGGTGATTAATGTTTCCGAGTAATCAGTAGTGGTGTGAACAAGAAAAAAAAAATTCTGCTTGAAGGAGTGGCCGAATTTTTTTTCTGACTAGTAGTTTACATCAATATTTTAATCTGAATGGAAGGAGTGACCGAATAGTTTACATCAATATTCTGACTAGTAGTTGCTGTCTGAATGGTAGTTTACACAAATTTTTTAATCTGAAATGGTAGCTGAACCTATCTGAAACATCAAGCTCTTGATCTAAATGTTAGTTTACATCACGGTTGCTGATTGTGACTGGTTGTGAGACTATTATCAGTGTTTGGAGACTGCTATAGTGTTACCTTGACAGCAGTACTCATTTGGTGACTGAGGATTCAGCATTAGAAGTAGCATTGGGGGGACATAATGGCAGCAATTGGAGATGGTGGTAGTGATCAGAAACCTGGTGTGATGATTCCCTCAGACTATCTAGGTGTGCAGATGACTTCAATTAAACTCAATGGTGAGAATTATGTTCCATGGGCCAAGTCAGTGGAAGTTTTTCTCAAGGCAAAGAGGAAAGTGAAACATGTGAATGAAGATAAACCATCCACTGAATCTCCAGGGTTTGATGACTGGGAACAAGAAGATGCCCAAATCATGACATGGTTGTGGAACAGTATGGAACCCAAAATAAGTGTCAACTTTATGTTCTTAGATACAGCTAAGGACATATGGGAACATGCCAAGAAGCTTTATTCTGGATAGGATAATACTACGAGGGTATATCAGCTCTATCAGGAGTATTTCAATCTGCAGCAAGGGAATCAAACCCTAGAAGAGTACTATACTAGTATGAGAAACCTCAGAAATGAACTCAATGTCTATCGTCCCCTAACTCCAGATGTTAAGGTTCAGCAACAACAGAGGGAGCAACTGGGTGTCACTAGATTCTTAGTGGGGCTGAAATAAAGTATGAACCAATTAGAACACAAATATTGGGAGGCTCTACTCTTCCTAACTTGAGGAAGTATTTGCACGGCTTCGCAGGATTTTTTGGGATCCACAAAGAGTACCACACCATCTGACAGATCAGTATTTGTGGTAGCTAGAGGAGGTGGACGTGGTAATAGAGGGGGAGGACATGCATCTCGAGGAGGTCGTGGTGGTTCCATATTTGGCCATGGTAGTGGTTGTGACTCAAGGGGAGTGTTAGAGTTGGCTAAGGAGGGGTATTCCAGTCTTTTCTGTTTAAGTAATATGTTAATTACATGTCCCATACATAAGTAGGGGCATATTTGACTTCGTACACTGTTTTGATAAATATAAATATATGGTCGACTGGGAGAGACTCTTTGTCTTCTCAGTTCGACACTTCTTTCTCTTTCTCTTCTTCTTCTTCTTCTTCCTTCTTTCTCTCTTCTCTCTTTTCTATCACTGAGATCAGTTCGATTGGACTAGTTTCACAAGTAAGAAATAATTGTATTAATATTTCTATAAAGTCATACAAGTAAGAGATTTTGCATATAGTTATAGCATGGAATTATATGACTAAAGCAAATTAATTTCCTGCATATTTTCTCTCTCTAATTTAACCAATGGTAATATGCAATTTTCTGCTGCAGTTATACCTTGTTCAAGATGTTTGATGATCTTATACTTCTAGCAAAAGGAGGTCTTACTGTGTACCATGGACCAGTGAAGAAAGTGGAGGAATATTTTGCAGGCCTTGGGATCCATGTTCCTGATCGTGTTAATCCTCCAGACCACTTCATTGACATTCTGGAGGGTATTGTAAAACCAAGCACTAGCTCAAATGTGAGTTATCAAGAGCTTCCTGTCAGATGGATGCTTCATAATGGTTATCCAGTACCCCCAGACATGATGGAGACTGTAGGTGGGATTGATATGCCCTCAACAAGTGTAAATCCAAGCAATGAAACAAATTCCATTGCCGCAAATGGAGAACAATCTTTTGCTGGAGATTTGTTGCAGGATGTGAAGTGTAATGTTGAGCTTAAGCGGGACAATATCCACCACAATTTCTTGAAGTCCAAAGATCTATCAAACCGAAAAACTCCTGGTGTATCGCAACAATATAGATACTTCCTTGGAAGGTAGATACTGATTCTTTTCTTTCTGGTACATACAGTCAAACATTCTTAATTTTCTTCTAATGTATTGGAAAAGAATGAAAGAGGCAAACCCTGGATCAAAAAGAATAGCTGTATCTGATGGAGTCCTAATTTATATCCATAACAATCTTTCAGAAGTTGACACTGTAAAATTATTAAGCATTCTGTTACTTTCATAATCCATACATTAAAATAATTAAGGAGAATAAGTGGGTAAACTTAGTTATTGCTTATGTGTGTATGGATCTGCATGCATGCATCTGTGATAATATGCTGTCCTCTTTTATTTCTCTGCATTTCTCTGAAGTGTTCAGAAACAACAGATGGCACACCTAAATATCCCCCATGGTTTCTGGTATGGGGTGAATACTCAGGGTGAATACTCATAGGGGTAAATATTTCTTCTGTTCTGGTCTATGGAGTTCTTATTGCTTTAGTGGAGCAGCATGGATCTGGCTCCAATAGAGACTGTATATCATGGTGAATATATATCCTATAGTTCTGATGGTATCAATAAAATTTACCAGTTAATTTAAAAAAAAAAAAGGCTTCTTTAATATGTGGCAATATGTTCTGAAGTTGCTGCCATGTTTGGGATCAAAGACTTTAGATGGACTCCCACCCCCAAAAAAGGGGGTTTGTTCATTCTAGTGAACTTTTGCAAATTGTTATTTTTTTTATTAGTGTGGATCTTTTGTAAATTATTTCTTGAACAGTTTGTATCTGATGAGATATACTTGTACCATTTTCCAGGGTTGGTAAGCAAAGACTACGGGAAGCTAGAATACAAGCAGTAGACTTTTTGATCTTATTGCTTGCTGGTGCCTGCTTAGGAACACTTGCTAAAGTGAGTGACGAAACCTTTGGGGCAATTGGCTACACTTACACTGTCATTGCAGTTTGTAAGTTTACTAACTTTATCATGCTTGACTATGCTATTCTTGTAAACCCAAACCCCAGAGATATGTTTGCAGTGATTTGTGTGTGCTGTTATCAGATGAGAAATATAAGAAAGAAGAGAAATAAGAGGAAATACGATGTGTATTTAACCTTAGTGGTCGGCTCACCCTAGTTTACATACTTGTGTATTTAAAACATTGAAAAATTACAATCATGGCCTCCTTTAATAATACACAACAGCAGGACATACTTGGGTGTTTCTACAGCTATCTTACTGCTGAGTTCAACTTGAGCTCTTTAAGCCATGGGTTTAAAGCAATCTACCATGTTTGCAGTGATTTGTGTGTGCTGTTATCAGATGAGAAAAATAAGAAGGAAGAGAAATAAGAGGAAATAGGGTGTGTATTAGCCTTAGTGGTCGGCCCACCCTAATTTATATACTTATGTGTTTAAAACATTGAAAAGTTACAACCATACTTAGGTGTTTCTACAGCTATCTTACTGCTGAGTTCAACTTGAGCTCTTTAAGTCATGGATTTCAAAGGAATTCACTATTTTTGGAGAAACTCTACTCTAGTCTTGCCTCTTCCAAAGCTCTAATCTAGTCTTTATGTCTTACCAAAAAGGGTCATTACACAATGTTGGTTTCATCTATCTGGGTCTTGGGAGAGTTGGACCGAATACAAACTTATCCAGTTATCCGGAGCCATTGCTTGGTGCAATGGTAAAATTCAGACTGACAAGTCTAAGAACACAGATTTGAGTCTGAGAGCAGCTACTTTGTGCAGAAGTGTTCTCTCTTTCAGAACTGTCATTTCCTTTTTGAACATAAATACTCATGATGGGAAATAAAAATGGCAAATTTATCCAGATTTTATGTAGAAAACTAGAAATTAACACTTTTCTTTCCATATTTCCTTCCTCACTTTTTAAATCTTTAATTTCTTGGCTGCAGCTCTCTTATGCAAGATCGCAGCTCTGAGATCATTTTCTCTGGACAAGTTACACTATTGGAGAGAGAGAGCATCTGGCATGAGCAGCCTAGCTTATTTTCTTGCAAAAGATACAATTGACCATTTCAATACACTTGTCAAGCCTCTAGTGTATCTTTCCATGTTCTATTTCTTTAATAATCCACGATCTTCGTTCACGGATAATTACATTGTTTTGTTCTGCCTTGTCTACTGTGTGACTGGTATAGCATATGCATTTGCAATCTTCCTTGAACCAAGCCCAGCCCAACTGGTGAGTTCTGTGGATTTATACTGAAGAAACTCTCAATTTATATATTTTCATTTCTATATGTGATATGTCCTTTTCCCTTCTACTTACAAGATACTTTGGTTTCTGGCAGTGGTCAGTGCTGCTTCCTGTTGTTCTGACTCTAATCGCTACACAGCAAAACAAAAGTCCGTCTATGAAGAGATTAAGTGACTTATGCTACTCAAAGTGGGCTTTGGAAGCATTTGTGATAGCAAATGCTGAAAGGTTTGAACATCCTTTCTTAATGTGAATTAATTTCTTCAATTTTTTACCAAGGTCGTCTTTAAAACACATGTCATGCAAAATGCACTTCTCTTAAAACGCCCCATCATGCATGGACATTGACACTGGTATGATAGGTAAAGTTAAAAATATTGTGGAACTTGGATAAAGGAGTCTTCTTTGATAAGAAAATTTGGGTAATTTATTAATTAAAGGAGGGTCAAACCACAAATACAAGATTGTCATACAACAAAAAGAATGAGATACTATAAATAGTCACATATCATGAGCTGATAACTACACATATCTGTGGAATAGAAACTCCTATTTCACTCTCCCTACAACTCCCAAATTTTACAAAAGGAACATGTTCCGAAAGAAAATGATCCCAAGCACCAAACAGATAGAATGCTAAAACATGAGAACTCCCATGTAATTCATTTGTCTATACTGTACACCCATTATATCTCCAAGAAAAGGAAGAAAATCTAAACATCTCTGGTCATACATGTTCTTCATGTTATACATAAAGGAAGATGCATCTCTATTTCTTCATGTCATACATAATGCATCTGCCCAGCATATGCATGTTAGTTTGCTTCTTTCTTTATTTGCTTCATTCTTTCTGATACTGCAATCATGGTACAACCTCTGATCTTCATATAGTCCTCCCTGTGTCCGTCACGTCAGAGCTGCCTCCTTGTAGCTCCTACTCTCAAGTTAGATGTGTTTTAGTGCAAATATCAAAATGGATGAAATGCCTAAATATGAAAACATTACAATTTACAAGATATGGGTGGAAAATGTTTCACCACTGGATGAAAGTTGCTTGGTGTGAATTGGAGTCCTTTAAAGAAGGTGAATGCCATAAAGGGTGTTGATTTGAAGTAGTTACAGATGACCTTGAGGACTTCTCATTTAACAGAAACAAAGCAGCAGGGGCACATTTTTGTCACAAACCCCCCCCCCCCTTCCCCACATTGTTCTGACCCATCAAAAAGAAAATGCTCTCGATAACCTGCTTGGATTTTATTAGCATTCACTTTGCAAACAAAGTAGGTAATGTGTAAAAAATCAATGATTTCATTGGGTTGCATGGTTCCAACACACTACTAAACTCTCCATTACCTTGGTTTCTGTTGTCTCCAGGTATTCTGGAGTGTGGCTGATAACTCGATGTGGTTCACTTCTGAAGAGTGAGTATGATGTTCATGATTGGAATCTCTGTCTAGTTATCCTTATCCTCTATGGTATAGTTAGTCGTGCTATAGCTTTCTGCTGTATGATTACCTTCCAAAAAAAATAAGTCAGAATTATCATTCTTTTGCCGTTTTTTTTTTCATTTTTTGTACAAAATTGAAAAAGGTTCACCTTTTGAGACTCGTGTACCACAGTAGCTTTCTGAACCATCAGTCATTCCCGGAAAGTGATACAGGCCTTTGTAACCAAGTTGGAATCAGTAGTTAAACATGGCATATGGTATTAAAAATTTTAAATCAGTGGAAGAACATGTTGGACAAAATTATGTAAACTACATCCTGATTCAATTAGCATTGTATTTAGGATTCAATGGACATGAACAATTAATAAAGGTAGCACGTCCAATTTAGGTTTTGTTTCATTTCTTTGCACTCCGTGTGAATCTAGTGGTAAGTGGTTTATGGAAGTTCTTTTTTTTTTGTTTTTGATGAATAACAGAATGATTAAAGCCAAAAGAGATACAACAAGGGTAGCCTTGGTTACCCCTGTAAAGCAGAACAAACAAACAAACACCCAACTTTACTTTGATAATTACATCTGAGCCCAGAAACAAGTTTCCTTGAACACCCCCTGTTTTGCTAACTGATCTGCCATGTTGTTAGCCGATCTTGGAATCCATTGAAAGGCCACTTGCATACCATCTGTAAATCTTTTAATCTTCTTGAATTCTTTTCTAAAAGACCACGGAGCTTGCTCTTTTTTAACTTGTACCAATATCACTTGTTGCCTATTTCCTGTGGATGTGAAACCTTTACTTTTCTGTGGCTCTTGGATATGGAATATACTTACCAAAGATGCATATGTAAGATTCATTTTGAATCCATACGGTGTTCAATGTGCATTTTTGCATGAGGTTTTTTAATAGATAATGAAAGCGTCTGTGACTATTGTAGCCATGCAGGCGTTCTTTGCATTATATTTATGAGTAGCCTTGCAGAGCTATAAATTGATTTTAGAAGGTGAATACTTAGACATGGAAGATATATATGTAGGGGGGCGTTCTCCAACTTAAATTGTTTTTCATGTTGCCAATTTCAAAAACAAATCAAAGCCATCTGGTTTAAAAGCAGATCGTTTCTCAAAACTAAAACACAGAAAACATGTTCTTGATTATGTATACGTTTTTGGTTTTCGAAAGTTTGAAGAGTGACAATTTGTTTTTGCTTTATAAACATGGTTTGAAAAAACAAATAACAAAACCATCTTTCAAAATAAAAACAAAGTTAGGAAACATGTTCTTTGCTGATGTGGCAATTTTGAAAACAAACGGAAACAAAAACGTTCACATTGTTTAACAAAAGGACATATAAATAAAATGAAGCAAAGAAATGGCCGATATCTATTGCGAGGTATTGAATGCTGCAAATAAACGGAGTACTCTACTAGCTACCTGAGCGTCATCATGTTCATTAGCCGAAATTGTTCACTACTAAGGTGCATGTAATCTATAACAAGGTCATTAGATTTGTGTATATGGCTTTGTTCATTTTTAAAAAAGATTTACTTTACTTATCCAGATAAGTGTTATTGTTTCATTAGAATTTTAGAAAGTTATTAACCTTGTAAGTTTACTTACCCGGATAATAAGTTACTTAGGAAACACTTACCCAAGTAAGTGAACTTATTAGTGTTCTTTTGATTCCCAAGAAAAATGGTCAATGGGAATCACAGTGCCACTAATCAACCCCCCCGCTCCCTCTTCAGAATCCGAAGAATGAACAGGGCCTAAACAGCTGATCCATTAAACCACCCAACTTGGCCAATGGTTTCCAGTTTAATAATAAAAAAAATCAAAATTATTTTTTAAACTAAAATAACAAAAATGTTAAAAAAAAAAGAAACATGTTAGAAGCAATGGTTGAGAGTTGACTAAAAAAATCAAAATTATTCTATATATTACTGATCCATCATCTATCTTTACCCTAATATGTTAATCTAAAGGCTAAGATTTTAAATACATATTAAAAATAACTCAACCATTTGAACCGTTCAATCTGGGCGATCAACTGTTGACCCAAAAACTGGTGGATAATCTGTCTCCATATCGACTTTTAGAACCTTGTTAAAATATGTGGCTGTCGTCATCCAAAAGATACCTGAAGTTGGGGAGTCTGGATCTCCTGTTCACACAAACTTTGCCCACGTCTACCTACATAACATCACAGCCACATATGGAGAACATTTCATCCTCCTACATGGTATTATGTAGGGGAAGATGTTCCCAATTCATGGGGATAGTGTGTTGTGAATAGACGTGAGCAGAATTTTCATGAGCAGGAGATCCGGAGTCAAAGTTGGGTCAAATTCTATGTGACGTGCTAACTAACATTAACTCGTTAAGAATTAGGGGGAACGATACTGGTAAAGTTAAAGGATTTGCAGTTACCTATTAGAAACTGGCATTGATAGTGTGTTAACATTAACTCATTATCATATCATATCGATGGGCCATCGAAACATTAAATGAGTTATGGGATTCTGATGTTTTCAAATGTTAAAAGAACTTTTTATAATCCCCTTAAAAATATGAAACAAAAATAAATAAACAAAGTTTATTTATTTGTTGGCCCATTCATGTGTACGATCCACCTTTTGGTCAGTGGTCACCTGAAACGTGTACAATCCACCTATTCATGTGTATCGGGTGTACCAATATATGGAACCTTTTAAAGTCTAAGGCTGAGTTTGGAAAGAGTACAAATGCAAATATGTAAAGTGCAAAACCTTATATTTTGTATGTATTTACGTTTTACATATTTGCATTTGTACGACAACTCATCTATGAGAAATTTTCACTGTTTTTGTAAATTGCCTTGTATTAGAATCGAATGCTCCTAATCACATACCCAAAAGCCCAAATGATAAATCTTGCCCCCTCACTCCTCCATTGCCATTTCAGAGGGCATTCCTGTAGTGGCTTTTGGCTTTTGTGAGGTGGATTCTACCCAGACAGTCTACAAGCAATGTTTGTTTTAAAACCCAGAAAAGCTTAAATTTGCTATCCTTAAGCCAAAAAAGAGAGACTTTTCATTAAATTTTCTTTTAGTGGTTTCTCCAGCATTGAGCTGCTTCAAATCATCCTAAATAAGCTATTTAAAGAGGTTGAAGTAGATAACCCTTCAAATGACCGACGGACATCTGATTTGTACTCTCCATACTGTTTTTTACCAAGCAAGCATAGCTTATAGATTGTATGTGCAGAGCCCAACCTCAGAAGGTCAGAAACCATTGTACTTCAAATGGCCAACTTAAGCCGCTGCGCCAAATAATTAGCTGATGAAAAACTTATTGCCCATGTGTCTAAAGTTAAGTTATCCACAAGTGCTTCATTGGAAGTCCTTTCAGTCTTATTGAGGGCTGATCTGAAGATTTAGCTAATCTGATTCAGCTGCTTTGGAGCGATTGGATAAGCCATTCAAAGAAGCTGAAGCAAACAGCCTTTATGAAGCATGGATTATAGGCCTACAACCATTCAACCTCAGTGTAGAACCCAGGTATTTTATCATTGATGTAGGGCATTATCATTGGTCTCACATCTTTAGTACACAGCATTCAGCTAATCCAAATTTTTTACCAACAGCTGATTTCGGAAGCATAAATTATAGACTGTTGGTGTGGGACCAACCTTAGAAATCCTCCCAAACAGTCACTGTGATTTATTAACAGGAGATTTAAGCTCAGTTTGGAAGGAGTACAAATACAAATATGCAGGGTGCAAAACCTTGTGTTTTGAGTGTATTTGTATTTGTATTTGTTTCTTTCCAAAATAAGTCTTTTTGGAAGGAGTATAAATACAAATATGTAGAGTGCAAAACCTTGTATTTTGTATATATATGCACTATACTTAATTGTATTTGTACTCTTTCCAAACTGAGCTAGGTTTAATTTAGGAAGAGTACAAATACAAATATGTATGGTGCAAATAAAAAGTTTAGAAATGTTGTTTCCAAAGGTGCAAATATGAATATATACGGTTCAAAGCCTTGTATTTTGTATTTCAAAACCTATATTTGCACCATGGTTTTCAAACCGCCGCTAACCCCGGACAGTTGAACCGTTCGGCCTCAAAACCATCCAGGCAACTGATTCTGTTTTACCCCAAACCCGGTCTCTGGCCAAAAATCATTGAATCAGTCAACAACTCATTGATCCAAGCGGTCGAACCATCAACCCATTCAACGGTTTTTGACCGTTTTTTAATTTTTTTTTAATTTTTTGGTAGAACAGGCCATCTGTTTGAACCGGATAGTCAAACCGTTGACCCAGAAACCGATGGCCAAAACTGTTTCGTTTCTGGGTTGTTTTTTAAAACCATGATTTGCACTGTTCATATTTGTGTTTGTACTCTTCCCAAGCTGAGCCATAGGGCTTTTGCTACATTTTTTGTAATTTTAATGTTCCTTATAAAACCAAAGAAGAGAAGGCATTGGTGACTGGTATTAATATTGACAATCTTCTTTTTTCTCCTTTTTTTTCATGACAAACCCATTAATTTCATTCGCTACATCATCATCATCATCCATGCCTTATCCCAACTATATGGGATTGCCTACATAACTCTTGTTTTGCCAATCCAATCTATTTAATTTCATTCACCAATCATTACAGTAAAAAATAAATAAAAGAATCACTTACTAAGACACCTTAGTTAACCATATTAATTAAAACATCCCCTAGTAGTTTGCATTTTAGTAAGACATTCCCCGTAGGTTTCACCCAATTTACTTATTGTTTTGTCCCTCAAACAGAAATGCAATTTGACAATTGATATCCTTACAGGTTGTTTGATCGAAATAATCAATTTCATCCTTGATAATTTTGCTCCTCTTTTCATATTTTGAATGAAGTCGAGAATGGGCAAACACCAAATCCTTTCCGGTTTACTGTTCAAAACTTTATGAGCAGTGGCGGATCTACGTAGAAGCCAGTGTCATGAGCAATTGCCCCTATTGAGATTTAAAAATGGTTTATATGTATATGAAGAAATTTTTTTTCTTTTTACAATTGCCCCCACTCAAATAAAACAATAAGGCGTCAAATAAAATTTGACTTCTTAAATGAGGTATTTTTTTCATGGCTTTAAAAGGCCTAAGAGGTGAGGCCAGAGGTGTGCCCCCACTAATCAAAGGTCTTGGATCCACCACTGTTTATGAGCAGAGTGGGAGAAGTCCATTGAATCTCTTGCTTGATAGGAATCACTACAAACCCTTGATCGAAGAGGAAGAGACATTGTTTGAAGATGAGGAAAACCCTCTCCAGTCTCGAATTCAAAACCTTACCAACAAAGTGGTACATGCTTG
>NW_010729104.1:5754548-5790562 GCF_000365185.1 Nelumbo nucifera | reverse complement strand
AAGAGGAAGAGACATTGTTTGAAGATGAGGAAAACCCTCTCCAGTCTCGAATTCAAAACCTTACCAACAAAGTGGTACATGCTTGCTTAACTAGACCACTTAAAGTTAGAACTATTGGTATTGTTGGAATGCTGATGGAAATATTCCAATCTTAAAAGGTGGTACATTCTGCTTTTCCAAATGCAAAGGTTGCATGTTAGATAACTGAAGGAGAACATGGAGAGAACAAAAAAATTTAAGGAAATTTAGGCTATGTTTGGTTCACTGCTCTAGGCCTCATTCCTCTAATTCTTGCTCATTCTAGGCAAGAATGGGCAAGAATGAATGACATTAGAGTGTTTGGTTACAAAATTCTTGCCATGAGCCACATTCTTTTTAGAATAAAAAATCAGCTCCATAGCACAAAAATTGAGTAACCTGCAACATGAAAAATAATCATGCCCCATCTTGCTCGCCTACAAAACTTCTACCATAGATGTTTACTTTTGCAAAAGCACTTTTATAAAAGTAAATTTATGAAAAGGTAGTTTGTGAAAGTAAAGTACTTTTATGAAATCACTTTAATAAAAGTATTTTTCCATTAAAGCACTTCATGAAAGCACTTTAATAAAAAGACTTTTACAAAAGTACTTTTATAAAAGTACTTTTATTAAAACACTTTTACGAAAGTACTTTTATGAAAACACTTTTACGAAATAACTTTTATGAAAACACTTTTACGAATGAACTTTTATAAAAGCACTTTTACAAAACATCTATGCCAACTGGTAAACATTTACGGTTGATCATCCACCGATAAACATCTATGCTAACAGTTTTGGAGACCTAGGCTGGCGGTTTATGAATTCCAGCACAGTTTTTTTTAAGAATGAAAATGAGCAACATATGACACTTGTCAGTTTGAAAAAAAAAATCATTCTTAGGAAAAAAGTGTTTGGTTTATAACAATATTTTCTCATTTTACCAATTTTTACTCATTATTGTCCATTTTAGAATTTTATCTCTTCGGTAAGAATAAGAATTGAACCAAACATGGCCTTAGAGTTCAGTTCACCTCAAGGATTTTTATTAGGTTTTTGGATTTTATTTATCATCAACTCCAACTCTAACTCACTACCCCCATGAATTTTGGTTCATTCCCCCCACATGTTAATGTTCCAACTGTGCTAAAGTTTATGGGTGGAGTGAACAATAAAAGCCCTAAAAATTCTATTACCTTTTGGTAAAATGACATAATTTTGTGGATGTGCACCTCTATATCTAGATGTGTGCAAGTTTCCAGAGTGAGACATGAATACATGCATTTCCTATATTCATACTTGCCAAGAAGGCAATGGAACAATGGACTGGTTGGCAAATAGAGGTGTGGACAGAGAGGAAGAAGGCTAGAGAGACAAACAAATAAATACAATTGCATGGAAAAGAGTAGGGTTGGCGGGTAGCAGAGGCAGACCCATGCGAACCATGGCGGTGCTCCATAGTGTCACCTTGGATACGAGCTGGGACTTGGGAGGATTGCAATCAAGATAGGATATGAGCTGCTAAATAACAAACCCCATTTGAATCAATAGAAGAAGGAAGAGGAGAATGAGGAGGGTTTTCTACTTTTCTTACTCTAAGGCCATGTTCACTTTTCGGTAAGTTACTCAAATAAATGCAATTACCTAGGTAAGCTTTTTTTGGGAAGCACTTAACCGGGTAAGTGCATTTACCCATGTTCTTTTATTTCCCATGTAAATAAGGCAATGACCATTTTACCCATAAAAAATATTATTAAAATGGGCACTTTTGTCCCATTCAAATATTGACAACTTTTCCCCCAAGTGGGAAAATTATTTACCCACCTAAGAGATGATACCTAGGAAAACAAACTTTCCCCGATCCCCACATAAATCTGAAAAAGGAACATGAGATTCTTGGTTCACTCAAAATCCAAAAAAAAAGAAGAAAAAAAAAGAATGCCCCCCAAATCTCCAATCATCGTATGGGACTTGCTAGGGGCATTTTTTGGGATGAAAAACCCCTATTAAGTAAACCGGATGTCTACAGGGGGTGTCATAGTAATGTGCAAACTACAAGGAGTATTTTAGTTAATACGATGAATTATAGGGAGTGTCTTATTAAATGAACCTAATTAAAAAAAAATGATGTTTTGGTTGCATGTAAAATCATGTATTGATGGACCCCATTAATTCCATTATCAAATGATTAGGACAATCAAAAGGAGCATTAGTAAGGGTTGTTAAATAATATGCTTTTGTTTTGTTTTTGAAAGGGGTTGTTCAACATCAATATAATTTTGTTTGTTTTTGTTTTCAAAAACAAAACCAACCATGTTGTTGAACACCTCTTAAATGGGCCTTGTTATGAATATAAATTAATGTTGAAGCCAAACTTGAAAATTTGCTGCAATTGTGTTAGTGAATTTTTGTGAAACTCCTTGAGAACTTGAAGTAGCAGAAAGCATAAAAATAGAAGATAATTATCCTCTTCCCAAAACAGTCTTGATTCCACAAAGGGAAATATATGAAATCTTAAAGAAAGTTATATTCAATTCATTGAATTCGAGCTTGTACAATGACCGATTTATAAGCAATTTCCTACTTTTTTTGGAAATAGTAAAATTACCAAAAATAGTAAGTCTTCTAATTGGACTCCAACTCTCTAAAACATAATAATTTATTGAAAAGGCTCCCTAAAAATTCAAATTTAAAATATGCTAAAGCAGCAGAGATATACAAACTTACTATAAAAAACGTTTCTAGGAAAGTCCACTTTTAAATTGATTTGTTAGTACTTAGTACTCATTGAGACAATCGTTTTGACATGTTATATGTTGAAAACAGATGTCCAAGTCAAAGGCTATGACCATTTGAAGTTTCATAGTCTATTTTCTTATTATTCTTGGGCTTCTAAAACTTTTTCGGCAACTTGTTCTGCATTAGTACTTTCCTTTAACTTTCTATTTCTCTCCTATTTTCTAACTGAATCTTAATAAAAGGAACGTAAAAGAAATGATTCCCAATCCACACCTTCCTTTTCAATGTACAGAACTTGCAATGTGATTAATTAATGATAATCCTCTGACAAAAAATGTGTTGCTTTTTTCAAAGATGCCCTAACCTTGATTAGACCTGTTCACAGGCTGGGCTTCGGATCAGCCCATGAACATTTTACATTTCTTTAGGCAAGGCCCAATCAAATTTTGGCTAAAGTTAAACCCAAGCTTGGCCCGATTATGAATCGGTCTAATTTCAATGACTACAAAATAACAGCCATGAACATCATTTTGGAGCAATCATCCAATTACTATTTCACATTTTGATGGTAATAAGTATTGTTGAATAATAGTAAAGCATCCATTCTAAGTCAATATAATTCCAATGGCTACATTCTAAAACCATGCTTGCTTGCAACAATAAATATTTTAGAAGTACAAATTTATCATCATATATTCCTTCCTTGAGATAAACAAAAATTTAGCTGTTTATAGCTATATTTATTGTAAGATACAGACTAAGAAAATACACATGGTCCAACAAAAAAGTAAGGCAATTCAACCACTCCCTATCCTCCCCAAAAGACTTTGGGAGGTGTTTGCCAACTTAGTAAATGTTTATTTAGCTGGGTCGGTGGCATCATACCAACTTCTTACATGTCCTAGAGTGGTCCCAACTTACATAAAACTTATTAGCATTCTCCTATATTACATTGTCTTCCTCAAGGAGACCGAATCAGCCCCCCACAACGTCCCACAATACATCCCTGCTGTGCATTGGGAACATCTCCCGATGATAATATCAGGAATGTTGATGCCATCATCGGGAGATGCTCCCAATACACAATGGGGATGTGTTGTGGGACATTGTGGGTGGCGGCCTTGTGGGGGGCTGATTTGAGCTCTTCCTCGAGTTGAAGAGAATCCAATCTCATATTAAAATCATCATTTAAATGATCACCCTCCTCCTATACCAAGTGTTTAACATTGAAGACATCAATGGATACAAATATGGCTAGGTAACTTGAGTATGTAAATATTTTCATTGATGATTTCAACTATCTCACACGGTCCAATCTTCTTTGGTGCTAGTTTCCACACTATCTAACCAGTAAACAATCTTCTACTGAAATGGTTCAAAGATAGTCTCCTACATCAAATACTACTCTCCTTCTTCCATTAACATGATGTTTGTATTTGGAATTGGTTGCTTGTAACTTACCAGACTTCTTTTTTATTCTTAAGCTTTTATATGAAATCACCAGCCTTGTCATGAACTTGGCCCATCCATGTATTTGTAGCAAGATCGAGGATGCTAGAGGATTGGATCCATATACAACCTCAAATGAATTATATCTAATGCTCCTATTTTTGGACCTATTGTAAGTAAATTCAACTTGTGCTAATAAGAGATCCCATTGACCATCTAATTAAGGATGGTATGACCTGTTAAACTATAATGGGCATGGTTTTCAAAACCCGACCAGACTAGACAGCTAGACCAGAAAAATTGGGAACAGTTCCATTTTACCCCATAATCATCTTTTTGGCTAAAACCGTTGATTTAGTCAGTAAACCACTGACCCGGGTGGTCAAACCGTCCAGCGGTTTTTGGCCATTTTTTATTTTCTTTTATTTTTTTATTTCTTTTGTTAGAATGGGCTGCTCGTTTGGTTTGAATGGTCAGATCATTCAACCTGAGAACCGGACCCCTGAACGGTTTGTTGTCCATTTCGGTTTTAAAAACCTTGGTAATGGGGTACTCATTAGCCTCCAAAGGCTCCTCCAAAAGTGAGATATAAACTTAAGTCTCTGTTTAAAGTAATTGAAGATGGTAAAGCATGGAGTTTGGCAATCTCCTAGAGGAATAAGCTATCAAATAACGAGACATCCATGGTCACCCTATAAGCCACCAAGTGAGTTATCTTTTAAAAAAGTAATCTACTACCACCATCATGGAGTCTACTTGTCACTATATATGTGGCAAACTGAGTACAAAATCAATAGAAATATACACCCAAGTGGCATGTGTAGTCTTACATTGATCACTACCCCCTTAGATACTTGACAAGTTGGCATGTGTAACAACATTCCACAAACCCAATGATGTCTCTTGTCATCTTGGGCTAAAAAGTAATTTATTGAGACAAGATGGATCATTTTGTCTCATCGAAAATGTCTCTCATTATGTAGTTCTTGGACCATTCTTAGTCACCATGAGCAACCAAGTACACAAAGGTGGGTTCCATTTAAGAAACGTTAATGAAAAATAATTCACAAAAAGTATCAAACCCTATATATTTATGCTTAAAATGGGGATAGCATGGCTCTCCTTCGTTAATACATCCATAACTTGATTTCATGCACCAGACTTGTGTTTTAGCACAAATGTGTATGCTTAGAGATATGTTACCCATTTCCCGTGCCTTGCATTCATTTCTATTATCCTCCAATATGCTTAAGTGCCTCATGACCCAAGTATGGGATAAACTCTTTGTAGATGAGATAACATCACCAACACCAAAGTGCATGCACCACTGCATAGACTTGTACATCATAAGTTGAGTAGTTGGGGCATAATCTACTTAGCTTCTAACTTTAGTAGGCTATGATTTGACAACCTTGGTTGAGAACAACAATGATTCCAACTTTATAAGCATTACATAAACTTCAAAGGTTTGTTCAAAATTTGGAAGTCCTAGCACGGGTGTAGTTGACAATTACGCCTTAATCTCAATAAAGGCTCTTTTCGCTTCAACTATGAACACAAATTTGGTTTTTTGTCTTCATACAATATGTATATGGTGCAATAATAGTGTTAAAGATGCATTTTTTCATGGTTGCATAAAGTTGCTCCCTACACACGATCATGAATATATCTTGAAGATGCAACAAGTGTGAATTCATATTAGTGCTATATATGAGTATCATTAAAGTATACTACAACACATTGGCCAATAAAAGGCTTGAAAACCTGGTTCATGACCCCCATGAATGTGCTTAGTACATTAAACAAACTGAAAAAAAAATGTGCATTAGACAACACCCTTTAAAATGTGAAGGTATAGGATCAAATTTATGTAATATCAATCTCTTTGTGGTATGGTTAGTTGACCTCACATATATGCACCAAAAAAAGGTGGAACAAGTTGATCGTGGAGCATTTTCGATTGTTATTAAAAACAATTTTCTGTTAAAAAAATGGGTACTATATATATATATATTGGTTGCTTTATTAAGAATTCAAGATTATGTTTAAGAAACCCCAATGGATGGGCTTAAAAAATGATACATGAACAAATAATGTATAATTTCATAATTCCTTGTTTTAAATAAATTAAAATAAGTAGGGACATTTTTTCATTTCATTCCTTCTTGGCCATGTTAACATACCCATGAGATAAAATATTTACATACCATTTGTTGCAAAGTAGGGTTGCAAGTCAAGTGGACTAGACTAGGTTTTAGCTCAACCTATGCCCAACCCTAAGAATTAAGGGTGCTCATGGTTCAGTTAACCAAACTGTGGGACTATTTTTGAAATCAAATGGGTATTATTGGTTTTGCAAAAACCAGTAATACAGAAACCGAACCAAAGCTGATCGGTTAACCGGTTGACCAATTCGGTTAACCATCAATTTCGTTCATTGGTTTTTTGGTTTTTTATATTTATAGTATATATTATAAATAAATATATAAATATATTAAAAAAATAATAAATAATATATTATATTATAAATACATATATTTATATATAATGCATATTTATTAATTTTTTATATATAAAAATGTAAAATATAAAAAATATATATAATATATGTGTACCGATTGGTTTGGTTAACCATTGGTTTTCTATATTGGTTAATTGAAATCGAACTGATACCTTCGGTTTATTAAAAGTACAGAACCAAAACCAAACTGATCAGTTTGGTTAACTGGAATTTTCGGTTCGGTTAATTTTTCGGTTTTTCTTGCTCACCCCTACTAAGAATCTGGCATTAAGGCCTGAGCCCAGACTGAGCTGGAGGTTAAGTCCAATTTGTCCAAATTGAGCTTAGCCTAAATTGAAAATTGGAAATTTATGCATTTGGGTTAGGCTTAGGCTTGAGCCAAGTTTGAATTGGTTAGTCAACTAAGGGTTCGTTTGGTTCATGGTCGGAATCGGAATCGAAATTGGAATGGTATATTCCCATAGTTTGTTTGGTTTAGAGTTTAGACATGAATCGAAATGTGAATTGAAATCAGCTGGAATGAGATTTCATTCCCAATAGAGAGGGAGGGAATGGCCATTCCCTCAAATGGGGGAATGACATTCCACCAAGAATGGGAATGGGATTCTAATTCTGCCCAACCAAACAGTTAAAAACGAAATGGCCCATTTCGATTCCAATTATAAACCCCTATTCCTGCAAACCAAATGGAACCTAAAGTTTGACATAAATCATATATATATGCAAGTATGTGTATATATCTGATATGTATATAGCTGGGCTGGATTTGAACTAGTTAAGGGTTAGGTCAAAATTCATCCCAAAAAATAATTTAAATAAAAAAACTTGAACTTTTGGGCCCAAATCGAAATTTAAGCCCATCCCATACAAAACTACAGGCTATGTCGGTTCAAGCTTGATTTGGACCCACCCAAGTTACACCTATACTGGAAACTACATTTATTTCTCTATAAATTGGGTATTAACTTTTCCAAACTTCTTCAACAATTCATATGTTATTTTCTTTTTCCACAATTTATCTTAACATAAGTGGGAAGAATAATAAAGATATCATAGTAAAACAAACATAAAAAAGTTTCTCAAATATTTTGGGCCAAGAGCTTTTTCTACGTATTTTTATATTGAAACACACATAGCCTTAATTCAAAATATCATTAGGATTAAAATCCCCAATCACTTGCACGAGCTTACAAGTTACAAGAAATAAAAACAAATTTATATCAATGCAATAAAAAAAACGACTAAGTATGCTTATAGTCTTTGGTTTGCTTTAATCATTTTCACATATTAAACAAGCTGACTGGACTGACAAAATATGATAACCATCAACTATAGAATTGAAATGTTTTAAATTTTAGGAAAAGTAGTTTTGGTTGCCCAACACAAACAAGACGCAAAAACCCATAAAAATTCCATACTATCAAACACAAGGAAGTTGGATGGTGACCTCGCCAACAATTTTTGAGATGAAAACTTATAAAAAAAAAATCATTCCTTTATAAAATTCTTTTAATAAGGTGCACCTTCTCTAAGAGATTGTTCCTTTTGGCAACCCATAGGTGGGTATACCATTACTTATCTATTACCTTACCTTATACAAAAAAGTCTCATTATTCCTCTCTTTCATTCTCTCTAACTTTGTTACTTAGAGAAGCTCAAATTTGCTACGTATTATGTTGGTACAATTTTTGTATGAACAGATCCAGTCCCTTTACAATGACACTACCCACATGTACCCAGAAATATCTCCCATAAATGGCAATTGTGATGTTCCCAATGTGTGGTAGTGGTGTCTTGTCACCTTATAGGTAGATCCAGACCTTAAGCTAGAATAATTGAATCTTCTACCCACAGTTGACACTGCCCACGCATATATATATATATATATATATATATATATAATCCACAAGACACTATAATTGTACATTAGAATTTAGAAACGATATTTCTATATGAATAACAATTGAGATGTTCCAAATGTGTGGGCGTAGTTTCTTTGTGGGTAATAATCTGGAGCCACAAAATATAATTTAAAATATAAGTTTATATATTTAAAGAAATAAAGTAAACAAAATTAAAATCCAAATATGCATTTTCATCTTTTACTCTCTTACTTGCATGTGCCTTTTTACTGCGAGAATGAAGACAGATTTTATATGGTTAGCCATAAACAGAAAATGCAGAGCTTACAATAAGAAACGTTTTTTTCCACGGTGTACCAGCAAAAGAATCATCATGATGATCTACGTATTTATCAATGCACGTCGATGCCACGCACATAGAAAAGACCACGTATAAGGAATATTCTGTCAGTCCCTGTGGCTTATTAATTTTCCACGTGGTTATGATTGACACTCTTACGGGATCTGCTCCCAACTCAATCCGGACTCGCTCTGAGTTGGGATCTGCTCCCAACTCAATCGGTCCAACTCGCTTCCAATACAATCAAACAATCTCGCCATGAGATTGGAGGCTTGGATCTGTAACCTACGAGCTGTTTCCACATTTCTACCCAACAGACATTACAATTACATTTTGGAAATATTTCCCTTTTCATTTATGAGGAAATGTTCCCAATATATTGTGGTGGTTCTCTACGTTTTCAAGGGAGGTCAAAACCTATAAAGCATGGATAGGGGGGCCAAAAGCTAAGAAACATGGGTAAGGAAGTCAAAATATAAGTAAAATTTAAATGGGTCTTGTGGGAATTTTAAAGGCATGGGGGGGGGGGGGCATGGCCCCCCTCCGCCACCCTTGGCTCTACCCTTGCTTGTGTGCAGTAGATCCCAAGTGTGAGACTGGGATTTACCATGAGGCTGAGATTCACACGGTATGAGATATGAAGTATTTCATTTGGGAGCCTCCAAGTCCTGATTCACTCTAATAGGCACCAGCTTACAATAAAAGTTGTTCCAACATAATTTATATTTGCACGTTGTTTATGACTTTGGATCTCCTACCAACAAGAACTTTACCCACACCTACCCATAAAACACTATTTTTCGTGCATTGGGAACATCTCTTCATGAATATATGTAAGAGCATGAGATGTTCCCTATGTGATTGCCATATCATGTAGGTGGGTGTGGGTAGATTCTTCACGAGTAAGAGATCCGAACTCTTTCACCTACATGGTTACTCTCAATTGTACTGATGAGCCCCCATCACTGCCAACAAAATACATTCCAACACTTGCCCAACATCATTTGACACCACACATCTCATACATAGCAGGTCACACAATCACACTTTTATGATGAGTCCCTAGCCTCATGATGAGATGTACAATGTTAGATTGTGTTGGGAGGGTGTTTGGAAGTAATCCCAACTGATTGATAGATACAAATCATAATGGGACCATGTTGACACAATTTTTATTATGATCGGATTCTATTATATGTGTAGAGACGGATGATGTTACGTTGAGGAAAAACATTTTGTCCTGCGGAGTTCGGGCCGGTTTAAGCATGGGTTGAACAGAAACATGGCTAGCATCAACCAATTTACCCTATTTTTTAATAATGAGACCAGTTCCATTTTACACTTTTTACTCGCATTGAATTGGGATCTGCTCCTTTTTTTTTGACCGTACAAAGAATAACGTGGTCATGAGATGCACTGAACAGTGGGCCCAACCCTGTAATCTTGACGGGGACTAACTTCCACGATGCAGATCAAGTGAACTACAAGCCCATCCGACGGTTGGTTCCGAACAAACGTGAGGATCGTGGGATTTAATTTTTTTCGCATCAGACGGCCCTGATTAGGAGCTGAATGTGAGAATCATAAGATCTAATTTGGGTCAGCAGCATGTAGAATCCGGATTTGCTCACAGAACGCGCTTGATACCAATCTCGCACTTTCAGCCGTGCATTGAGAATAGTTTCCCATGAATGATATCATAGAACTAAAGATATTCCCATTGCACGGCTGCACGGTTTGTGTGAGGCGCGCTATATTAGTAGCAAATCTGATTTCCAGCATGGAATCATACACACCTAACTGGTCCAGGTTTGGTCCGCGCAAAGAAACAAGACCGAAGGCAGAGAAAAAGGAGATTCGTCATTCGTCAGAGGGAGTCAATTGGAGTCGCATCACGTGATTTAAGGTTTGATTAATTGCAGGATTAGACGGCAATAAATAATTTCTTTTCGGTAGAAAATCCGAATAAATATTCGCCGCATTTCTTCTACGCTACATTAACGGCGCCGTTTCACACGTCACAGACAAGTACTAACGTCGTCATCTACGTGGACGGCAAGGACATTTACCCGTCCTTTCTGTCGCCTCGTGTCCACGCAGCGGACTTAAAACGAGGATTATGATTTCATTTTGAATAAAATATTTGGAGTCCGTCCGTCGCAGAAAAAGGTAAAGCACCTTAGCTAACAACTATCTTCTCTCCTCTTTACTTTTGGTTTCCCTCTCTTTTCTCTCTCTCACTCTCACTCACTCGCCGGCTCGCTTGCTCTCGTTTGCTTTCACTTTGGCGGTTTTTGGCTTTTCCGTGTCGAACATTCACTCGGGATCTCGCTTACATCACGAGGTAAGATTTCTTCGTTTCTTCTTCTGTAATCTCTTCACGCTTTGATCTTTCTTTGAGTAAGCGTTTCAGTATGTGTTTGTGTTTGTTTCAGCTCATTTTTGGTTCTTTCCGATTGTTGAATCAGGTATGCTTTTTCGACCTCCTTGTGTGGTTTATTTTCTTATTTTTTCTCCTTCCAAGCTATGTTCTTGAAGTTTTCGCCTTGGACGGCTATTCTTTATGTCAACTGGAATGATTGCAGCATTGTGTTGTGTGCATTTTTTTCAGTCATATACTTGAATTTGTGAGAATCTTCAGTACGCAGTACTTATTTTGTTGGAGTGCTGAAGATGGAAGTTTTGTTGTTCGCGTGAACTTCGGTTCCGTTGTAATTAGATTTTGGCTTTCCGTTTCATCTTTTATTTGAGAAATGCGTATTGCGGCATCATTTTTAGATTTATTTGGTGTTGCATACATGCACGAATACGGCATCATCTTTGATGGATGCGTTTTGGTGTTGCTGCATCATCTTTTTGATGGACGCGTTTTGGTAATTATTAGTAATAATCATGTAATGATATGATGACAATGACGATAATGCATGGTCTCAGATGGGCTCTTGACCTGCTTATTAAATTGGTAAAGTGTTTGGTATTCCTACTAAATTCCTGGTTTAGGACCCGGCCTCACCGTCTAACAAATTCCCACCTCACTCTCCCATGCCCCCAAAATATAGAAGGAAAAAAGAAAGAGAAAAAGGTTACAAGCTGAGGTTGTATATAGTAAATACCAGAATGGTAAGGATGACAATAATATTGACAATGGTGACTGACAGTGATTTATGGTTTTAAACTGATAATTGCAATTATAAGCATAGTTATAGTTAATTTTGTGGAATTGATGATGCATTATTATCATCGGATGCACACAACTATTGGAATCAGATGACATAATTATTGCCTCCCTAATGTGATCGGTTGTATTAATTATTCTTACATATGCACACCTCATATGAATCATCATTTAATTTATTGGAGTTGTGTGCGTGAAATAGGCAGAAACACTAGTGACTGCAAAAATTTGAAAGAAGGAATAACAACTATAGGTCTGAAAGTTGGTACGGAATTGCAAATAAAGAGTATCAACAAAATGCAAGTGCAATAAATTATTACTATAACCCCCTCCAAAAAAAACGTGCTACCTTTTTCTTTGTTGGAAGCTTGAAAATCGGTGCCCCCTAGTGCATGGAGCCATGGAGAACTGATTGACTACAAAGCAATACTCATTTTTTCCTGAAGCCCTTGTTTAAAATTGGGAAAACAACTAAAGAACCAATGAACTATCCACTTCTGGGCTGAAGTTTGGACTGGCTTTTTTTTGGATAGTACACTTTATACATCAAATAACTATGTTAACAGCTGCTTTTCAACAAGTTTTGGATGAAAAATGTTTGGTGTAGTTGGCTTGGCCTCTTTTGCAACCAATTATTTTCTTTGGCACCCCCATCTCTGCCCAAGGCTGTTTTCTTTTTTAATGGAGAAATGGTGCAATGAATGGGATGCTACAAAACAAGGCAAACCCAATGTGCTGGGTTCCCAACAGAACTTGTTATCCAATTAACCTTCTATAGACCAATGCAAGTGCCATTACTCATAATGCCTATGCAACCTGGCCTGCTCTATTTGGAGTATATGTTGTCACTTGTATGGTCCTTGACAAAAATGTGACCTAAATTTTGATATATGAGTAGAATAAAAGGAAAACAGACTACATGCTTACATAGAAATACACATATACAGAATTGCTACTTTCCATGATTAATTTTATTTGAGTTGAAATAGAAGGATATATTTATAAATAAAATTTATGATGTTTATCAATTAGTTTATTGACTACTTGTAAGCTGAGATTCTTATATTTCGCATGCCAATGATCTTGTTTTTTCATAGCTTTTTAGTGATGGGCCTCATAACTTGTCATTGCTTTTCTTTGGATGCACATTGCAGGAATGACTTATACGAATCTATGAATGCTAAGTGGTGATGCTTTTTCCTGGTTCCTTCTCATGACTACCAGTATGACTGGCATTTAAGAAAATGTTTGGAAATCAGCAAAAAAATTTTGGATGTGGGACTATGGAAGATGCATCTGGAAACACTTCCATGACTCCAAGTGAAAAAGAGAACGCATTGACCTACAAACTCGTTCGGGTATGGAGTCTCTCACTTAGAACAATAGATATTATCTCTCCTCTTTCTGAGTTGAAAAGTGGCTAAAATAAATCAGTATACAGCCACAGAACCACTATTTGGTTTTTAGTCCTTGACATTTCGAAGTACTTTTATTTTAATCTTTCTATCTGCTTATTTTTATTATTGTTTTGAAGGTAGCCAATCAAGTTGTTTAGAAATTAACTAACTAAATACTTTGATAGTGTAGAATGCAGTTCATACTTTAAGCTGTTCAAGATTCTTTCTCCAAACTTATCCATTCTTTGTCCCTTTTCCATTTATGGCTCAGATATCTTTTCCCTAAATCCTTGTAGAATTACAGTTGTCTTCTGGTGTTGACTGCTGAGTTACATAACCTTTACTTCAAAGCCTGGCTTGATTTAATTCAATAGAAAGCATGCTTAAAATGGCAGCCCATCACGTGGAATGTTTGGGGCACTGACTAATCTGAAGTCTGAACAGTTTGTTGAGCTTTCATTAACCATATTTGTCTAGTTTGTATGTGGTGTCCTCTGGCAGCTTATTCAACAACATTGTTGAAGTCTAAATTTTGGAAGTTGTTATTTATTTATTTATTTCTCAGATTAATTGCATGATTTTTTGCCTTTAATCAATTTATATTTGTTATTCAGGTTAGTTGTCTTTGCAAGAGAGTTGTATTAATGTAATAGAAGTTAGCCTCCTTAGGTTTTGTTGGGCCAAAATGCATAGGGCCTTCATCTTTCGCATAAACTGAATCCATGATCCCTATATAAGGTCCATTCTGAGTCCTATCCTAAGTGGCCCATATTTAAAGAGGGTTTCTGTTGGGATCCAAATACCTTCCCCGAACCCAACAAAGGGAGTGGAGCAGGCCACTACCCATCAGCAGTACTCAAGGAGGCAGGAAGGATAGGCGACAAAGCCTCAGAATTAGTTACACCTGTAGGCCAGCTATATAAGGCCATACTCTTACAATGAAAGGTAGGAATGAATATCCTCTGTTTCTCTCTCACCAAACCCCTCTTTTCTTACCTTCCCTTCTCTTCTTCCTCTCCACTTTCTGTTTCAGGAGGTTAAGCCACCCTCGAAGGGGCTTCYGAGGTGAGCRGTATCTYAYCAAGTTGGTATCAGAGCAAGGTTGCAGACCAGCTATGCCGCAGACAAGATCCTCTACCATGGAAGATAGAGTCGACCAACTTGAGATTGGGTTCCACCAAGTACTGGACGAACTCAGGGATCTCAAGGTGGTCATCTCTAACCTCGCCTCCCAACAACAATCCGGCGAGACTAGTCAGCCAACAGGGGCCGATGCCTCTGTTTCCGGTAGCCAGGGAACTGGGGGTTACCCCGCCGGAAAGGTTACTAAAATCAATTTTCCAAACTATTCCGGTGGAGATCCCATTCCTTGGATCTTCAGAACAGAGAGATTCTTCGAGTATCATGAAACCCCTGCACACCAGCGCGTCGCCATCGCCTCCATTCACCTAGAAGGAGACGCTATTCTCTGGCTCCAGTGGTATTGACAAACCCATCCTCAGGTAACTTGGGCGGAGTTCACGGAATCTCTGTGCATCCGTTTTGAGCCGACGACGTTCGTGGATTACGACGAACTCCTCACTCGACTAAAACAGATTGGGACAGTAGCAGACTACTAGCTCGAGTTCGAAAGAATGGCGACCAGAGTACATGGATGGCCGGAGAAGGCCTTGGTTGGGTGTTTTGTGGGAGGTCTCAGAGAAGACATCTGCTTGGAAGTGAGAGCTCTTCGACCAGCGACAGTCATGGCGGCGGTGGGYATGGCTYGCTTGCAAGAAGAGAAGATTGATAGCATGCGCAGGACTAGCAAGCCATCCTATCCGAATGTGAGGGCTCTCCAGCGGGCCGAATAGCAACCCCAGAAACAAGTTGGGGATTCTCAGAAGCCCATCTTGCCTAGGCCCACTGTGCCTTTCAAGCGCCTCTCGTGGGCTGAGATGTAGGCCCGACGTGAGAAGGGCCTCTGTTACAACTGTGATGATAAGTTTGGGCCGGGCCATAAGTGCCGGGTCCAGCGAGTATTTCTCCTTCAAACAGAGGGAGAACCGGAGAGGACAGAACCAGAGCACATCGAAGACTGTGAGCTGATATCAGGCGAACCAGAACCTGTTGGAGCCGAGATCTCCCTACACGCTCTTATGGGCCTCAACCCTCTTCAGTCCATGCAAGTAGAAGGAAGATTGGTTGGCCGATCTGTGATGGTTTTGATTGACAGTGGCTCTACTCTGAATTTCATCACTTGCCATTTGGCAAAGCAACTAGGTATGACTATACACCCCACTCCTCTCTTTTCAATCCATGTGGCTAATGGGAATAAGATGTTATGTGATGGTGTATGTAAGAAGGAAAGGATCCTCATACAGGGCCATAATTTCGTGGTAGATCTCCACCCATTGGAATTCTCGGGGGCTGATATTATTTTGGGAATCCATTGGTTACGTGGCCTAGGTCCTGCACTGTGTGATTGGGCCAGAATGACGATGGATTTTTGCCAAAATGGACAAACCTGCCATTTGCAAGGGGTGTGGCCCCCTAGTCCCCGAGGTGATACTTTAGCCTCTATAATACGGGCCTCCAAGGATACTGGACAGCCCTTGTTTATGCACTTGGGCATTCAGCCCACAGTTCCAATTTTAAACAATCAGGACTGTGACCAACCCACTGAAGCCCAACACCAGACCCTAAGATCGATCCTCGATCAGTTTGGTGACATATTCAAGGAACCGAACCAGTTACCTCCACCCCAGGCCCATGACCATTAGATACCCCTCTTACCAGATTCCAAACCAGCCAATGTGAGGCCATATAGATACCCTTATTTCCAAAAGTTGGAAATTGAGAAGGCAATAAAAGAGCTAATGGACAAGGGGCATATATAGACCAGCACCAGCCCGTTTTCATCCCCCGTACTCYTAGTGAAGAAGAAGGATGGTAGTTGGCGGTTTTGCGTAGATTACCGGGCCCTGAATCAGATTACAATGAAGGACAAGTTCCCAATACCTCTCATTGATGAACTGCTGGACGAGTTAGGGGAAACACAAGTGTTCTCCAAATTGGACATGCGGTCCGGGTATCATCAGGTCCGGGTTCACCAGGCTGATATCCACAAGACAGCCTTTAGGACCCACGATGGCTATTATGAGTTTCTGGTTATGCCGTTTGGTCTTACCAACGCCCCCTCCACCTTTCAGGCCCTCATGAATGACATCTTTAGGCCTTTCCTAAGGCAATTTATTATGGTATTTTTCGATGACATCTTGGTTTACAGCAAGGATTGGGGCACCCATATGAAACATCTGAAACTTATCCTCACAATTCTGAGAGAGCACCAGTTGCATGCCAAATTGACAAAGTGCTCCTTTGGACAAAGACAGATTTGGTACTTAGGCCATGTGGTTGCTACAGGGCGGGTCATGGCAGACCCAGATAGATGCCATCCAAAAATGGCCCAAGTCCACTATTGTAAAGGCTCTCAGGGGTTTTCTTGGGCTTACTAGTTATTATAGGCGCTTCATTAAGGGGTATGGGCTTATGGCCACCCCTCTAACATGCCTGTTAAAGAAGGATTCTTTTGGTTGGGCTGATGATGCCCAACGGGCCTTTGAAGACTTGAAGACAGTAGTTTCTAGCCCTCCAGTCCTCACTCTTCCGGATTTCTCTCAGCCCTTTGAGATAGAGTATGATGCATCGGGTGTCGGAGTGGGGGCCGTTTTGATGCAGAAGGGGCAACCCATTGCTTATTTCAGCAAGGCTCTCTTAGCAGCACACCAAAATCAGTCCACCTATGTCAAGGAAATGATGGCCGTGGTAATGGCAGTACAGAAATGGCGTACATACCTATTGGGACGCCAATTTATCATAAGGACAGACCAACGAAGYTTGAAGTACATAGCAGAACAAAGGGTGCACACCCCRGAGCAGCAAAAATGGCTTAGTAAACTAATGGGATTCGACTACCACATCGAGTATAAACCTAGGCTTGCCAACAAAGTAGCTGATGCCTTATCACGGGTAGAAGAGCTGGCCCAACTAACCTGCTCTCAACCCAGCTTTCCCTTACTTGAAGCTATACGGCAAGAAGCCAGATCTGATCCACAGATGCAAGACATCAGGGAAAAGTGGAAACGTGACCCTTCTCAGGTTCCAGGTTACCAAATTGTGGGACCTGATCTTTTCTTCAAGGGTTGGTTTGTGGTTGCTCCAAATTCCACCCACAAAACTGAACTGCTACGGTTGTTTCATGATTCTGCGTTGGGAGGACATTCAGGGGTGCTACGGACCCTAAAAAGACTCAGCAGCCACTACCATTGGGTAGGAATGCGCAAGGATGTGCTGCACTATGTATCAGAGTGCCCAACTTGCCAACAGTAGAAATACTCCTCACAGTCACCCGCGAGCCTTCTACAACCCCTCGAGATTCCAGAGCAAGTGTGGGAAGACCTCTCCATGGATTTCATCACGGGACTTCCTCGTTCTGCAGGAAAAGAGGTCATCATGGTAGTGGTTGACCGCCTCACCAAGTATAGCCATTTCTCTGCTTTGCCTCACCCTTACACTGCAGCRATGGTGGCCGACATTTTCATACGGGACGTGGCAAAATTGCATGGAACACCAAGATCCATTGTCTCGGGCCGTGACCCTGCCTTCCTAAGTTCATTTTGGAAGGAGTACTTGAGATTGCAAGGAACCTGACTGCACCCATCCACCAGCTATTACCCGCAAACTGATGGACGGACTGAAGTCATTAATCGATGCTTAGAAGCGTACCTTAGATGCTTCATAGGGGAGAAGCCTAGACAATGGGCYCACTGGCTTCCGTGGGCAGAATACTGGTACAACTCAACTTATCAGTCAGCTGTAGGGATGACACCCTTCAAGGCCCTATGCGGCAGAGAACCCCCTCCCATATTACCCTATGAATATGGGTCGTCCAAGGTGGCAGAAGTAGAGACTCGCCTACTGGAAAGAGACGAGATTCTTAGACTGCTCAAGGCCAATTTGACAAAGGCCCAGCAACGAATGAAGATCAGCTATGACTCTCACCACCRCCCATTAGAGTTTCAGGTGGGTGATTTTGTCTACCTTAAGCTCCAACCTTACCGCCAGGTCTCAGTGGTAAGACGGGCTTGGCACAAGCTAGCTCCCAGGTATTATGGGTCCTACAAGGTGCTGGAAAGAGTGGGTCTTGTTGCTTACAGATTGGACCTCCCTGCTACCTCGAAGCTTCATCCGGTGTTTCACATCTCTCTTCTCAAGGAGGCTGTGGGAAATCATACTCCTACCTCATCTAGCTTACCCCAATTCACTGAAGAAGGGGACATTTACACAGAGCCCATCAAAATTGTGGATTTCCGATGGGTCCGACGAGGTGTGTAGGTTGTACTAGAAGCCACGGTAGAATGGGCCGGGCTGCCCCCAGAAGACGCCACCTGGGAACCTTGTCTAAGGCTGAATGAGAGGTTCCCGAACCTAGACCTTGAGGGCAAGGTCATTTGCTATGGAGGGAGGAATTGTTGGGACCCAAATACCTTCCCCGAACCCAACAAAGGGAGTGGAGCAGGCCACTACCCATCAGTAGTACTCAAGGAGGCAGAAAGGACTGACGACTGAGCCTCAGGGACAGGCGATAGAGCCTTAGAATTAGTTACACACAGAAAGGGTGATTCTGCCGACAGAAGATATTCCCTCCATGATATTTCTCAGAGTTAGTTATCCTGCCAATCAGAGGATATTCCCTCTATGATTACACCTGTAGGCCAGCTATATAAGGCCATACTCTTACAATGAAAGGCAAGAATGAATATCCTCTGTTTCTCTCTCACTGAATCCCTCTTTTCCTACCTTCCCTTCTCTTCTTCTTCTCCACTTTCTGTTTCAGGAGGTTAAGCCACCCTCGAAGGGGCTTCCGAGGTGAGCGGTATATCACCAGTTTCTAAAAATTTAGCATGGTGGTCACTAAATTCTATAGATTTTTTTCACTTTTTAAAATTTTTTCCTTTCTCCAAACGTTTTTTTCCCTTAGTGGGGGCTGATTTGGGCATTGGTGAACCCTTTGGAAAATAGAAGATTTCCTTGTTTACAAATACAATGATTAAAACCACATTTATCAAAAAAAAAATACAATGATTAAAATCATGCATGCAACACTCTTAAGTCTTTGAAAACATAAACTTTTTTTATTGATAATTAGCGATGTGCCCCTTGGTCAAAATGAGATGTTTTCCGATCATCCCCTTCTTTATAGCCTCACATGCTTTATAAAACCCTAGCTACTATTACTACATGCTACATCTTTTTGCATTTACTTTTTGGTGGAAGTCTAGAAATTCTTTTTAGTTGTTGATTGAGAAGAAAGAAGCAAGAAGTTAGGAGGAGATGAGGAAGAAGCAGAGCAAAGTTATGAATGGTGTGTTTGGTCATTGTTACAAAAAAAATTGTATTTATTATCAAGAGGAGGAAAAATACAAGATTACCTTGCATGGATGCCCAAATACAAAAGAAGAGGAAAAATACTAAAATACCCATGGAATATTACAAAAGACAATTCATTACATATTCTCCACACTCCCCCACAAGTTGAGCATAGATATGTATCATGCCTGAGTTGCCTAGGTTACTATCAAACTTTGGCCTGTGAACTCCTTCAATAAGGCAGACAATAAGTTGATCCTTTTATCTTACAAAGGGCAAACAAGATTCTCCACTAAAAATTTTCTCTAGACGAAATGTCTATCCACTTCAATGCATTTTGTACAATTATGTTGAACATGATTATGTGCAATGATTGGAGTTGCTTGATTGTCACAATAAAGTCTCATTGAAGCTTCATCTTGAATTCCCATTTCTGTTAACAAGATCCTAAACCATAGCAACTCTGACACTCCATCAACTCTGTATTGTGCCTCTAGATTGGAGTGAGCGACAATGGATTGTTTCTTGCTCCTCCAAGATATCACATTGCTCCGAACTAAGGCACAATAGCTAGAAGTAGATTTCTTGTCATCCACTGGCTCTACCTAATTAGCATATGTGTAGGCCTGAATCTTCAAATGCTTGTGATTGGAGTATAACATTCCTTTGCCAGGACACCCCTTCAGATAAGCAAGAGTCTTGTTGATAGTGTGAGAGGTTTTGCTCATGCATATATTGACTAACCACATTGACTGCATAGGATATATATGGTCTAGTTAGACTTAGACATAGGTAAAAGAGATGGCTAATTGGTCTTTGAGAGAACCCAAGCTTCAAGATTACCTTTCTAAACCTATCAAATCAAGCTCTGGGAGACCGTTTGAATCCATATAGGGACTTCTTTAGATGGTAGTCATTTCCCTCATTGTTAGGAAGGCCCACTCTTGGAGGCAAGTTCATATAAACTTCCTCTTGTAGGTCTCCATTAAGGAAAGCATTTTTCACATCCATTTGATATAATTATATAAAGGTCAAGACAAATGTATAACAAGAGACATGATCACATAGGTGGAATTTATTTTAGCCATTGGAGCAAAGGTTTCCTGATAATCAATGCTACAAGTCTGAGTATATCCTTTGTCTACCAATTATGCCTTAAATCTCTCAACAGAGCCATCAACCTTATGTTTAATAATATACACCCACTTACATCCAATCCAACTGATGTTTCAAAATGCAGAGGCGTGATGCGAGGCATTCCACACTTCCACTACCTAGAGGCGTGAGGCATGTAGTTCAGAACATAAGAGGCGTAAGCTTCCTTAAGAGGAGGGGGAGGAGGAAGAAGAGGAAGGAGGATCTCATTTTTTCTTTATTTTTAATAAAAATCTTTTATGCTAAGGAGAATGAAGAATGCATAGCACTAGTTTGGGGGAGGTGGGGGGGTCTTGGGCTGAAGCACAAATTTTCAAAAGGCATGCACTTGGGCTGAAGCACATGACGTACCAGGTGCACATCGAGTGCTCTTTGAAAGTGCTGCGCCTGAAGGCTATGTAAGATGCATATCTTAAAATGCGCCTCGCCTGGGGGCCTAGGTGTGCCTCATGTTGGCCTTTTAAATCACTGTTGTTGTCTGATCCCTTAAAACTCTTATCTACTTAGAGAATGAAAATTTCATTTTTCCTCTTTAAGGGTCATTACCTTTGCTGACACAGTTGCATTCTGTTTTCTAATCATAGTCATTGATGCTTATTGTTAGTGATATGTTCTTGATTTTGTTTCTTGGTAACTATTTTTTTGTTGCACTTTTGTTATTCTTTATCTTCTTTTGCTTCTAGGTGGATGGAGATGGATCCTATCTACCTACCACAGAAGATGAACTAGAAGTTCAGCATTTATTAGCGGAACCAAGAAATGATAAGGTTTTAGTGGATAACATATTATGCTATAACTCAGGGAGTTCAGAAAAGTGCCTAACAATTGAAGATTTTCCATGTGCTGTTGACTATGATCATATGAAAACTTCTAGTGGTAATGGTCATTTGACTTTGTGCTTTATTTACTTCATATCAAGTTTCCCTTTTTGTACCACATTTTCTTCTCAATTTGTATGAATATGCTGTAACTCCCAATATGCTTCACTTTTTGGGACATTCCTGTTGTGTACAGAATTCCTCTATACCCTTGAATAGTATAGTTTTTTAGTGTATCCATGAAAGAGGAGATTATGGAAATCTCAAATCTCAACGAGTACCAGTCTGTTCTCAGGAAGATTGCACATTTTGGCATATCTCTGACTTTTCTACACCTTAGTAAATTCTTGAAGTTATTGATAAAAAGACTGCATATGTCGGCGTAGTGGAAGGGGACAAAGGGATGCACCTGTTTGACCATCTTGACCCTTTCCACAAGATAACTGATAAAAAAATCTTTACCAAAGGGCCATGTGTTTCAGTCCACCATTTGTTTCAATGTGAATGGGTAGTAGATTTTTCAGGCTCAATTATTTGAGCTTTGCTTTTGTTGCCATTTACATCAAAACAAAGTAGAAGGGGGTGGGGAACTTTTTTTTGTCATAAAAGGGGCAAAATTAACTGCTGAAATATTTGAACTGAAAAAATTTTATGTTCACTTCATGAAGAAACAATGCATCCTTAATATAAAACGTGGCTGGTATAATTATAGTTTGGGATGCACCTACTGCGGGCTGGTTTGGGCATCTAGTAAATTTCAAGGGGATGGCCTAGGGCATAGGCTCAATGTAGTTGCACTTCTATTTATAAATTATAAATCACTTTAACTATGTTGTTCAGACAAATTACTTCCTATTTTTCTACTATTTGTATTGCTTATGCCATTTAGTTTGTCTTTTGTGTATACTGACATTGACCTTGCTGTCTTAGTTTCTGGTTAGTTTAACAAGTGTATTTCTTTGTGATTACTTGTTCAGGAATGCTGCATGCCAATTCTTCAGAAGGGGAGAGAGAGGAGTCAAAGTTCGAAGTATGTTCTTCACATGCTTGGAAACTTTCAGTTGAAATATTGTTAGTCTGTTATTTTTGTATTGCTGGTAAATTACCATGGATTGCTAAAGTTCAGGGCAAAAAGTATTGCTTTCTACATTACGAAACCTGTTATGATTTATTATAACTTGTACTACTCATTTGGAGGCTCTTGGTATCTGAAAACCAATGTTGTCAGACTGGACCAGCTTGGACAGTTGGATCATCAGAGCTCAGTATGTGCAGCCAAAACAAATTTTGAGTTGCCTGGTTCTTGGACATGTTGACTTGGGTGAACTTCAAATGTATCTGTTAACAAGGAGCTTAAGGAGACAATAAAAGATGAGTTTATGGAGATTCTTGATGGTGATACATTTTCTGTTCATACTCTTAGAAACTGAGAAGGGAGTAAGGGACACAGTTTGTTGTTTTGAAGCCACACCATACAATGATTGTGTACAGCCTCTCACTGTATAGAAGTTGATATTCTGTAAATCTTAGGGGAGACACCCTTTTTGGTAGTGAAATTTTATACCTTATCTTTTCTATAAAACTTTTGATCATAGCTTTAAGAGATAATCTGAAATCATTTTACTTTTACCCATAAAAAATTCTGTATTCATTTCTATTTTTTTTTTTTATTTTACCATTGCCCAGGATGGTTGAACCATTTTACCTGTGACCCAGTGACCTAAGTTGTTTGGTCTGGTCTGAGTCTGACAACATTGCTGGAGACTATAAAAATTGATTTGCAGTGAGTTCGAACTTCTCACTCCAATATATATATATATATATACTGTAGGTAAGACTAAGAGTGAATAAAGATTAGGTGGTTGAGTTCAATGGCCAATCCCTTCCGGATAGTAGGAACAAAGTAGTTAACCTGAAGCTTGACTGCAGACAAAGATCAACCCAGTTGCTCAGCCTGAGCCTGCATGAACGTGGGTTGGGTTAGAAGCCCAAAGGTTGGGGCTGATGGCTCGCCACTGGGGGTTTCTCACGCTTGGACATCCAAGGGTTTTTTTTCTGTTCACCAAACTTCTACTCCCATGAAACCTTAGGAGCCTATGGGTCAATTTGATAATAATAATAAACCATCACCATCCAAGCCTTACCAACTATATGGGGTTGGCTACATGAATCTGTTTCACTAGTCCATTCTTTTTAATGCCAATAAATTTGATATTCTCATGGATCAATTTGTCTGAATAAAGTTGATAATAGCTTTTCAATGTGGGGAATAAAGTATGAATTTGAGAGTGGAGTAGGTATTCTTGGGAACACAGGAGTGGGGGGAGTTTTCACAAATGAAGAAGGTAATATTGTTGCATTATTCTCAGGCCTGATTGGGTAGCTACAATGCAAGGTATGCAGAGGGCAAAAAAATGAGTGTGGAAAAATTGATTATCGAAGAAGATTTGGGTGGCTACAAAAGAGGGAGGCTGCATTGTGGTGCAAAAGTATGAAGCGAAAAGGTTCAGGTGGTTGACTAGAAAAGGAAGGGGTAGAGAAGGAACTAATGTTTTGGGTAGAATTGTGAAAAAGTAAAAGGAAACTCCTAGGATAGAGATAAAGACTCCTTATCTCTAGAAAAAAATTTGTACATTTATGGACTCCTTCACATTATATTAATAAAATTTTGATTGTTATTGATAAAAAAATTGAGAGGGGAGTATAGAAAGGAGGAATATAGGCAAGACAGAACAAAACATCTTATATTTTTATTATTCATCAAAAAACATCTTATATTTTTATTATAATGCGACCAGATCTGTATAATATCATCAATTTAGTAGACTTGAGGTATCAAATACAGTATGCTGCTAAAATCAAGAAAAGTGGTCATATGGATAACTAAAACCATAATCAGAAAGAGATGTATATGTACCATACATGTTGTCTATGTATATGTATACATAGCATGCACATGTATGCACATGTTTGTATGGTTTGTAATGTTACCAAATGTAAAGAACAATGAACAGACATATAGGGACTGTGCGTTTCTGTTATGTTAAGAGACAGTACACATTCGAGCTGTCATGAATCAGCCCAATATGCCAAGACCGTTACTCAGTCTCCCTTATCTTTTGATACCTTTCCTTTCCTGATGCCCGTATCAGACTATATTACTTTTTCTTTGTTATAAAAAGCTTTGTTTATTCAGCAAAAAAATGTGTTCATAAGGCATGTGTGCCTGCATGTTTTGGACATGCATATTTATCCAATGCATCTTTCAAGTAAGCACAAAATCTGTCAGAGATCATGAGGCAGAACCATGGACTACATTCTAGTGCTAGTGGACTGATCCTCATAAATTGGACCAAGTTCTACCATGATAACCACGTCCATGTGACCTCTAAATGCATTATTTTCAAGGTGCCAAGGTGAGGCTAGGCGACAGGGGGTGCCTTGTCGCCTAATTGCCTAGGCGATGGATTTTTTTAAGCAAAAAACATATATCCTAGGGTAGTTCCCTAGGTTCCATAACCATTTTTCCTTGATAATCATCCATAATTTTCATAAGAAAAGTATGAACTTCATGTTAAAGAATAGAAAATCAACATAATCATAAGAAAAAGAAGAAAGAAAAGAAGGCTCAAAAAATATGGGGGCTGAACCCCTATTTTGTTATAAGAAAAGAAGAAAAGAAAAAGTGGTTCAGATTTTGAAGAAGATGAAGATGTGGAAGAAGATAATGTGTTGATTAGACAAAATTTTAAGTTGTTCCTTGCATATTGGTTCAGGTTTTGAAGTCTTTGAGGGTTAAATACAACATTTAGCAATGTTTGTGTTGATTAAACCCTAATAAATTAGAAAATAATAAAAAGAAATTAGTATATAAACACATAAAATGAACATTTTAGTTTAATAATGTCTATTTTATAATTATAATCTCAAAAAATTAAGAATATAAAAATATGTTAAAACACAATGTACAAAACTGCTTGGCCATTAGGTGAGGTGAGCCTCCAAGGTCTGACAGATCTTGAAGCAGCACCATGGACACTCTAATGGGGTGATCCTTACGGACCTTACCTATTGGATCAAATACAGCTGATGTTTAAAATGTTGGCGTCGGTGGAAATGTTGGTCATCCAAATATAGGAAACATGTCGAAAATGTTGGAAATATTGTAAAAATTATAGGCATAGTGGAAACATTGTAAATATGCAAAATATAGAATGATATTTTATAAAAGAAGCATAGACACACCTTTTTAAATTATTTTCTTGTTCCAAAGCATTAAACAAAGGTAAGAAACTAAGGTTGTATTCTGAAGTTGTCCTGTAAACCTCAGGATTTAAAGCTTTATGATAGAGTGATGGTGAGTTAAAGCAAACTTTGAATTCATGGAAAATGTAAATGGTTATCTACTACACACAAAAAAAACTAATATTTAACTTTGTGTTTCATGTTTAAAATGAATATTAAGCTAGCTCAAAGTGGTAATCATGTAAGTTAGGCGGATATTGACTTTGTTACTCCACGTATATATCTATAATATTGTCACCAACTTATGTTATAATACTACCTCTTCTACTCTGCATACTGCCAGTAGTGTTCAATGGGGGAATATGTCAATTCCAGTAAAATTTCATGTTACTACCCATGAAAATAGAGATGGAAATATATTGTCGAAGCTATCTCTTGTACTCCACATAGTGTTGGTAGTGTTCATTGGGGAATATGTCGATTTGGGTAAAATTTTGTGTCGCTACCCATGGAAATGGAAATTTGTCATGGAAGTATTAGGGAAATTAGGGACATTTTAAACCATGAGTGCAACCAAGATAACCTTGTCCACATGACCCCTAAAACTACTCCTTTCTTAAGGACCCAGGTGTTGGCAAGGATTCTTGTTAAGGCAATCAGCTGTTGGTATCAGGTAACAAAACAGTACAATGGATAGATCACCTAGCATGGAGCCATTACAAAGTAGGGCATCCATTTGTTTCTGCTATTGCATGATAATAGAAAGACCCTAGTATAGTCATACAAAACAGTGCCTTTCATTGTCACAAAGAGTAGAGGAGTATAGTTTAGCAGATAGGAAACAGCATGGTCAGAAAATGATGCCATACTGGACTTGCCAGTTGCCAAGATACTTTGAAGAGGTATGATCTTGATATATAACAAAGATTGCTTAGTGAGGCTCATTACCTATCACTTGCCAAGTTTTGGAACTAACATTAGAGATTACATCTTCACTAGGTGACGTGTGTCCCTTACAGTGTAAACACCTCTAAACATACTGTTCCCCATCTGCCTTACCAAACTCATATACCTTAATGACATAGGAACATACTGACCCATAGTGACACTGCCAACTTAGCGTTTCAGGGACTATGTGTTCAAGTAGCAGACTAACAAAAACACTCTCACCATGCCAGGTTCCCAATGGAATACTTGTTAAAATTGAGCTTGATAGCTGCTTATAGGAATGGGAGAGAGCTCTAGGGCAACAAGGACACAAGAAATCCACAGAATGAGTGAACAAGACATAAATCCCTTAAGATCAGTAAGTGGCAAGATTACTTAGAATTAAAAAAAAAAAAAAAAAAACATTCACATGATCCTACTGATGTCTCCACAAAAAATATGTGATGATAGGAAAAGTCAATGAGAATGGTTCAGTCATGTGCATCAACAACCAATGGTTGCTTTACTAGGATGCAGATGCCAGGTTGAAGGCTCTGATGTAACATGCAAAATTCAGAAGGTAGGGGCTGTATGAGAAATTCTTGCTTAACTCATAAAAGCATGGGCCTTGAGAAATTCTTGTAGGCTTAAGCCATAAAAGCATGGACCTTGAGAAATTCTTGCAGGCTTAAATATGTTTGGGTGCAGGTGGAATCTGACCACAGACTTAAGTCAGCTGTTTGATCCTTCCTTTTTTGTGTGGCCTACAAAAAAAAGGAAGAACTATGTGGAGATGTATTAGAGCAGCTGCCTTGTGGACAATCTGGGAAGAAAGAGATGCAAGGTTATTCAAATAAAAGGAAAGAAGCATTCAGGCTGTAGAGGATTGTATCTTGACTAGGGCCATTCATTGGTTGAGAACTGTGGACTCTTTTCAAACATTTTCTTTTTGATGATATTTGGAGAAACTGGATACGGTGGCTAATAGTCATATGAGGAAGGACAGGACATCTGCAGTGTGGGTGCCTCCGTCTGAAGGTTGGGTAAAGCTGAATTTTGATGGTAGCAGTCAAGGAAACCAGGCCCAACAGGGATGGGAGGGGTGCTGAGAGATAAGGATAGCAACATCTTAGCCATGTTTTCAGGCCCTGTAGGAATAGGAGACTCTAATAGAGCTGAGATTTTAGCGGCTGTACAAGGTATTCAAAATGTAGAACAATTAGGAGTTCAGAATTTGGTAATTGAAGGAGACTCCAAATTATTGTGGGATGGTTGACAGATCCATGCTCAACCATATGGCGATACAAAGACTTGTTGAGGAAAGTTAGTTGGCTCACAAGGAGCATGACTGTTACCTCTCTTTGGGTGGGAAGATCAGCAAATACCTTAGCGGATGGGTTGGCTAAGCAAGGGGCTTCAAGGGAACATTTATTTTGGGCTGCACTGTAATTTTCATTTCTATTTTCTCCTGTTTTAACTTGATGTAATACTTTGTTAAGAGAGTTAACAGCTCGTGCCTCTCCATGGGTTTCCCGTAATGCCTTAATTCTCTGGTTTAATAAAATTATCTTCATTTATCAAAAAAATGTTACTAGGTAGGTGGAATGATGAAAGCATGAAACAGGACACTTATTAATAAAAAAGCATTAAACAAGGCATTATCTGAATTTCTCTTTAATTCCCAAATAGGTAATTCAAAACTTAGTTATTACACCTATCTATCAAAAAAAAAAACTTAGTTATTACACCTCTTTCATGTTGTATTGGTATAAACTTGATGCATAGCGTACTAAGCCAACCCCTTATTTAAGAATTAGCCTGCAAAAACTGGTGGGGAAATGGACTCATATTACAAGGCATGCATTCCCACAGTTTAATGCTTTTTTTGAATATGCAATTATTCATTTTAGTTTTTTATTGAAAACATAATTATCCATATACTCCATTTGTCCCTATTAGAACTATTGGAATTGTTGAAAATGTTGGAGATATCTCATTCATGATAAACATTTAGTAGTTGGACAAGTGAATCCTCAAATTTGGAGTTCTCCTGGAGGCTGAGATTTTCATCTTGCCATTTGTTGTTTGCTTTTCTGCTTGCATTAAGATATGTGCTTGATATGGCATTTCTATATCCCAACATCAAATACTTGTTGACTGACTTGGTCAAGTTATTTTGAAAAAAATCTTCATGCTTGCAATTTCATTTTTTTTTGAATTTTATCTGTTATATATTTTTTCTTTTTTAATCAGATAGTTGTAGTCTGTAATTTTATCTTTTGTACTTGGGAAGACATGCACCACCACCAACTATCCTACCTCTTGTTGGAATACGTTGCTCTATTATGTCTTTATCCTTCATTGGTTAGCTCCTGCTTCAGGCCTTACTTTTAATTCAGAAGAGACTTATCTGAGGTCATATTTCCCTATATGCCAGTAATATCTTGACAATGTTGCTGTATTCGTAGTTTCTTGATGGAATGTTTCATGGCATTGGCGAGGGGGATCTTCATGTACCAAATGGTTTATCTACCTCATGTGATGATTATCTTTTAGGTGAGCCTTCTTGCAGTTATCTACTTAGTTTGAATTTCAATTGTTGTCAAAGTCGCATTTAATTATACATATCCTTCAATTTTATTATTTCTATCATTATTGTTATCATTGGTTTTCATTTTTTTTTCTGTGTACAGATACTGAATATGCTGAAAGAGTTCCCGATTTGGATTATGGTTCATGTGAAGGATCTCATGTGGGGAACTTGAGGCTGGAAAGTCAACCATCATGCTTAAGTGGGAAGAACAGCATAACTCAGATGCCAGACTTAACAGAAACAATACCAGTGCTGGAATCTACATCTGATCAGTCTGAATTTTTACTTGACAAAATGACGATTTATGACCTACAGGAAGCTTTTAGGACAACATTTGGACGGGAGACATCTGTGAAGGACAAGCAGTGGCTTAAGCGCCGTATCTCATTTGGTTTACAGAATCTTGTTGAGTTTGGGGATGTATCAGACTTGCTGGAAAGTGGAATTCCTAATGGAAATGAAGGTGATATGATTTTTACATCTAGTAATGATTCGTCTGGAAGAATGCAAAGCCTTTTTACAAATGTTCTGGGGAACGTGGCTAAACCAGTAAGCCAAGATGTGGAAAGGGAAAGTATGGTTGCTGGGGAGGATTTGATAACTGGTTCTTCTGATGCTGGAAAAACATTTGGAGTCTTGGATTTGGGTGATGGAGAAGGTGTGCTTGTAGCACCAAAAAGATTACGCAAGCCTACTCGGAGATACATCGAAGAATCATCAGATCTTAAGTCAAGATATTCTAGTGGAAGAGTAGAAACTCCTACAAGTTCTCGGGATAAGATCTTGCGGGTCAAATCCCATAGTCAGCATAATCGGAAGGGTCTTGGAACGGTGCCACTGGTTTCTAGGCAGGACTATCTTGGGGGAACTGGTATTCAAGTGCCATTTGGTCTTCGAGTGCGGAAGGGCCGGCCAAAGAAGAATACATTTTTGGTAAGGAAGATGTTCACATCTTTGCTTTCATGGAAATCTTCTTTACGTTCTACCTCACTTGCTGTTTTCATGAAGGTGCTATTAGGTATTTTTTCTGTTCTTTGATCAATATGCTGTAGGAAGCCTATATTTATATATTTTACGTTATATATTCCCAACATACCTTATGTGTGATTCTCCTGGAGTTTCGGAAAGATATGGGCATTCTAGCAACCTTTTAATGTTGGTAGTGTCTCTTTTTGATCAATAACTCTGAAATGATTTCATTAATTAGAAAAATTATGTTTTTACTGATCAAAGAAAGGAAAAATTATGGATACAATAAGAATTTGTGAAAGAAACCAGCTTTAGTAAGCTGACCCAAGACAGAATTACAAATGTGCCCAAAACATGTGTTCTTTGAACCCCTTGCTTTGCTAAGCTATTTGCCAAACTGTTGGCAGATCTCCTCACCCATCCCACCTGGATTGACATGTCCATTGACAACCATTTAAATCGTCGGAATTCATTCTTCAGTTGCCATGTCATCCCTTCCCCCTTCTGCAACCTTTTCATCACAGTTTTTGAGTCTCCCTTGATGATCAGTCTATTAATACCCAACTCTTTAGCCTTCTCAATCCCATATGCTGCAGCTAGAAACTTTGTCCTTGCCACATCACCCTGCTCCACAGGACCGGAGTACAGAGCAATGATGTTTCCATCTTCATCTCTAATGCCCCCCAATGTTGGTAGTGTCTATTGCCTGAGTTCTTTGTAGGGGTGACAAGTCATATGTGTGTCATCAGGTATATTCCCTTTGACCCCTATTATGTGCAGCAAAATGATTTTGGGTCTGTCCTCTAGGGTTCTAGATGCCATCAATTGTATTTATAATTTTATACATGATAATTAACCATTTAAAACATAAAGGAGCAAGACAAAATAAAGAATACAGGGAAGAGTTGGCTTGCAATAAATATAAGGGTAAATTGCAGATTAGTACCCTATACTTTTGGGGTAGTCTCACTTTAGTACACAGACTTTAAAACATGCTACTGCAGTACCTGAACTCCCAAAAATTGCCACTTTAGGCCCTGCTGTTTGCATTCCATCAATTATCTGATGCACGTGATATCACATACAATTTGAAACTTCCAAAATCCCAAAATTACCCTTTAGGAGAAGACACAGTTCATCATCTTCTTCCTCGACACTAAACCAGAACAGTGGTGAGCAGAGTCCTCAACCCAACACAAGTCCACCTCTCAAAGTTGCCCTGATGCCATCTTGAAGTCATCCCTTGGAGTCATAGTCAAGAATTCCTTGACTCAGCACTTAACAATCTTGGATGAACTGAGTGAGTCCCCTTGATCTATGTGGCATGTGGAAGAGACCAAGTTGTTGACGACCTGCCAAGTACAAGGGTGCTCTGTACTCCTCATCCACCATCATATGTGTAAAGAGACTGGGCCGAATGGGCCCTAACAGCCTCTCTTGTAATATCTTTTATTTTATGTTGACGGTCCACACTTAATGGGCCTGTTATTTATTCTTGTTTATTTCCTTTATGTAACTGCCAAGCTGGCCRCCCACTTAAGKGCAYACTYGTCATCATTAATTTTTTAGATCTTAATAAAATAGGGTTAGAGGAGAATGGAGAATTAATTCGACTCCTTCTCTTACCTCTTCTCTTCGCCATCTTCTTCTCTCATACAGTTATTCAGATCTATTTTATTCTGCTAATCACTGAATTTAAACTTGATATTAGAGGACTGATTTACATCTATATGGAAGAGACCAATTTGTTGGTTTTGTAAACGTATTTGATTGTTTATGACAACAAAGAGCATTTTGATAATTTTACTATCCACTGTAATGGCCGTTAACGGTGTTGGACTAAAGTTACAGTTTTTGGGAGTTCAGGTCAGGTACTGCAGTGACATGTTTTGAAGTTTGGGTACTAAAGTGATACCACCCCCAAAGTACAATGTACTAATCTTAAATTTACCCTAAATTTAATTATTTATCCTTAAAAAGTTTTAAAACTTGTACACCATTCATAAAAAAAAGTTTTAAAACTTGTACACTTGTACATTTGTTGGATGTCATTGGTTGGGCATGTCCATCATCTACTTAGGAAGGACCATTTCCCAGTGATGGTCTTAGCTATCTGGGGCCTTGGGAGGGGTAGGTTGGATACAGAACTAACCTTTAGGTTTTTTTCCATCCAAGTGGCCACTCTCAGATGCAAACCTGTGTTTTCATGCTTGTCAGCCTAAAGTTTTGCTAAGCAAGACTCCTTGTCAGTTGTCTACTTACTATTGTTAATTGTACCTTTCCATTGATTGGATAAAATATTTTGAACTTAAACATTAATAGGAGACCGGTTTTTGATTCATGTAACCTGACAATTGGTTATAGGACACTTGTTGTAGACATGGAAAAAGGGAAAAAAAACCATGGAAGAAGAAATCAAATTTCTTTAGATTCCTCTGCTAGTGGCAATTTATAGGTGCTGTTTGGATTAGACTCTTGCATTTTTTTACAAGTCCAAGAGTAAAAGTTTGCTTTTGGGCTTTTACTTTGTATTGCACTAATAAATGGTTTGGTAAGTTGTGTTTTCGCAATATGTATTGCAAAGAAAAAGGTTTGATAAAGGCATTGTTTCCATTTTTTGTCCGTTAAACTCAAAGCTAGTAATAGATTGGCTACAAAAGGAGGACTGTAGCATGTGGAGCTACTTGAATGAAAAAAGAGTAGTTAAGTGGCTGACTTGGGATATGACAGTGAGATTATAATGGGTAAAGAGGTGGTGCTAATTCCTTTGCAGATGCACTAGCTAAACAAGGGGTGGGAAGAAATCAGTTGTTCTGGGCCAATTTATAATCTTTCTTTTTCCTTGGGGGAGTTGAGAGAGTTTACCTCCCCTACCATTGTACTTTTCTTCATCTTTCATTAATGAAATGATTCTGTTATTGATCAAAAAAAAAAAAAGAGAAGAGCTGCAACATGGCATCTTATTATCAACAAATGACATCGACAATGTAAAAGATGCCACATGGTGTTCTCTAAGTATGCCGTGTGTCATCTAATGCATAAGGCATCCATGTCTCACCCATTAAAGCAATAAAAAAGATACCCAGGTTTGTGCCTTTTCAAATTTTGACAGTTGCTCAACCTGAGCCTTCCCAAGTTGCATCCCGTCTTAAAGGGTCAAAACAGTTTGGGGTGTTGCAAGGGCTACATGCTCCATGGGTGTCTTTATTAAGGAGCTTTTATAATGTTGAAAAGTTGATATTATAAGTACTGTCATTTTTTTCCAGCATATTTTTCAGGGTCAAAACTTTTCATTTTGGTGTCATTAGGTGGGCTTCTAAATTATATATCCAGTGAGGTCAAGATCATTACAGGTGATATTTTTAGATGCAGTTATGGCCAAATTACTGATAAGGTGTCTGCCTGAGATGGGATTAAGTTTTTCTATTTTAGTTGTAATTGGATTACTATATGGGTTGTAGGAGTTGTTTCAAGTCTCAATTGTTTAGTTGTAAGGTGTCTGTGACAGGGTTAAGTATGGGTTATGAATGATCAAGTCCTTTCACTTTTGCATGTTGTATGAGTTATACATAGGCTTACCTTGGTCTTACTGTGATTATAAATTATTTTTGGTCAGCTTTTAGGCCTAAAGCCTAATTTTTAATCTGATCGTTTTTAGAAGAAAACCCTAAAATGAAAGTTTGAAGTTTGTGGTGGCAATGATTGGTGTCTTCCTTCTCTTTATTGATAAAAAAATGTCTTCCTTCTCTTTATTGATAAAAAATGTCTTCCTTCTCTTTATCTATTCGTTTACATTTCAAATCTGAGATTCTTCCTCTCCTTTGTTCCCTCTATATCAGACTTATTTACCCATTGCATGCATCTTGGGGCTTCTCTCTTTTCTGTACTACATCAGTATCCCTTTTTCATCCTTAAGATTGAGGACATTTTATTAACAGATAGAAAAGAGAAGTACAGTGACCCAAGGAGTATATGGCAAAATTAGAGGGCAACCTCTCGTAAAATGAAACAAAACAACACTTATCAAAAAAGAAAAGGAAACAAAACAACCATAATCCACTCTTTGTTCCTTTGTTACTGAAGTGTGGGTGAATCTCTTTTGATGCTAGGTGAACATCTGAGATCAGCCACTTCACTAGCAGATCACCTAACTAGAAGTGGGGTTAATAGATATTAGATACTCATTGTATTGGGGGTGAACTTCCTAGAGTGGTTACCCATTGATTCCAAAATTTTTGAATTTCAATAAACAAATACTTGTTGGAAAAATGGTTATTTTCATTATAAATACCAAGCAGAAAAAATGTGAAGAAAAAAAGGACATATGATTCTCAGTCTTCCAAGGAGGACTATATGTAGAACAGTTTATAACTAGGATCTAATAGCAAGGACAGATTTCATCATTTTGACTGACTTGGTCATATGATGTTAGTACATAAGCACGTATTAAACAGACATAAATGTCTGGTTGATGGTATCATAATTCAAAGCTTTCCACCTCCTGAGTTGTTCTCACGACTCTCTGGTTGTCTTAATTTCCAAGCATGGGGAGCTGTGTCATGATGACCTACCTCACATGACTATGACTTGTCTTAGTCAAGTGGTTGATTCCAATTACTCTTATTGCAATATGAATTGTTTGACTCTTCTGAGTCGGTCAACTTTTGAGGTCGATTTTCCTTGACCCTTTCCTATGATCTATGCCAATATTTAGATGTATATTATTTTTAAAATGTAAAAGTAAATTTATTCAATGCTTAGAAAACTTAAATGTATTTATTTCCACGGGTAAATTGGAACATTTGAGGGCAAGAAGTTGGTTATTGCAATCTCATTGAATCACCAGACAATGCCTGCACCGAGTTAAAGCAAAGTACCACTACTACTCTATTTTTCTTCTTTCCAAGTCTGAGTCTCAGATATACATTGGATTCTGGTTCTCAAATGTGTGTATGTATGTCCTCGCATCTCTCTCTCTCTCTCTCTCTCTCTCTCTAGGCGCCCTTGGAGGCTCACCAAGCAGTTTTCTATAGCATGTTATAAAAAACTTTTATATTCTTAATTTTTTTAGGTTATAATTATAAAATAGACATTTTTAAACTAAAATATTCATATTGTGTTTATATACTAATTTCTTTTATTATTTTCTTATTTGTTAGGGTTTAATCCACACAAACATTGCTAAATGCTGTATTGAACCCTCAAAGACATCAAAACCTGAACCAATAAGTAAGGAAGAACATAAAATGTTGTCCAATCAACACATTTCTTCTTTTTCTTTACTAATTTTGTGTGTTTATATACTAATTTCTTCTTCTTCTTCCACCTTTCCTTTTCTTCTATTCCTATAACAGAAATAGGGGTTCAGCCCCTATATTTTTTGAATTCTCTTT
>NW_010729104.1:5704199-5754398 GCF_000365185.1 Nelumbo nucifera | reverse complement strand
AAATTATGGATATTTATTAAGGAAATATGATTATGGAACATAGGGAACTACCCTAGGATACATGTTTTTACTTAAAAAAATCCATCGCCTAGGCGGGTGACAAGGTGCCCCCTTGGCGCCTTGAAAACTATGATATATATATATCACCTCAGGAGGCGAACCAGGATCTGACCACCCAACCAAGCAAACATCAAAATAGCAAGGAGTATAGTCATCTTAGACCTTAAACATCAAAATAGCAAGGAGTATAGTCATCTGAAACCAGAAGGACCAGGCATCCACCTCTTACCCCTTCAATCCAGAAAGACCGTGTTTTGACCGAGTCCGGATCTGCTCCTCACAGAGCGCTCCTCACACTGACCTCAGAGCATGTACTAGCCGCACATCGGGAACACATCCGGTATTTTATGTTATTATTCATGGGAGATGGTCTCAATACATGGTGGGATGTGGCTGTGAGGTCGGTTTGAGGAGCAGATGCTAATTTGTTTTGACCACCATACTGTACCTCCTCTTCCCTTGGCTTTGATCTCTACAACCTGTACTGCCTTGCCCTCATTTCACCTCTAACTTTGGTTCCTCTCCAAAATCTCCTGTTTAATGCTTTTGGTCAGTCGACTCAGACCATCACCATTGTCTTTCTCCGAGCACTCATTCTCAATTGTTCAGTCTCCTCTCTCATTTTTCTTTGTGGGTAGTGGTGTTTTAGGTCAAAGTAGTACCAATCACAGTCTCCTCTCTCATTTCTTTGTACAAATTGTCTTGCCCAAACATCTAATTGGACAATTGTTTTTCCTGTTAAACTGTATTCTTGTTTCTTGATTAGTTTTTTTTTTTTTTTTTTTTGTGAAGCATTGATTTATTTTGCTTACAGAGAAGGGGTCCAACTTTGTTCTTCAACATTTCTATGCTCACATCTTTAATTGTTAATAATATGCTAAGGGACGCGACTCTGAAAATGAGATGGAGGACAGGAATTCTTACATGGAACATTCTCCACCTGAATCACAAGATGACATGTCAGATGACTATGCCACAACTAGAAGTGGAAAGGCAGGGGTTAGGAGAAAACATCATAGGCTGTGGACTCTGTCTGAAGTGATTAAATTGATTGATGGTGTTTCTCAATATGGAGTTGGAAGATGGACAGAAATAAAGAGGCTTTTGTTCTCATCATCTGCTTATCGCACATCTGTTGATCTCAAGGTAGTCCAAGATACCTTATCCAAATACCACTTAGTTTTCTGACCTTAACTTGTTTACCACTTGGGCACTTCACAGGACAAATGGCGAAATCTTTTGCGGGCTAGCTGTGCACAGATGCAGAGCAAGAGGGAGGTTAGCGTTCTGATTGGTTTTTCTTTGCTTTATAAATTATAACCTTTTCTTCTCATGATTGTGGCTGTTATACAGTTATAGTGTTTTTGGGTTATGAAAGTTGCTATAAATGTAAGTCTTACTTAAATATGATATCTCTCACTTTCCGTTCCTTTCTCATAGGATAGATTGTTAAAATACTAAAAATATCTTCCCAATCTGATAGCAATTATTATTTTTGTCTATAGTGCAGTGACAGATTGACAGCTAGCAATGAGATGAATAAATATGAAGAAAAGAAAAAGATTATAGAAAGAACTAGATCTAACAATCTGATTGAAAAAGAACTAGATCAAACATTTATCAACCAGCAAATTGCTCTTAAAATAGGAACACGACACCGGAAAATCAGTCCTCATAATATGTAGTCATTAATATGACATGCCAAGATTAGTTTGAGAAGCTCTTAAGACAGATGGACCTATTTGGTAAGTAACAGTTTGCTTTCATGTTTATTATAGATGATCAAGAAAGAAGAGTCACCGGGGGAAAGGAGCAGCTACAGCTTTAGCTGCCAGTAAACTTGGAATCAGGGCCTTGGGGCAAGTCCTATTCTAACCCATAAAACTGAAGCCAATTCTAGCTTGTATCCATACCCAAGATGTGGAGCAAATGTTGTGATGCATTTCTCCATTAGGTTCATATACAGGTATACCAATAACCAAATTCAGGTATACCAAATAACCAAATCCATGTCCACATCCAACCTCCTCCCCCTGATATCATGCAAATGTTCTGATGTATTTTTCAATTAGCATGAACCATGTAGAAATTTAATTAGTGGTCTAGATAACTGAAGAGTGCATAAGAAATAAAAGTTGTCAACTTTTTGGCAAACCTGTCTTGGGTTAGATTTCAAAAACTGCTCATCTTTGAATTTCTAAAAGCAGGCCCAAATATTTAAGGGGCTGTACCAGATGTTGGGCACCCCAGATAAATCGGACATTTATCTTTGAATTTCTTCATCTTTGAATTTCTCAAGATTGATTTTTTAAATCGGACATTTTCTCAAACAGTTTTACCAACAGTTGAAAATTGTTTACTGTTGTTGATCTTTATTCTCACAAAGGAGGATTATATCGGCAAACCGTGTCATCACAACCCTCTTCCTTCCTACTCTACATCCGTAGATCAACTCCCTCCTATTGAATCTTGACACTAATCTGCTGAATATATAGGCAATTAGGATGTATAAAAGTGTCACTATGGGTCCCTTGGCTTTAGTCCTCCCTTGACATCACATTTTTTTTCTTGGTATTACATACTACACATGGGGAATTGGGGTAGTACGGATCTGCTCACAGAGCGCTCCTCACAGCACGTCTCAACTGCACAATGGGAATTTCTCCCGTACTTGTGTGTTATTATTCATTGGAGATGTTCCCATTAGACGGTGGGATGTGCCTGTGAGGTCGGTGTGAGGTCCTTTCTGTGAGGAGAAAATCCCAATTTGGGGCGTGGGTAGAGCAGGGTGCATGTGAGGCCCACCGGCCATTCCAGAGGTTTGAATCCACACCTCCTATTTGGAGGGGTGCCAAGTGGCCATCTCGAATACCATTTCTTTGGCCCTTGACACCACATTGAAACCAAAAAGAAGCAGATCAAAAAATTTTTTTTTTTCTGTTCATTCTGACTTTCACATGCTAAATTGTGTTATGGTGCAATAAGCATTGTAGCTGTTCTAATTGAATAAATTTAATGAATAAACTAAAAGCAAACAGAGGCCTTTTGGGTACTTGATACGGTAAATACTGAGACAACCTATAGCCATTGTGTTGGGACCCAAATACCTTCCCCTAACCCAACACAGGGAGTGGAGCAGGCCACTACCCATCAGCAGTACTCAAGGAAGCAGAAAGGACAGGCGACAGAGCCTCAGGGACAGGCAACAGAGCCTCAGAATTAGTTACACACAGAGAGGTTGATTCTGTCGACAGAAGATATTCCCTCCATGATATTTCCCAGAGTTTGTTATCAGTTAGTTATTCTGCCAATCAGAGGATATTCCCTCTATGATTACACCTGTAGGCCAGATATATAAGGCCCTACTCTTTTAAAGAAGGAACGAATGAATATCCCCTGTTTTTCTCTTTCACTGCATCCCTCTCTTCCTACCTTCCCTTCTCTTCTTCCTCCCCATTTTCTGTTTCAGGAGGTTAAGCCACCCTCGAAGGGGCTTCTTCCGAGGTGAACGGTATCTCACCACAAGTATCAGTTATGTTTTCTTATGCTACCAAGAGTCAGACTCTTGGACATGCATCAGATTCTGACTCATGGACACGACTCTCATGTCCTTGTCCATGCAATTTTGCCTATAATTGGTGTATGCCCTCTCTTTGTGGTTTGTATAATGTATATTGCGTGTACAAAATGATGTGTGTTTTGCACAAGATGGCTAACAGAATTTATGGAAAGAATTCATTGTTTGTAGGATACAAGGCAATATCTTTGATGCCAGAAAGGTATGGTACCAGAAGAACTTTGACCAATCAAACCCCCTGTGAAATTTGAAGAATACCATGTGATTGTTTGCCACTTTTTATGATACCAGTTGATTGGTTAGAAGTTTTTTGTTTCATTTTTTTCTGCATATCATGGCTTTCCATTATCATAATTGGACTCGGTATATAATAAACAAATTCACAAGTTCTGGAAAACAATCTTCAGTAACCCTCAGTGGAAAGGTGAAAACGTGTTAAACTGGGTCTAGAGAAATATCTACTCGTCTAAGAAACAAATTTTTTCTTATTGAGGTCCAGATTCCTCGTGAGACTCTAATCCATTATAACATGCTTCTCATTATGGTTTTTGCATTTAATACGGAGTCCATGAATTTGTGATTTTAGATCTCATTTATATATTTCGAAGCTTGTGAAGAATGCATGTCATACACTGTTGACCGGGGCATAATATGGCACCCAATGCAATTCAATTCAACTAGTTCTATCTCTACGGTTCTTTGTTGCAAGTGGTTGTGTTGTGATTTTTGTGCAATTGAATTGTCTCGTTAGCTATTGCTTTTATACGGTATCACAACTCTAAGAGGGTTATGTGTAGGTTGAGCAAGGACGGAAGCATGCGTATCGCCCCATACCCCCATCTGTTCTACGGCGTGTTAGTGAACTAGCGATCATCTATCCCTACCCGAGGGAGCGCAAGTCGAAGTCATCACGTACCAGCATCATTTCTCCATCCATTGCTGCTGCTGCTGCTACTCCCAGTAGTGACACCCCTGCCAACAGTAGCGAGAGGATCATACTAAGGAAAAGGTAGTCAGAAAAGTTACAACTTTTACACGGAAAGCAGATGGAAGCAGATGTCATGCGTTGAGCTTTATTTCCTCTCATATGTACAGATTCTAACATGTTTCTCTAGTCTGCCAACAACTCTGGCTGCAGAATGCAGTGAATGTTACTGTACAAATAAAATATTACTTTCGTTTTTAGTCAAAGGCAGGGAAAAGCTGAATCTGCCCGCTTTGGTTCGCTGTAACACCTTCGGACTTCGAAGAGATCGGTTCAGTCTGAATGGTATTTCTGAAAATTCCATCTCTTGGCATTATCTATTTGTATTTGTTAATTTACTTATTTCCAACAAGTGTTTTGGGCACATCCTCGGTGAATAATAGGGCATGTTACTGGTCATCCGTGTTGGATTCAATGTTTGATCATAGTCGGATGTATCAAGATGATGGTATCATACCTGGTTCATTTGTACATTCGTGCTATTGAGGCTTGATGGGCAGATCAATTGCATGTGGGTATGGATTTCTTATCCACAAACTCTTCCCACGCGAATATTTCCCGTTCATTTACGAGAGAAGATGTTTCTAAGGTTTAATGTGAAAGAATATAAATACAAATATGTATAGTATAAATATATACAAAATAATATAAAATATAAGGTTTTGCATCCTACCTATTTGCATTTGTACTCCTTCCAACTGACCCTAATGCACGGGCAGTAGAAATGTTGGAAAAGTATGAAATCATGTATGGGCAGTGCCTTTCGGCCTAAATGAGCTTCTGAGAAAGCCCACTTTTTAGAATGGCATTTTTGGGAAAAAACATTTTTGTCTTTGGCTGGTGATCAACTTTTTTATTCAAAATATCATCTTTTTCTTGCAAATGTAAATGTTGTCTTTACTTTTTCTGCTTTTTCCAAATAGACCTTTTTATGCAAAAATCCCATCCAATGCTTCTTGACTGACTTTTAGCTTCGCCTAACATCATTATAAATTCACTCCCAAATATGGCCTTGCTAGAAAGGTTCAAAATATTGATATGTATTGTATCAGGGGGTTTTCGATATGCCCTTACAAGGGGTGTTTTAGGGTCTCCACCGGTTCAGAGGGTGGATGGACCTTAAATTGGCCCTTCTGAACCAGATTCCAAAAAAAAAAACAAAAAAAAATTATCAATACTGCTTGATACGACAGCTCTAACGGCGTATGGATATTTTGAACCTTGTTTGCTAGTTTAGAGACTTTCTTTGGAGAGCAATCAATGAAAGCATTGCAGTAACTCTTGTAAAGAAATAGTTTTTATAGATGAAAATATAAAAAATTGTAAAAAATTTTAAAAACATGTTATTTACTATCATAATCAACATGATAAAAAATTGTCCTTGCTAGTTGTATATAAAAGTAATCACTGGGTCTATAGATTATTTGTTTGATTAAAGACAAGGCTTCTAATATTGTGTGACATTAACTTCCATATGGGATCTAAGGTCATAAAGTGGGATGCAGTCCAATATAATGAACTAGCGGGGACCCGTGTGATGCATGAGCTTTGTTAAGCGAAAGTTAAACAATAGAAATACATAGGAGTATATAATTGTTTTAATTTTAACTTTTTAATAACCAATCTGATCAAACTTGACCTGAGTTGGTCGGTTTTCGAGTATTTCTGATCAGCTTTGGTTTAACAATTTTTCAACTCGACCAAGTTAGGTTAGTTTCGATTTGGCCATTAGTAAACTGACTAAAACTGAATTGACCCAACCATAGATATATATTAATATTTTACATTTTAAATATAATTTTAATATGAAAAAGTAGGAAATTCTCATATTTCTTAGTCTAAAATATTTTATATCATAAATTTAATTTTTTAAATAATACCATTGTAATTTATTAAATTTAAATTTAATTTTTAAGTTTAAATCATTTGAACAAATAAACCAAACCAAAAATAGACCCAAACTAGTACAACCCGAGTTGGTAGGCTTTCGCTAATGGTCAATTGTTTCGGGTGGCAAACTCCTGAACTAACCATGTCAATTTGGTTGGCAAAACAACCTACAACAGAATTGAACCAATCCTTGAACACTCCTAATTTCAGCTTAATTAATAGTCTAATATCTAATAAATAACAATAGTTTAATCTCCTATAAGTATTGAAAATTTATAGCAAAATTATACAATTATTGAAAATAAATTTATAATGAAAATAAAATAGATATATAATAAAAATACAATAAATACTAAAAATTATTAAGTTAGTCAATAAATAGTGTAATCTCAAATAATAGTTTAATCTTTAATAAACATTAATCAATAAATTATAAAAGTACATAATTACTAAAAATAAATCTATAACAAAAATACAATAAATTAAATTTCAAAAGTTAAATAATAGTTGTTTAATCTCCAATAACTATTGACAATTTAGTGCTAAATAATAAAACAAAAATAAATTTATAAATAATTATTGAAAACATATTTGTCAAAAATACAATAAATAATTACTAAAAATAATATAACTATTAATTTGATTATATAATATACACTATTATTGTAAAATTATTACTAATAAATATTATATTTTGAAAGTTATTTTCTACAATTATTAATTGATATAAGTGAAATTATTTATTTATAATTAGTATTATTATTACATAATTCTCCATTAATTTTGCAAAATAATAAATTATTGTTAATATGAATATTATGAAATCTATTATAATTATCTTTCTACTTTTAATATATATATATATATTAAATTTATTACATAATTTCGTTATTTTAACTATTTAAAATTTAGTCATGTTATATATCATTATTTAAATATTTAAATAATATGTAAAATATTTAAAAAAATTTATTATTTGAATTGTATTTATTTCCATGTTATGATGTAATATTAAATATTTTATTATATAATTACTTAGCTATTTTTAATGTTTTGTTATTTAAGATATTTAGTTAATGAAATATTTAAATAATTTTTTATTTTTTAATGATATCTTTTTATTATTTGAATAACATTTAAATTGAGTAATTCATAAAATTATAATTTATATTGTTAATACATAATTTCTTAATGAATTTTGTAAAAATATAGAATTATTAATAATATGAATATGATTAAATCTATTATAATTATTTTTTTTGTTTTGAATAAATATTTTAAAGTTGGGATATAATTTCGTTATAATATTTAAATAATTATAAAAATTTTAATTGAAGCTTTCTTTAGATAGATGTAGATAAAAAGTGGGGGAGAGGATAAATAGGAATTAAAAGATAGTTTAGGAGGAAATCTCTCTACTAAATTAGAGATAATTTAAGAGATAGGAGTTTGAGATAATTTAGGAGATAAATAGAAATTAGAGAGAATTTAAGAGAAAATGGTGCCATTTGACTAAACATTAGAAAAACAAATCCCTCTTTCTTTATGATTGTTATACCTCGCAGCCACATCTCACCGTGTATTAGGAATGCCTCCTATGAATAATAACATACAAGTATGGGAGATATTCCCTATTTGCAGCTGGAATATGGTAGAGTGGTAATATGCTGATAGGATAGCAATCCAACTGTAAAACATCCCCTATACATGTATCTTACTCTTCATGGGAGATGTTCTAAATGCACAGCTGGATTGCTGTGCTGTCAATGTATTAATAACAAGCTTCTTGCTAGCAGCAGATCATGACACAAATAGACCTATATGATTTTATAACTTGGAGCTTAGAACAAAGAATTTAATGAAAAATCAGCTAAATAAATGTTGTGTAATAAAAGATTGTAGAAGCACCAATTCAAATTTAATATGTTCTCGATAAGAAGTTTAGAATGAATATTGGAAATATTATATGTGTAAGTGTATAACACATTAAATATATGCATATGTGAAAAAAAAAACTATTTTTAAATTATTAAATATCTATATAAAATTCAAATTCTTGAGTTCTTCTATATTTTTGAAATTCTATATTTATTCTTGCTAACAAAGTATAGTAGGAACAGAGATTTACATGTCATATCTCCTCGGTGTCCTGAAGAGTGAAGAGATAAAGTTTGAATTTAGGCAATATGAGTTGACAAGTTTGATGTGGACCTATACAAGGTCATATATATGTAATTTTTCTGTTTCCCTCTCTGTTGACCAAAGCCATGGTTTCCCAATTTATAGGTGATTGAATATGATGAATTAACAGTGAGAGTGGGGTCTCATGTCTCATATCAATTCCATCATTTTTCAAAGAAAATCTCACTATCACCTTTCAACTTTACTCAGTTCTTTTTCTTTTCTTTTCATCGAATAATTGAAAATATTTTATGAACTAAATAAGAAGCTATAAACGCCTATGGCATGGTTTGTTTTAATTTCTGGAATAGAGATTTTATCAAAAGTTTTTAGAGCTCAACTAGGGATTATTTACTAATATTTGCTGCATGTTAAATCCAGATCTTAACTAATCATCTTGAAGTTAGTTTGTTTTTCATTATGCTCAGTTTGGAAGGAGTGCAAATATAAATATATATAATACAAATACATATAAAATAATACAAAATATAAGGTTTTACACTTTACATATCTATATTTGTATTCTTTCCAAACCGAGCCTTAATTTATGCTTCACAAAGTGTATTTTCATGTTAAACAAGATATAATTACCATCAGGTCCAACTAATCATGTCATTTTCTGTACATTGTGGCAGATGCATCATAGATTTTGCTAAATTTTTATTGTTAATATTATTTGAGATAAAATCACCAACACTATAGCAATAATGGACTGCGACAAGTCAACAGTATTGGCTCAATGTCAACGCACCTCGGCATGCTGCCAGGATTAGGTACATGTAACCACTCTTGAACAAGTAGTAGAATCAATAATAACACTCCACACCAATCATAAAATACAAGCAATCTATAGTTGGTCAACCTCTTAGTATATAGGTCCCATGTACGTAGTTTATCACTGATGTGGGACATTATCATTGGTTCCACAGCTAAACATTTCAACTAATCTGAATTCGCTTTGGGGGCCAATGCTGTATGTCAACACCCTGCCAAGACAAAAATGGGTTTCAGCAACTTTAGACATGGTGGGATTGGGTAGTGTGGTGACTGGTGAAGAAAAACGACTCGACAAATCGATGTCAAGAACTTTACGCTCCAGCAACCATTTATCCCAGCAGAGGTTATTTCAGTCAGCGAACGACCCTAAGCTTTTCAAGCTTTCTGAGTTTTTTCTTTTTTTTGTGAAAGTCACAGGTTTGGGATGTAAGCTTGTTGGGTAAAAAAATGAGCTAATAAGTGGTTTAAAAGGTTGGACGTGAACATTTTTTGGTGGATCCATCTGGCTGTAACCCACCAACACAATATTATTCTATTTCTATTACTCGGTCAGTGACTGCCGGCATAAAAAAAGTCACAATATTCAAAGGGAGGAGAGAAAGAGAGAAGCATTCCATTTCAGAGCTTTAAATGGGTTGGGTTTACGAATGGCAATTTCGTGAGAATTTTTCGGTACTCGACTCGTTTTAACCTTAATAGGGCCTGTTTATCAAAACCCTATAGGGTTTGAGATTTTAGATTAAAACCCTATAGGGTTTGGGTTTTGACTTTAGGGTATCCGGATATCCGATACCCAGGATGCATAAATATGAACCTATTATATTATATATCATGTACAAATTTATAAATTTTAAGTACTAAGATAATTATTCTATTATTAATATTTTGTTTGTATAAATTTCTTGGGATTAAAATCATTATTTGATGTAAATTTGGATTTGATAGATTGTTTATTTTATTTAGTTATAGAATGCTAATTTTAAATATTATTTCTTTTAATTTTTAGTTAGAATTGTTTATATATATATATATATATATATATATATATATATATATATATTGTTTTGATGAATACAAAAATTAATAAAATCTATTTTATTTCATTAAATTACATAAATGGGGAAATGGCTTAGTGGCTTAAAATAGTGTTAAGAGATTTGGTGCTATCATTAATTGATCCAAGTTCAAGTCACTCTATAAGTATTAACTATTAAGAAGTTTTTTGTTTTCAGTAGAAAACGTTTGGTCAAGGAGTTTAACGGGGATGGGTGTGTCGGTCTTTCTATAGTTTTTGTCTTTTCCTCTTCACACGCGTTGGCCCAGGCCGGGCGAGGTGCAGGTGCGGGTGCATGTGCATGCGATGCACCGAATCGGTGTTTCGTTTTTACCGAATTAAAGCTTTTCAATTTAAAACGTGTCTCTTCAAATTCGAATTTATTTTTTAAATTCCTCTCTATGCCTCTTCGAACAGGTGCACTGTTTTGAAGAGGCTCCTGTCTGAACGGACACCTCTGTGTCTATTCGGGTCTGAGTACACTCTATAAGAGGAGTGTTGGCTGACCCAGTCTTTATACATCAATTTTCGATAGTCTTCTTCTCTATCTTCTCTGTGAAATATGAGTATCATCTTTTATGGTTCACGGAGGTCTGGTAAACGAGGGCATGCCTACCAGTGGCTTGTGGGCTGTTTTATCTTGGCGATCGATTTGCGATCACCCGACTACACTATAGGGGGCAAATGCGATTTTAAGGACAATGACCAAGTCCATGACTCAATCCTCCTTATCTTTCTACAATTCCCAGTTTCAAAATTCTGCAACAAATTCCTGCAAATTCCGATTTAGAAAGCAATTACCGATAAATTCCATTCTGTTTTTTCTATTATTTTACAACACATCTATTTCAGCAAAAATGGTGAGTCAACTGACACAGTGCGGCGGTTTTCAGTAATCCTTCACAGAAATGGCCACCTACGTAATAATAGCAAGAGGACAACTGGGCTGCAATAACTGAACCCAACAGTTGCATTGGAGTGGTGGTGATTCCTGAAAGGATGAATAGGCCTCGGAGCTTCAATCTATTCTAACTGCACTAGAGAATGTTAACTGCAGCATCAATGGAGTGGAAAATTGTGGACTTGGAATGGAAGACTGGGAGAATATGTTGTTGAAATCTGCAGCTTCGCCCAGCCAAGAACAATCCCTTCTCCGATGGATCATGGGTGATATTGACGACCCATCTTCTGGTTTCAAACATTTATTGCAGGGTGGGTGTTCTTCCGAGTTTGAAGGCAATGTTGGGGAATTCGGGATTGTCGACCAAGACTTTGTGTTGGAATCCATTGGAGGAGGCACTTCCGTGAATGGTAATGTAATGAGTATTGCCACTTGTTTTTTTGCTACCGGTGGATTCTACGCCACCCAACGTTGGTTGTACAGTGATATGGCTGGGAGGAGAAAACAAGAGGGAGTTCGAATGAATTCCCAAATGTATAATGCAAAAGAATGGATTCTTTTTATTTTTGTCTTTTTCTGTCTGATTTCTATGGGATTCATTTTGCTCTCCATTTCTGATGGAATGACATTCCCTCTTCTCTCTTAGAAATGAGATCCCATTCCAATTGATTTTGATTCTTATTTGAATCAAACAAATTATAGAAATAAATCATTCTGATTCTGATTCTAAAAGATTTTAATTCCGATTCCAATTGCCAACCAAATATATATATCGATAAAACAAGTGTTTTTGTTTTTTAAAAGTCTTTTATATATTTTTATAAAATCGACCCTTTTAAACATAAAATATTAACTATATAATTAATTTGGAATAATAAGGACCGGTCACAACCCAATTATTTATTGAAACGAAACCACATAACCAGAACCTATATAATTGATTTAGGGGTAAAATACAAAAACCTCCCTCAAGTTTCTAACAATTATAAAAACCTTTCCTATAGTTTCATTATAGCAAAAACCTCCCCTCCATTTTTAAAAAATTCGATAAATACCTCACTTCTCTCTCTCTCTCTTAATTAATCTTTTCCCTTCCTCCTCATCTCCCATCGTTTGACTTTCTTCTGTCACTGCAAACACCCCCTTGGTTACCGATTTCATCTATTCGAACGACAGTAGTGGCTGAGCTACTGTGACCACCCCATACCACTACTGCAACTATGGTCCCCATTTTTCTCAATCATTCTTTCTCTCTCCCTCTCTCTCTCTCTCTCTCTTCTTCTTCTTCTTCCCTCAATTCCTTTCATTTGTAACATGAAGCGACCGCCTCTTTGCTTCTACCAATCAATCCTCTGTTTTTCATCCATCGACTAGGTCTCTAGACTCCCTCCTACCTTTTTCTTCCATTACATTTCTTTTTTTTTCATCTTCTCCTCTCTAGCATTTTTTTTTTCTTTTATTTTATTCCCATACCTCTCCACCATGCTTCATCCTGTATTGAACGAGAAATTAGAGTACAGTTCCCATTGATGAACGAAATTCCTAGTATCATAGTTGGACGGGTACTGGGAATCGGTAAGCATCGACATCGGATGTGTTAATGAACTAGACAATTAAGCTGTAAGCACCATTTTCCCATCCCTATGCAGTGAAACTTTGGATCGATGACCATCGACGGGTCTATCTCGGTTGGCCATCCATACAACTGTCTTGTCCATTAAGTTGGTATACCAGATTGAGAAGTTGTATGGTTTGTGCCCATCGGGTAGAATCCACAGATGAACCATTTGTTAGGGGAGATAGAACATTTGAAGCAAAATCTTCGGCTGATAGAGAGGAACATCTGTTTAAATAACTCCTTGGGGTTGAAAATGCAAAAGAAGAGTAAAAGAAGAAGACACTGAACATAAGAGAAAAAAGGAATTGGGTGTCCCATGTTGGAGAAAAGATAAATCGATCTTAGAATTCGTTTGAAATATTTTTCGAAAATTTGGGGTTCCGCCCTGATTTATGGTTTCTGTGGACAAACATCGAGTTAATGCTTTTACCAAGGAGGACACTCAAATTTTCAACGATAATAACGTAAAGGTCATGAATGAAAGAGAACATAAAGAATAGTCATCGGCTAATCGTCGCTAGAGGCTCCTCTCTTTTTCTCTTCAAGGTTCGCTGAATTCATTTTCATTGGAAGTTCTGGAGGTAGTTCCGGCAGTTCGTGACAGAAAACTCTTACAATTGAACATCTTCGCAAGTTTTGGAGGCAGTTCCGATAATTCGTGGCAGAAAACTCTTACAATTGCACAATTTCACAAGTTCTAGCTAACAGAAATTGTTTAGAGTCGGTGAAGGCCAAGCTGGAGGATGGCGTCCTTACAATCTCCTTGGCCAAGCTGTCCCTGGACCAGATCAAGGGCCTAAAGTGGCTGAAATCGAAGGTGGTGAGGGGGAGCAAGCAAAGCTGAGTGAGGCTAGCACAAGTCGTATCAAAATACAAGAAATATATAAACTAATTTAAAAAAAAAAAGGGTAAAATGGGTATCTAAAAACATTTAATGCATGAATTTAACATTTTCCGTTTGGATCAGTGAGGGGAAGAGAGATTTTTGTTGAATTTTTAAAAATTTTAAGGGAAGATTTTGTTAAAGTAAAACTATTGGAGAAATTTTTATGATTATCAAAAATTTGAAAGGAGGTTTTTGTATTTTACCCTTGATTTAGTTGGTTCGGTTATATTCATGCCGTCATCAATCCTCACAAATTGGATTTGGGACCCCACTTGCCACACCTTGTCGTCCTTCTGATGGTTAGTAGGTTGATGACTTTAAGCTAGCCTTTTTTTCCTTGTTTTCTTTTTGGGTAATTCAACATCAATTCATCATATGCTTGAGCGTGCAGATTTCTCCTCTTCCCACCCATCGACATTTCAACGAAAAAAATAAAACCATTGGCCTATTTTTTTTAGCTAGCTACTGTTTTTGGAATCTGCATTTATGCAACTCCAACGGAATTCAAGTAAGTGTTTTGGAATCGATGTTTTCTTGAATCAGTATCATTAGGGCTATTTACGAGTCGGGTTGGATCGGTTTATTAACTTTTTTTAATCAATCTGACTTGAACGGGTTATTTTAAGATTAAACTGAAATCGGTCTTTTATTAGGCAAAATTGATTTGATCAATTTAGATCAATTTGGGTCAGTTTAGGTTTAAATATATACATTTTCGAAATATATTTAAAACTGAATATATATATATACTAATATATATATATATATATATATATATATATATTTAAAACTGAAATATACATGAAAACCGAAACTGAACCAAATTATCGGTTTGTTCATCTTTCCAACCCGAAACCGACCGGTGATAAGAAAAGCTAGTCAAATCAAGTTGGGTCAAGCCGGGTTGGTCGGTTTGAATTTATTTGTAAATAGCCCTAACCATCATTAAATCTGTTTCTTTCTTAAGAAATTCTTACTGTTTGGTTCGATGTTTTTTCTAAAAAACTATTTTCTCAGATCAGGACTTGAAAATCGAAAAAAAATGTAGTATGAAACTATGAGAAATTGCCCTTTTTGACGTTTTTTCATTTTTCTATTGTTGCTATCAACAATGACATTCCAATGCAGAGAAAACGGCGCAAACAGCACCGGTTCCAAACACCACCCAAAAATGATGCTGTTTTTCCAGATTACAAATTTCCCTAATCCACAGATTTGATTTGATGACGTGATCGCTGCTGATAATCCGCCACGCGCAACTCCAACACCACACGGAAAGGATAGCAGATGGCAACGCTTCTTCTCTTCAATTAAGCACAGAACAGAAGAATGAGGATTGAACCCAAAAAAAACAAAATGATAACAAATTAAAATATGTAATTCAATTCAATCTCAGAATCAATATACAGTATTCGACAATCCTCCTCCGCACTCCGATCACCGAACCGTGCCGGAAAAAAAAGAAAATTTGAAAAAAAAAAGAAAGAAGAAATGCAGAAGATTTCAGATTTCTCATTTCTATCGAGGACCCCATGAGACACTGAAATCGGTCGGAACTCTCAGCTTTTCTGACCACTTCTGGGATTCCAAATATAGCCTCGAAATCTTGCCCGCCACCCGTCTCAAATCGGGCCGTTTGTCGGGTTCCACGTGTACGCATTCCACCGCCATACGTGTCATCTTCTCTGCCACGTCCATCGGGTACGAGTCCTTCAATCTTCTATCAATCCATCTCCGTATTCTTCCTCCATCTCCATCTCCATCTCCGCTTCTAGATTCCGTCTCCACCTTCACCGCTTCCCTCGCCGTCTCGATCACCGAGATTCTCCTGTAGTCGCCCTTCTCCTTGTCGAATTTGAACTTCAAGGGCTCTTCTCCTGATAGGAGCTCCAGCAGCAAGACTCCGAATGCGAATACGTCCGATTTTTGTGTCGGGATCCCCGTCGATTGGAACTCCGGCGACATGTACCCCCTCGCCCCTTCGAATTTTATCACCCGGTTGTCTGTTGTTCTCTTGATTTTTGATGATCTCTGCTTCTCTTCTGTAATCTCCCCGCTCTGCTCCTCTTCTTCCTCTTCTTGCCCGCCTTCCTCATCGGGGACTTCCCCGCAGAGCTCAGCGGTCCCGAAATGGCAGATTTTGGCGTGGAATGAGGGCTCCGTGACGATGACGCTGCTGCTCTTGATGTGATTGTGGACAAAGTTCGTGTTTAGTCCGGTATAATTGTGAATGTAGTCGAGGCCCTGGGCTACATCCGTGGCGATTTGCATTCGCGAGAGCCAGGTCGATAGGACGGTATAATTTGGGGTTTTAGGGTTTCGGAGGCACTCGGCGAGGTTCGCACCATTCACAAAGTCGTAGACGAGGTAGATGTGCTCGCCGGAGATGGAAGCACCACGGAGCTTGATGATGCTGACGTGGTGTCCCCTGCAAATCGTGGCGAGCCGCTGGCGGAGCTGCCATGGTTCGACCGGGCGACGGAACTTATGCTGGAAGACGATGACGTCTTTACCGCGGATGGTGCATCGCCAGGCGGCGGAGGAGGAGAAGCGCTTGGCTAGGAAGTTGTTGGTGGCGGAGCAAATTTCGGTGAAATCGTACAAGTGAGGGTTCTCCGGCAAGGCATCTCGGAAGCTAGAAAGGGAGGTTTTGCTGGAAGCGGAAGTGGTGGATGTGTATTTGTTGCTGGAGCCGGCCGTGTGATTGACGCTCGTGGGATCGGTGCTTGAGGAATTTGTGAATGAAGATTTCGCAGTTCGAGAGTGTCGTCGAGGGGTTCGTGGCGTTGTTGTGCTTGGTTCTGCTGCATTGATGTCCATTTTCGATCTGCACATGCGGACACGCTCAGAACAGAGAGAGAGAGAGAGATTCCTTCTGGATAGATTCGAGGTCAAGAATAGAGACAGAGAGCAGTAAATTCTTGCTGGATAGATTTAAGGGGACGAGATAACAAATGGATTTTCTGAGCGGAGAGGCGCGGCGAAGCAGGAAAAATGGCGGAAAAGTAGTGACTCGGTTTGCTAGAATGCGCAGGTTGGGGCGGCGTATGGTAGAAAAATTAGGCTCATCGGGGGAGAATGGATGGAAAAGAGAATTTCTCTCTTTTATTTGTTTCCTTGCCACGTGGAAAATATCGAATTTTGGTTTCTATGACCAAAAAGTTATTTTGGTTTCTATGACCAAGAATCTCATGTTCTTTTTTCAAATTTATGTGGGGATCATGGAAAATTTATTTTTTGGGTAAGTGATACCCATCTCTTAGGTGGATAAATAACTTTTCCACTTGTGGGAAAAGTTGCTAACACTTGAATGAGACAAAAATGCCCTTTTTAATAATGGATTGTTATGACTGAAATGATCATTGCCTTATTTACATTAGAAATAAAAGAACATAGGTAAATACACTTACCCAGGTAAGTGTTTACTGGGAAAAACTTATCCAAGTAACTACATTTACCCAGATAAATAACTTACCGAAAAGCGAATGGGGCCTAAGAGGACCGACTCGTATACAGGAACCAGTGAACAGTTAAAAATATATGAAGATTTGAACTCTGAGCTGTGTCATAAATTTCATTGAATGTTATCAGATCTAGTCATTAACAGCCCTATTTACATTCCTTTGGTTCTCTTAAACTTGAGGGGTGTTTGGTACAATGGCGCATTGTTGTTTTTGAGTTTGATCAATTACACCATATATAAATGCTACTTCAACTATAAAAATGTAGGTAAAAAGAAAAAGAGAGAAACATAAAATTTGACATTTTAGGTAAAGATAACAATTTGTACTGTTCGGTTCAAAACGTTTTTAAAACATTTATGTTTTCTTCTTTTGTCTTGTACTTAACACAACACACTCATGAGCCCAGATGTGGCTACAATTCACGACGGGTAGAGAATGAGTAGAAAATCCCGAGTGCACATGTACACCAACTTTTCAACGTAGGTGGTAATAGCAGGATTCAAATGCACGTCTCTGGTAGGACCATCCAGCTAACATGTCAACCAAGCCACCAATCAATTGGTTTAAAACATTTCAAGTACTCACAAATTTACCCGAAACATAATGGCAATGCAATGCCACTGTACCATAGACCTCCTTTGTAGATACTTCCATCCCTTGTCAAACATTTTTTAATTGAAAGAGAAATGGACCCAACAAGATTATTACTACCCCTCTGTTCAACAACACACCCATAATCATTGTCTGATCTAGAGGTCGAGGCCAAACTTTAAAACCTATTTGGTCTAAGAAATAAATGAGGAAATGAAGGGGAAGTTTTACATTATTACAATATGAATGTTTTTGTTTTCATTTGTTTTTGAAATTATCACATGGGCAAAAAAACAAAAAGTCAAACAAAAACATGTTCTTGATTTTTTATTTTATTTGTTTGTTTTGAAAAGCAAAAACAAGTTGGTTTTATTTGAAAAAATAATACATGTTTTTGAAACCACCAAAACAATGATTTAAAAAAAAAACAAATTTTGAAACCAGAAATTCAAGAACATTTTTTGGGTTCTAGTTTTGTAAAAATGAACCAAAAACATGTTTTAATTTTGGGTTTTTGTTTTGAGAAACAATCTATTTTCAAATAAGATGATTTTGATTTTTTTTTTTGAAAATAACAACAAGAAAAACAATTCATCATTAAATAAATTAGTTGATTGGATGATCATCGTTAAATAAAGATTAGTGATGCATATAAACCACTTTTGCCATGGTTCGAGGATTGGGTTTGGAATCCTGAGAGAAAGATTGTAGCATGGAAATGTTCCCAATGTACATGTACGATTGCAATGGCTGTTGGAACCGTGTGTCGGACCAGATCCGGACTCGATAGCATGACATCTGAAGTATATGGTTATATGCAGGCTTCCATTGGCCCTCACATGCACCCTGTTTCAACTAAAAAACTCAAAATATTTAAGCATGTTTCAATTTAAAAAATCCAAAATTTCGCAGAATTAACCCAGAGATTTTTTCTTCATCTATCATCTATTTTTTTGTCCCATTGCAATGACTAATGAAGGTTCTTTCTTAGAAGTTAAATTTTCAACAGGTTGACACTCTTGTTTATTTTTAATTTTGTCGGTTCGATCTTCGATGATTCATTCATGGATCTAATAGGATGGGTATTAATGTCTGAAGCCATTAAAAAGTTCTAACTAACTGTCAGTATTTAATGTATCGGTACAAATATATATCAGCTATCAACTATGATGTTTCATAGCTCAAATCAGGGGAATTGTGAAAGGACTGGGAGCTGATATATATATTTGGCGCTTTCTTGGGTATTGGAGACAGTCCGGTATCTAGTTTTGGAGATGATCTCTTCGGGCGGTACCAAACCTTTGGCTGTGTTTAGTTTGATAGAAAATAAGATACAAACAAAAAAAAATCAATTGAGAGTTGTTGACTAATTTCACAAAAAGTATCCACGAGCTTTACGCTTCTCTCACGCTTTGTATGAAACCAAATTTTCAAATAAATGGTATAGTATTGATGTAGGGTGATTTGGCCCAACTTAGTAATAGGGGGACACGTGGACACGACCTAACCAGTAGGATGACAGCTCAGTCCGATACACCAAGTCTATAATGAATTGAGCTCGGATAACCAATCTACTTCGGGGCAAATCCGTCTCGGGACAAGTTCACCTCGGGGCCCGATCACATCAGGACCACCTCGGTCCCAAGGCACTTCAGCATTCGTACCGGTCGGATCCAAAGGGCACTAGCTCGGATAATATTGACCGACCACTGCATGGCAACTCCGAAAATCTCGCCACCAGATTCTACGCCTTATGGGATCACACCTCGTAACAGCTAGCACTATCTCCCCCATCCAATTCGGGCATAAGCGATAAATCTTATCTCTTAGTAGCGTTATTCCCGATCAACTCGGAAATAGATCTCATCGTAATGAGGATCCCGGGACTACTCCGCGAAACCCGTGAGGACTCCACTATATAAAGGCTCCACCCCCAGGGGTGAAAAGGACGTGTAATCTCTGCTCACTAACTCTCTTGCATTCTAAGCTCTTATCAGCTTGCAACCAAGTACTGACTTAAACATCGGAGCGATCTCACCGGGTAAACACCCTCAGGTTCTCTGATTCGCTTTTTACAAATTAACTATGTCTGTTGTCTATTGGAAGCCAGATCACCTCAAGTTGGGAACAACCAAAACATCAAGTATGATGCCGACATATGCATGAGAGGCACAACCTAGTCTATGGTCTATTACAAAATTGGAAGCTTGGAACAATATTAGTATATATTGAACACGTAAGAATCTTTGTGCAGGTGATAGTGATACCTTGTCCACTTTCTAGTTCTAGTCCATTCTATCTATAGACAAGAGGGGGAGTAGTGTACGTACGTATGTAATGTAATATGGTTGTCAAGACTCAAGATGGCCCCACTACCCTACTTTTTTGTGTCCTTTCCAGTTTTGGAGGAGTTTGGCTTATTATTCTCTCTCAAGTCTCAACTGTGGAATGTGGATTAGTTTTGAGTCTTGACTACTTAATATAAAATACAATATGTAGGGCCAATGTTCACATTAGTCCTCAACTTTCATTTTCCATATCTCAAGGGTCAAAAGCAAGGCAAGTTCACATTTCACACCTGATGTAGTGCGATCTAACTGCTATCTGCTAGAGGATGATTTGGTTTTCAGTCAGACGACGAGCTAAGTGGATTTGCGAAATAAGATCAGAGAATTCGAGGTGGAACCAGCTATTGACTCTACTACAGTGGAGGAAATTGCTGCTGATAGAACTGGTAGAAGACTTGCTACTGGTATTGCTGAAATTGTTGGACCTATTGCATTTGGACCTGAATGGCCCGCACGCAATGTACCAGGTCGTCGAACTGGGATTGCCCAACTCCGGGGGAACCACAGATGGTTCAGCAAAGGTCGCACCAACTATAGGAGGGGGTTGTGCGCTTACCTGCTTTGAAGCTTGCGGCATGGTCAGTGTTGGAACCCCAACCACAGTGAGTGGTATGGTGAACTGACCGATGCAAACTGTCGGGAGTTGAGGTTGCCCCCAGAGACGTTCATTTCAGTGCTCTGTTCGACGTGATTGGAGGATGCCATTGCTTTCAAATGAACTATTGAGCGTGGAGAAGGCTTTTTGTAGCGTTTCCCACAGATGACGCCAATTGATGTAGCACGATTTGACTGCTTCCTAATGGAGGATGATCTGGCTTCCAGTCGAACGACAAGCTAAGCAGATCTACGAGATAAGATCAAAGAACCCGGGGTGGCTAGCCCGGTGAGGTCGCTCCGATGCTTAAGTTAGTAGGCTGTCGCGAGCTAAAATTGCTTTGAGAATGTAGAGAGCTAGAGAACAGAGAAATCATGCGTACATTATGCCCTCGGGGTTGGAGCCTTTATATAGCTGAGTACTCGCGGGTTTTGCAGATCGGTTCCAGGATCTTCGTCATGATGGGATCCATTTCCGTTTTAATTAGAGGATAATGTTTCCAACCGATAAGGCTTATAAATTCCTCCCGAACCGGGTGGGGAGGAGATAAGACTTGCTGTTATGCGGCGTGATCCCGCGAGGTTCGAGGTTTGTTGGAGAGATTTTCAGGGTTGCCACGTAGTGGTCTGAATCGATATCCCCGAGCTGATACTTTTTAGTTCCGAACTGGACTAAATGTCGAAATGCCTTGGGACCGAGGTGGCCTTGTCCCGAGGTGACTTAATACCGAATTGGTTGGGAGTCCGAGCTCAATTGTTGTCGAACTAGACATGTCGGGCTGAGCTGTCATCTCTTGATTAGGTCGTATCCACGTGTCCCCTTTTTACTAGGTCGGGCCAAATCACCATTCATCAACACCGATCCTTTACACTCTTTCAATTGCTATTTCTGCTGTTCGTTGGTGGGTAATTCAAACATGTCGGTATCACAACACCCTATGACCCACTCGGCGGGCTGGAAATTTGAGAGACTGAAGTCTTCACGTCTTCAACAGATGAGCCACTACGAAAGGCAGGTCAGGCTGGTTGATGGTTATTTGAGTCTTTGAGATGAGTCCACATCTGCGCCTGACAAGGGGGCTCCCCACAATGTCCCACAGCACATTTCGACTTTGTATTGCCAACATCTCCCGTAGATATCTCAATCCCATCATCTTTTGTATTTGTCATCGGGAGATATCGTGGGGGGCATCGTGGTGGGGTGCTGATGTGAACTCCTTTGAGAGATTGGTTTAAAATCATATTCCAGAAGTCAAGTCTCGTGAGTCATGAATCGTGACCTCATCATCCATGAGGTTTTGGAAAAACGGAACCCCCGTATGGGCTTATCTGATGCTGATTTTGGGCCAGACAGTACCCAGCTTGGACAACCACCCTTTATCCAGGCCCAGAAGTTTGTGCGCCTCCTGGGTTAGGGTGTCATTGCCACCCTAATCCCAGGCCGCCTCCATAACTTTCCATTGTCCCTGACGTGCCACCAGATGGGTTATTAAAGCCAAAAAAAATTAGGATGTATGAAGATCGTAATCCTCTTCATTTATTGCATTTAACTAGTGGGCCCTGAGTGATGCACAGATTTTGTTAAACTAAAATCTATGTTAAAGGACCTTTATAATATTTTTAATTGGGCAAAGTGAAAGTAAATCTAAATCAAGTTTCTTTTTTTTTTTTTTTTTGTTATGTATTGTTACATAAAATTGTATTAATTTTTAGGTAAATTGCTGAAACCTCATTTAAAGTTTCTGGCTGTGCTGAAACCTCCCCTAAAGTTTGGTAATTGCAATCACTTCCCTTGAACTTTCTGATATAGTAGTTGGTAAAATCTTCTAAGGCATGAAAATGTCCAAAATACCCATGTAGTTACTTTTAACAAAAATGTTTATTTTTCAAAATTTTTCTTCATATGAATCAATATCCCAAGTCCTTCCAATCTCTTTTCTAAAATTGATTTATTTTCCAAATTTGCCCTTCACATCAATCACTCAAAGGTAAAGCTTTAAACTCTGTTTGTTTTTGTTGTTCATAAAGTTTGTATTTTTTCCTGTACAAACCAGCCTCAAAGTAACGCATGGGTGTTTTAGACATTTTCATGCCTTTTTTAAGACAATTCTATCAAAGGGGGTCTACTTGCAACTGTATTAAAAAGTAGAGGGGAGGTGATTGCAATTACTAAACTTCAAGGGAGGTTTCAATAATTTACCCTAATTTTTATTATGTTAGATAAATTGTTGTTAATTTGTGTTATTCTCAATTGAATTTAAAAGAAATTTATCTTTTATTAATTTTCATTAGATGTATTTGTTTTGATTTTTAATATTTTTTTCCTATTATTGCATATCTAATGTTTTAATCTATTTAATATCTTGACATGGTAGAATTTAGAATTGGCAACAAAATTGAGTTTGCACAGGAACCATACTCCCCATCCCTATTCCCAATGTTAGGTCGGGTTAGGGACTTCATTCCTCATTCTTGTCCTTGTCCTCAATCAAGTATATCATGTATTGTAAAAAAATACAAATATTTTACATTTTGGATCAGGTTGATGTAGGAACTTCACTATGCATCCCCACCGTTATCCCCGAACAGGTATCCCCATTATGCCATGTATGCACTAATAAAGCTCATGCATGGTATGAAATTTGGTTGGATTTTAATCTTATCATTTTTATTACTAACTACTTCATAAATAATTTTTTATAAATTCAACCAACATAAGTGTCACAATATGCAACAATAGGTGCAATTATATATAGCACCTGGATATTAAAAGGTATTTAAATTGTATAACAATTAAGTATATTATTTATATTAAGTTTATCAAGTATATTATTTTAAATTTGAAGTTATTATTAATGAAAATGGAACTTAAACCTGTAATAATAATTATTAGTTATTTATTAATTATTAACAATATGATGTTATGATGTCCTAATAACCAATTAATTATTATTTAGGTGAATTAAGTTATGTAAGATAAGTTAATTAAGTAAATTAACTAAAAGCTAATTAAATTAATGGAAAATGAAGTTTTATACTTCCATTAATGAATTTGATTTTAAATGGAACTTAAATATTTTAATAATAATGTTATTAATCGATTCTTTCAGGCACCTGTATAAGATACAGTTTGTCATAAATCAACTTACTATATGATGTACAGGTAACTGAAAAATTGTTATTTGTCTATATCGAAATTGGGTAGAAAATAACCAGCTTTGTTCATTGTCCTCACCTGGTTTTGTTAAAAACGGGCTCCATGAAACCCGAATTTTGACAAACTCTTGTTTTCTTCTCCAATATGAAGTTAAGAATGTTTTTATTTCGCTATTGCTAAAACAAGTAAAAAAACAGAAAAAAAGAAACACTTAAATTTAGAAACAAAGGCTTGCTTTGAATGCTTAGCTTCCTACGTCTAATGGTTGCAACCGGACAAAGAAAGTCTTGTGGTTCCCAAACCGGATGATGAAAGTCAACAAAAAAGAAGCCTCCTACACTCTTGTACAACAGAGAACAAAAATTAAACAAAGAAAATAAGACCCTCAACAAAGAATGCAGAAACTGACCCAAGTGAAAAAATAAAATTGATCGAAGATCTCTTTTCAATGATTGGAAAAGTGAACCGTCTTCCCAAAGAGTAGACCTCTTTCGAATGATCTCAACAGTGAAATCTCTCTTTCAAACGATCACAAAAGTCGATGCTTGGATTATGACAAAAGCAGACTATAGATATCAGAGAATGGAAAACAGAGCAAAAAGAGATGATAATGGTCGCTGGATCTAGATGAGATAATGGTCTCTCCAACCTTGAAAGAGCTTTCCTGGATGTAGCTGGAGAACCATTGCTTGAACGGTGCCAAAACCAGAGTAATATTACTGGCAAGACTTTGGTGCGAATTGAAGCCGAGGAACATTGTGAATGATGCCATCAACAAAGCAAAACTACTAAAGTTATTGTCTCTTAAACAGTGGCAAAAACAGAACATTACCGGGAAGATTTTGATACAAATTGAAGGAGACAATCGTTGTGAGAATGATTGTGATACGAATGGAAGGAAGGGATTATTGTGAGAAGGAAAGTAGAGAAGTATCCTACCAACGTACGTTCCTTTCTAAATCTCTCTTTTACACACACATTCCTTTCTAATGAAATTCAAGAAGTGGGAGTTAACAAAGCCTCAACTAATGAAATGTGGTGGGAAGATGATAAACATATAAAAAGGTGGGTTGACACTGGCATGAAAGTGGATGAGATGTGTGTATCCTCGTCTCTTTATTATGGAAGCAAAAAAAAAAAGGGAGATAAAGTTAAAAATTAAAGACATTTCACACCCGATAGGCAAGAGTGGGAAATAGGGTTTGAGACACCTCTTTTATTGGTTGTTTCAAAAATGATATGGATTAAAAAAATAAAAAAATTTCTTCACATCTTGTTACATGGGATAACCTGTATTCACCTAAACAGTCAAGTGGAATGTTGATTGGTCCATATCATCCAATATGATATGGAAAAAGATACTTTTTCTATATCATAGATTTTCCATATATAGATAGATAGATAGATAGATTGGATTGTGGTTTTTGGCGCGTCTCTTGAAGTAAAATATATATATATATATATATATATATATATATATATATATATATATATTTTGTAGATAGAAGGCTAAATTTCATCTTGTTAGGGTGATGGTTTTGACGGTCACTTTCACTTGTCTTTTCTTAGAGTCTATTTGACCAGTTGAAATCAGAATGAGAATCAAAATGCTCTATTCCGTCTGACTATTTGGACCATATGGGAATTGGAATAGGATGGAGTGGATTATCATTTTCAATGGGGGAGGAATGACCATTCCCTTAAATGGGAGAATAACATTCCACCAAAAATGAAAATAAGATTCCGATTTCACCCAACCAAACATTTAGAATTGAAATAAACCATTTCAATTTCAATTCTAGACCCCTAATCCTACAAGCCAAACATGGCACAGACGCATAAATGAGTCCTGTGTCCCCAAATCAAAGAAATAACTATCTTGGAAACAATTTTCCCTTCACATCTACGCCCCACAAATGCTCCACAGCACATTGTATTGGGAACATCTCGCATTGACAAGTACGGAGATGTTCCCAATGCACGATGAGACGTGCACATGGAGCTCACTATGTGAACTCGGAATGGAGAGGGATAATTTGTTAAATTTGAAATATTTTTATCCCGATTCTGTTGTGTTATCTGTAGCTTATATGAAACTAGACTTCTTAGGATATTGCTATGCATATCGTTAGATCACGGTAATGGCAATTCTGGCCCATGTTTGAATGTGTGCCTATGGGCCCTATGCCAAATACAACACGTCTCCAAGACTCTAACTACCCTACCCTTCATTCTCTAGGCCATTTGGCCGCTTCTACTATTTGTTCAAATGGCTCCATCAAACACTAGAGTTATCTCATTCTTTTTTTTTTTTTTGGTAAGCAGGAATTCATTAACAAAGATCACAGAATAATTACAGCCAGGTTCTACCCAGATGGCATGACTGAAAGTCTGAAACAAAAACCCCAGAATCAAACTACCCTCTCTGAGCTAGATGAGCTAGAGTGTTTCCTTCCCTCTTGATAAAGGAGCAAGACACATTTACATACTGGGCAAGAGTTAAAAGATCTTTACACAAAAAAAAGACTCCTTTGTTGAAGCCAAGTTTTGATTTTTTTAGAGCCAAAATGATTGTCTGATTGTCACTTTCTAAAACAAAAGGAGAGTTAAAATTCTGCTTTGCTAGTTGCAATCCTCTGATACGCTTCAGCTTGCATTGCACTCGAACATGTGCATGGGCCAAAAGAAACTGCCAAAATAGTCCCCAGATTGTTTCTGATAGCTACACCAAAGATTGCTTTACCTTCCTTATCATTATCAGTTTGTTCTGCTATGCTATGAATTTCTTTCTTCCAATTTTCCAAACCAGGTTGCATCAAGCTTTCAACGTGTGGGAGAATTTGGCCTAGGTTGTTAGACTCAGGCTATCCCATATCAAGACTTGCAGGAGAGATGGAAACTGATGCAAGTATTGAATGGGTGGTGGCCACAGATGAGAGTTTATGTTGATTAGAACAAGCTGATGACCAGTGAAGGCTTCATCAAAGTGAATTTAACCCTTCACATTGCCTAGTAAAAGGATAGTACAAATCAAGTACCCAATGAATCAATATGAATAATGTTCATATTGAAACCAGCATTTGTTTTGTTCTCATACTTGCAACACACCATGAAAAAGCTATAGATCTCCATCATTCACTCTAATCATTCTCAAGTGGGATTTTTTTTAGCAGAATGAAATATTTCCAATATCATTCAACCAAAGAAGAGATCATATCAAAGAGGGGAGATTGGGGTACATTCCATTTCTGATAAGGAGAACAGACCCCAGATCAATTATACTACCAACCAAAAACAACACTAGAACCCTAGCCCTAATTTCGCAAATGAAAACCCAATAATTTGTTTTTTTTTTCAAACCATTCTGGTCTCAAAATGGTATGAAGTCATGAAGATGTGTGGATGGAAATGAAAATCTAATAATAAAGGTACCCTAATCTCGATAAGCCTGCAGAGCCTCACCAGCCAACCTGCAAATCCTCCATTCCTGCAACACTTCTGCACCCATCTCCTCATAGAACTTGATGGCGTTCATATTCCAGTCCAACACGCACCACTCAACCCTCCCGTACCCCATCTTCACAGCCTGCGACGCCACTGCAGACAGCAACATCCTTCCCATGCCTTTTCTCCTGTAACACTCTCTCACAAATATGTCCTCTATGTAGAACCCCGGCTTCGCCAAGAAGGTCGAGTAGTTGGGGAAAAACAAAACGAACCCAGCAACCACGACATCTGCCCCCGATCGGAAGGTTTCGGCTTCTGGGTCGTTGATCGGAGCGTCGAGGTTGATGATGCGGACGACCGGAGGATAGAGAGGGTTGTTCTGGTGTTGGTCCTGCAAGAAAGGGACTTGGGAGACTTCGAGGATCAGGACGGTGAAGGATTGGAAGGGGAGGGAATTGAAGAGGGTAGCGGAGAGGGAGGCTTCCGTGGCGGAGAAAAGGTGGGTGAGGCGCTCGAACACTGCCATTTGGTGGATGAGCTTGTGTATGTGTGGGACGTCGTTATTGCAGGCTAGTCGGATTCTGACGAAAATTGGGTTTCCAACGGGATTTTCCGGCAATGTGGCGGAGAAAGTTGGGTCAGGGGCTGCGGAGGGTGGAGGTGGAGGAGCAGCAGCGGCGGCCATTGCTCTTGCTTAGGAAAGCCAGAAAGGGTTCACGAAGCCCGGAGGGAAGTTTTATCTAGGGCTGTTCACGGGTCGGGTCGGTTGGGTGCGGTGTTTCTAACCGATCCAACCTGATCGGGTTATTTGATATAAAAACCGAAACCGACCCAATGTTAAGCAAAATCGATCTGGTCGGTTTGAGTTGGGTTGGGTCGGTTTGGGTTCTAAGTTCATCCCTGCGATAAAATCTTATTAATTTTAAAAACAGTCATAAATTGAACATCATTTCAGCCATCTCCTATGATAAAATTTAAATGAAAAGTTAATCACAAAAGTTGTTTATTAATCACTATTCATTAATCCAAAGTTTCTTGCAACCATTCAAAAACTAGGTGGCCTAATGGGATTTGCAACTAGGAACTAAGTCGGTTCCTAATGGGATTTGCAACTAGTTCAACTTCATGTTTGAACTAGGAACTAAGTCAATTTAGTTCGGGTTGGTTTCGGTTTTCTTGTGTGAAAATCAAAACCGACCCAAATTATCGGTTTAATAAATTGCACAACCCGAAACCGACCCGTGTTGATGAAAACCCGACCGACTCGGATTGGGTCGGTCTAGGTTGGTCGATTTGGTTGGGTTGGGCCTTCTTATGAACAGCCCTAATTTTATTGGTTTGTGATTGATTTGATGATTCTGATGAGACTACACTTAGCACGACTATTTATTACTACACCTCACGACATCGAGTTGCAGCGGTCGGACCGGCCCCACAGACCCGATCGCTGCCGTAGATTTCCCAAGAATACTAATGCAAATATACATGTTTATGATTTATTTTATTAATATATTTATGTATGTATGTATGATATATGTATTTACAGGCATGTAAGCAAGTGTCTATATATCATATATTTCTGTATGTAATTTGGTTGAGATAAGATAAGACCGGGCTTAGATTGGTTTGGGCTCCCTAAGGGTCAGGATTGGGTCCAAGTTTCCAAACTTGGACCCAGGTCCAATTTGAGGACAGGAAATCCAAACTTAGCCCATGTAAAGTTGTAGGCTGGATCAATCTAGGCCTGAGGCCCACCCATGTAAAACACCTATTAAAAATAATAAATAAATAAAAGAATAGGCTTTTTCCCTAATTTTTATTGGTAAGGGATTTCTCCCTAATTCCTTGAAGAATCTTTGAAACTAGGGGTGACCAAATTAGTAGATTCTACCCAAAACTGAATGGAACCAATTTTGAATCGGCCTTGAACTGATCCTACTCAATTTGTTGTTAAATAGGGCAAATTCTTAGAACCGACCTCCACCCAATTTAGTTCTAGGGTCTAGTAACTAGGGGTTTACCCTACTTGAACCAACCCAAAAAACTTGCCTTGGAACCGAATTTGCTTTGAAATAAATTCTAAAGTACTTTGAAAATGTGAAGATTTGAGCCCAAATACTCATGGTTACAAAGACAATGATCTCATTGACCATTTAGATAATATTTACAAAATTTAAATTATAATTATAATAATCTACAAATTAAATCACTCAATTTAATAAATAAAGGTAATATAAATTTTAAAATATATTATTATTATTATTATTGTTGAAAATAATGTTTTTAAAGAACATTTCCATTTTTTTGTTGGGGGAAGAGTAAAAAAAGAGTAGGTTGGATAGAACTTGAAATTGGCCTTGAAACTGACAAGACCAACGACCTTGGAATCGATTTTGATAGGATAGGTTTTGGCTCCATCTTGAAAGAATAAATTACAGTTCTACCTTAAAAACCGAACCAAACCAATCCATGCTCATCCCTACTTGAAACCATGCATCATTTATTTTTGAAATAACAAAAGACCAAAATACACCACAATGAAAATAAAATTGTCAATAAATGAAGTTTACTTTAGTTGTTTACAATCAAAAAGCATCAATAAGAAGTTGGTTCCGGTGGCGCTTTACCTTCGAATTTCCAAGTTGAAGTGTCAAACTCCATGCATCGAGTATATATAAAATCATCAAACATCTATTTAAAGCCACATCCAAAATAGAAGAATGTATCCATATGACCAAAGATCAGATGGTGTTGGGGTGATTGCCAAACTGGCAAATGTCAGCATCAGCTGCGCAATGCGAGAGCACGAGGGAGTACCCCACATGAACAAGAAAGCAGATTCTGCCAGAGAAGGGGAAACCCCCTCGAAGACCTTGATTGGATGCCCAATCCAATAAGAAAACAGACATTCAGCTATAAATAGGCACGCCACACTCAAGGTAAGAGACTTTTAGACTCAGGATTTAATCAAGCACCCTTCTTGCATTCATCTCGGTCTCGACCAACCCACATACTTCGGCTCATCTTGACCGACTTTTTTACCACTCGCTAATTTGAACATCAAAGTGCCTACTCGGAGAATAACTTATCGGGCCTCTGACTCTTTCTATAATTGCAGACCTCAGTGTGCAGCTTCATCCTTACACCTCGTCCTCGTCCAGTTGGCATGACTATTTAACTACAGCATCAGTTCGGAATACCTCGAATTGGACAGCATCAATAAACATGTATAAAAAATTCATAAAACTGTTAATGGGTCGGGCCTGGTCCGGGATAGGGTGTAATTGATTCTAAACTGCAACAGTTTTTTTTTTTAAACTTTGATGAAATGGATCATAGTTTGGTTTAAAATCCGAACAGTTTTTAAGAACCAAGTTGTGTCGAAAGTCAAGTTTAACGCTTTGTTTTCGCAGAGCCAGAGCTTACAAATGATCTCAGATTCTCAATAACAATTTTTGGGATCAATATAGCTCATTTATCCAGATGGCTGAATACTTGATTGATGATCAATTTTGGGGGTAAAGTGGAATGGCCTCTGGCTGAGATTTAACAGTGGTTTTAAGGGGGCGTTTATTTTTTGGATTTTGGGAGGGGGAAAGTTGGTTAATGGGATTTTGGTTCCCATTCATCAAGAATCCTTTGTTCTTTTTTCAAATTTATGTGGGGACTAGGTAAAGTTTATTTTCCTATATACCACTTACCTGGATAGGTGATACCCATCTCCTAGGTGGGTAAATAACTTTCCCACCTAGGGAAAAGTTGCCAACACTTCAATGGAACAAAAATGCCCCTATTAATAATGGGTTTTTATGGATAAAATGGTCATTTCCTTATTTACATGAGAAATAAAAGAACATGGATAATGCACTTAACCGGGTAAGTGTTTCTGAGAAAAAACTTACTCAGGTAACTACATTTACCCGGATAAATAATTTACCAAAAAACAAACAAGGCCTAAGTCCTAAGCAAACTAAGAATGTGTTCATCAACGAAAAGAACAAGTCCTTTGGTTTGGTTTCATAGAAAATACGAGTTTAGATAGAGTCAACTATCTACTTTTCTCTTATTTTCTATCAAACCAAATTAACATAACCATGATGATCCAAAATGTTTAGTTTGGATAAATGTTTTAAAAACTGACTTGTAACTATAACCGCTTTGGCTTAGTTTTTGGGTCGGTGGTTCGACTGTTTGCTTAGAATAGATGGTCTTTTGATATTTAAAAATAAATAAAAATAATTAAATAAAAAACAAGCAAAACTATTGTTTGGATCGAATGAATCAATGGTTAAACCGTTTGGGTTAATGAGTCGTTGACCAAAATCAACTATTTTTGGCAAAAAAATCAGAGGTGAAATGGAACCGATTGCCTGGAAGGTCTCTGGGCCAAACGGTCCAACCATTTGGATTAATTGTAGTTTCAAAAACCATGGTTTAAATAAGCTTTCCCTTTTGTATTTTGAGTTGTGGAAAGCAAGCTTGATCTAGAAAGTGTTTTAATCAGTTAGTAACAGTTGCATTAAAACATTATAATAATGGGATTATAGTTGATAAGGGCAACTTTTGAGCCCTAATATCAATAAAATTAAATTTTTTAATATAATTTTTAAAATAAGATAACTTTTTATAATATATATCAAGAAAAGGCAAAAATAATGTTCATTTTCTTCCTCCTCCAAACCACTTCCGCCTTTAGTGTTGTGTGGAAGGGAGAGAGAGAGAAAAAGAAGAAGATGAACACCTTTGGCAATGCCAATCCGCCGCCCACTTTTGCCCATCTCTGACGACATTAATCTGCAGCTCACCTCCGCCTCTACCTCCGCCCAGTTATTGATATTACGTTCCGGTTGGAAATGGTGGCTCTGCAAAAGTGCCGTTTTCCACCGTCGGCCTTCCCTGTTGGACTGGGAAATCTCCACCTCCATTGGGGGCGTCTAGGAGACCTCTCCTCACCTTTGTGGAGGTGGTTCCGCCACCTGTCTAACCCCGCACCCCCATCAGAGATTGCTTACCGGAAATGGCAGAATCACCCGAAGGCCGCTTTGACGGGTGTAGAGGGGTTCAATGGCCACCAAACCCACTCCCTTCGACTACCACTCACTCATCGAGCATCCCAACACCTTCCAGCCACCCATCGGCCCGATGGCCTGGGTCAATGCTTGGAAACGGTGGTTCTGCAAAAGCACCGTTTCCCACCATCGGCCTTCCCCATTGGTCCGGGGCATCTCCGACTCCTCTGCGAACGTCTAGGAGACCTATCCCCACCCCATGGAGGTGGTTCCGCCACCAAAACCACTCCCTCCTACTACCACTCACCCACCGAGCATCCTGACACCTTCCAATCGCACATCGGCCTGACGGCTCGGGTTGACGGTTGGAAACGGTGACTCTACAAAAGCACCCTTTCCCATTGTCGGCCTTACCCATTGGCTTGGGTCATCTCTGCCTCCTTTAGGGACGTCTAGGAAACCTCTCCCCACCCTGTGGAGGTGGTTCCACTGCCCGTCTACCCTCACACCCCCCCTTCCAAGACTGCTTCATGGAAATGGCATAATCACCCGAAGGCTGCTTCGGTGGGTGCGAATGGGTTCAATGGCCACCAAACCCACTCCCTCCTACTACCTCTCACTCACCGAGCATCTCAACACCTTCCGATCACCCATCGACCCAATGACCCAAGTTGACGGTTGGAAAATGGTGGTTCAGCAAAAGCACCGCTTCTCACTATCGACCTTCCCCGTTGGTCAGGGGCATCTCCGCCTTCTTTGGGGACGTCTAGGAGACCTCTCTCCACCCCGTGGAGGTGGTTCCGCCACTCGTCTACCCCTGCACCCCCTTTCAGGATTGCTTCTCGGAAATGGTAGAATCACCCAAAGGCTGTTTTGGTGGGTGCGGAGGGGTTCAATGGCCACCAAACTAACTCCCTCCTACTTCCACTCACCCACCGAGCATCCCGACACCTTTCGGTTGCCCATTGGCTCGATGGCCCGGGTCGACGGCTGGAAACGGTGGTTCTACAAAAGCACCTTTTCCCATCGTCGGCCTTCCCCAATTTGCCTGGGGCATCCCCACCTCATTTGGAGACATCTAGGAGACCTCTCCCCAACCCCTAGAGGTGGTTCCGCCGCCCGTCTACCCCAGCACCCCCCTCCGGGACTGCTTCTTGGAAATGACAGAATCACCTAGTAGCCACTCCGACGGGTGCAGAGGGGTTCTATGGTCACCAAAACCACTTTCCTACTACCACTCACCCATTGAGCATCCTGACACCTTTCGGTTGCCCATCGGCCTAATGGCCTCAGCCGACAGTGGGAAACGGTGTTTTGCAAAAGCACCATTTCCCACCGTTGGCCTTCCCTGTTGGCCCGAGGCATCTCTGCCTCCTCTACAGACGTCTAGGAGACCTCTCCCCACCCTGTGAAGGTGGTTCCACCACCCGTCTACCCTTGCACCCCCTCCGTGACTACTTATCGAAAATGGTAGAATCACCCAGAGGCCGCTCCGGTGGGTGCGAAGAGTTCGATGGCCACCAAACCCACTCCCTCCTACTACTACTCACCCACCGAGCATGATGACACCTTTTGGTCGCCCATCGGCCCGACAACCCGGGCCGACGATGGGAAACAATGGTTCTACAAAAGCATTGCTTCCCACTGTCGGCCTTCCCCATTGGCCCAGGGCATCTCCGACCCCTTTAGGGACGTTTAGGAAACCTCTCCCCACCCCATGGACGTCTAGGAAACCTCACCCAAAGGTCACTTCAGGAGGTGCGGAGGGGTTCGATGGCCACCAAACCCACTCCCTCCTACTTCCACTCACCCACTGAGCATCCTAACACCTTCTGGTCGCCCATTGGCTAGACGGCCCGGGCCGACGGTGGGAAACGGTGGTTCTACAAATGTGTCGTTTCTCATCGTCGGTCTTCCCCGTTGGCTTAGGGCATCTCTGCCTCCTCTGAAGACGTCTAGGGACCTCTACCCACCCTATGAAGGTGGTTCCACCGCACCCCCCTTCGGGACTACTTCTTGGAAATGGCAAAATCGCCTAAAGGCCGCTTTGATAGGTACAGAGGTGTTCAATGGCCACCAAACCCACCCCTCCTACTGCTACTCACCCATCGAGCATCCTGACACCTTCTAGTTGCCAATCGGCCCGAAGGCCTGGGTCGACAGCTGGAAACAATGGTTCTACAAATCACCGTTTCCCACCATCGGTCTTCCTCGTTGGCTCGGGCATCTCCGCCTCCTCTAGGGACGTCTAGGAGTCCTCTCCCCACCCCGTGGAGGTGGTCCCACTACCCGTCTACCCCTACACCCCCCCAGGAGCATTTCTCGGAAATGGTAGAATCACCTAGAGGCCGCTCTAATGGGTGCAGAGGGGTTCGATGGCCACCAAACCCACTCCCTCTTGTTGCCACTCACCCACTGAGCATCCTCACACCTTCTGGTTGCCCATTAGCCCAACGGCCCGGGCCAACAGTGGGAAAAAGTAATTCTATAAAAGCACCGTCTACCTCCTCTAGGGATGTCTAGGGGACCTCTCTCCACCCTATGGAGGTGGTGCCGCCGCCCAGCTTCCCCCACACCCCCTCTGGGACTGCTTCTTGAAAATGGCAGAATCACCCGGAGGCTACTCCGGTGGGTGCGGAAGGGTTCGATGGCTACCAAACCCACTCCCTCCTACTGTCACTCACCCATCGAGCATCCTGACACCTTTTGGTTGCCCATTGGCTCGACGACGAGGGCATAGACAGTCGGTGTCCTTAGCCTCTCAAACATGAAGGGATATGGTTTTAAATAAGGAGCATTTTCGTACACAGGTAGAGTTGAAAATAAATACTAATTTATTAACTGGATTTGATGTGGATTTCAATTTTCGTACGAGGTTAATATTTATCGATGAAGAGATCGATAAAAACACCTATATTATAATATTTATTAATTTTAATATAAATTTATATAATTATATTTAAAATTATAAATAAAATATTTTATATATTATATTGTATATGAATTTATATATATAATAAATTCAGTATATTACATTTACATTAATTTTTTATATATAAAAGTCAAAAAGTATTTAAAATTTATTGACATTTAAAAAAAAAAGAACAAAGTGGAATCAGATTAAATCCGGATCCGATCCGAATCCATTAGGATTTGAATTTGAACCTAAGGTCTTAAATTCCAATCTGATTTTAGGTCGGGTTCTGATGCAAATTTTTACTAATCAAATCGAATTCAGATTTTGATGAACCCGATCTGAATCCAATCCAATTACATCCCTAATTTTGAATCGATATCTATCTAATATGCATGTAGAAATTTAAACTCCATTGCCCATGAATTAGCATATAAAACATGTAAATATATATTTGTAGATGGCAAATGGTGGCAGCCAAAATGTATTAGATGCTTTGAGCTATGATATCTAATTCCTCTCCCTTCTTTTCGAAAAAAAAATGTTCTTTTTAGATGGTGGACAAATTATAACCGGTGTTCAAAAACACCAATTATTGGGTTACTTCATTTTGTTTTGGCAACAAGAAAACTTAAACAGAAATTTACAGGTTTATACGTGTACCTTTAATTTACAAGTTGTTTTACAAAAGAAAAATAATAATTTACAATCAAAAAACAAAAGAGTAAGTTGTGGGCATCTGAATCATGTATCAAGAGTTTTTGTATAACCGGTGTTCAGATCACTAAGATTGGGAGATGGCTGACGTATATCACATCTGCCGAGTAGAGGGAGTTGCAGTGGTATTTTGATTTTAGTTCTGGTTTTCAGAGGTTCAATTTTCAACATTCAAGTGTCAGGAGGTTTTCTTTTTGTGAAGGGGGGTTCAAAGTCATTTCCCCATTTTCCTATTCTGGTGAGTACTGGTCTCATGAAGACTTGTTTGGCAAGGACGGGGATGAGGAAGGGGACCAATCGGGATATCTGATTGGGGACGGGGATGGAGATGGGGAATGAAGTCCCCACCCCACTCCAACAGTCCGAGGCCCTCATTGACCTGAGATCCATTTCACCCATGCCACAAATGACACACATACGGACAAGGGTGTGAATGGACCGGTTTTGGATTGGATCCCGTCCAGTCTAAAATCAATTTGGACGGATTGAATGGACCAATAAGGCATATTAGATTGGACCAATCTGGTCCAAAATATTTATTAGATTAGATTGGACTTGGTCCATCTGTAATAAATTTATATTGAATTGGGTTGGATTAAGCCAATATCTGGCCCATTGATATAAGATAAGAATATATGTGTTAATGGACCGAGTTTGAGTTGAAACTAATCTAAATCAAAATGAATTTGGACAGATTGAATGATCCAAACATTAAATTGGACCATATGTGCTTATATGTGACCAAATAGTCACTCAAGAAAGATGATTACAATCATATTTTGCCAAGGATGTCCAAATTAACATCCAACAAGATCAAAACGAACGTCTGCACATCTACTTTTAAGTGAAGATGACCGAATTTAAGATCTTGAGCAATTAATATTACGTATTGACATGTTTACTATTGAGTCTTGATTGGATTTTGTAACCCTTTATGTACGCAGTACGCTTTATTTATGGCAGATCCTGAATCAGTCCATGCGTTCACAACTGCTGAGACGACCATGACTTTCCTCCGACCTCCACTAAACGGTTCTTTGTAATGTAATGAATTTATTTCTTTTGCTTATATGTCCTATATTTTAAAGCTCTCAATGAATGAGGTCTGATCTAGGTGAAAGTGGATCAACCCCGAACCAGACCCTATTAATTCCATAAAACCAGATCTACAAATAAAATGTGTTTGGCTAGATCATTTGAGGTTACAACGGCCACGCCTTACAATGCAATACAATTGATCAATGTCTGTTACAACGTAATGGACACACTACACACGGCTGTTTTAGTGCTCAGTCCCATATAACCATAATTAAAGATAATACATAATAAACCTGTTTATATATATCTTAATTAATAAAATAAGTGTTTTTTACTAAAATTATCTTATATACTATTTTAGGAAATTTACCGTATTTAAATATAAAGTAGAGCAAAAGTTGTAAGATAATTAGGAGATCACATCTCCGCCGTGTATTGCTGGGAATATCTAATCATAATGACATCATTGGGACTGATATTATCATCGGGAGATATTCCAATATACGGCGGGGATGTGCAGTGGGGTGGCCCCCTATGGGGTAGAAATGTAAACTCAATAATTAGGAGACCATGGAGAACTAGGGATGTCAGTGGGTCGGATTGGGGAGAATCCGCACTGACCCGACCTGTTGACACCGTAGCCTTGAAGATATTAAGTATATGTAATTAATATCAATTGGATATAGGTTTACTATACATGAATATACCTACATGTATCAGGTTCGGAAGCCCCTCTTCATTTGGTTGGATCGGGTTAGGTTCAAGTTTAGTCAAATCCGTATTGGAACCAGCCTATTGACATTCCTACATGGAACAGCAACAACTGGTTTCAACCCAATTACAATTGGGGGACACACAATCACACAAAACTCAAAATCAGAACCGGTATAATTGGTTTACTCATGGTTTCTGAACCTTATTTGATCTGGATGGTCAGATCATTTGGCCCAGAAACCGTACAGGCAACCGTTGATTTGGTTAGTGACCCACTGACCTAGGCAGTTGAATCATTGACCTGTTTAATGGTTTTGGCCTTTTTATTTTTTATTTTTTAAGTTGAAACGAGCCATACATTTAAACCGGATGATTGAACCATCAACCCAGAAACCGGTGGGCAGAAAGGTTTCAGTTGCATGTCGGTTTTTAAAACCTTGGGTGTAATCTGGCTGGATTCAATCGCGTAGTTCCCACCCATTGACAAGTCTACGGTATTTCATTGACCTGGGGTGGCAAACCATTCATTTCAGGTGGACCTGCAACTGCAAGTAAACGGCCTGGTCAATATTCATGATCGACTGAGACTGACCTAGCTTAACTACTAGTATTTCAATGGCGAAATATTTATGCACAGCACTTTTCTCTCACAACCCTCATCTCCAACCAAGCCTTCTACTCTGCTCTGTCAAGGCAACAACCATGGCGTATCAATCAATATCGCTCTCTTCCCTTTATCTTCTCTTCCTCCTTCCCAGCCTTATAAGCGCCATCTCCTCCTGTGGAGGTCCATGCCAGACCAGCGATGATTGTGATGGCCAGCTAATCTGTTCCAACGGTGGATGCACCACTGATCCCGACGCCGGCACAACGGAATCCCCGCCGGTGACGTCCTCCACAGAAGCCATCCTCACCAACAACGACTTCAGTCAAGGTGGCGATGGTGGGGGACCCTCCAAATGCGATGATAGCTACCACAATAACAGTGGACTCATCGTTGCGCTATCTACTGGGTGGTATGCTGGTGGTAGCCGATGTGAGAAAATGATCCGAATCACAACCCAATCTGGAGCCAGTGTGACGGCCAAGGTGGTGGACGAGTGTGACTCTGTGAATGGCTGCGACGCCGAGCACGCGAACCAGCCTCCGTGCCGGAACAACATCGTCGATGCATCGGACGGCGTGTGGAATGCTCTGGGGCTCAACATAGACGATGGTGAAGTGTCGGTGACATGGTCCATGGCTTAGATGAGGTTCAGTTTGATCTGCTCGTCTGTGTAGTCCTCTCTGTTACGTTGCAAATAAATAGGGAACTAATAGTGTTTAATTAGGTTTTCTATCTTCTTGTTTGGATCTCCTAGAGTCCTCGGAGATTTGTGCTCTCTAATGCTGTGCTTGGTTTTATAGAAAATAAATGAGAAACAAAAAGGTGGGTGAAATTGTTTATTTGCAGTGCAATTCTTAACTGGTTATAATTTATAAATTCTGTACGTGGTTCAGTTTTGCACTGTACTGTTACCTGAAATAAAATTTGTACTTTTTATCTCATTTGTATTAATCACAGTGCAAATTTTGCATTTCAAACCTGGATGTAAAATTTTTACTACCTTCTTTAATTATTTCTCATATAAAGTGGGAATCGCATCATTTTGCTACCTTACCTCATTCCTGATGAATAAATAGAAACCGGATTGTTAATGCAAGGCCCGTTCTAACAGCCTTTATAGCCTTGTATTAGGAATAACTCCCTATGAAATAAAGCACATAAATATGGAGATATTCCCAATGCAAGGCTATAAAGGCTGTTTGAAGTCTATCTCGAATAAAGAAGGGCCCATTTGGCACATCTTTCTGTGTGGTCTTTTGACTGTTTACAAGTAGGGAAGACTGATTTTTAGTCTATTTCCGTTTGTTGTATGAGAGATTTAACCACCAAAAGATAAAACGCCGAAAAGACACGAGAAGCCCATTTTGGGCTGATTTCGGGAAGCTCCAAACGAAGCTTCTCACGTCTTTTGCATTTTAATCTCACGTGGAAAAATGCACGTCTGCCAAACGTGCTTCGGGCTGCTCAGATCTTCATGCAAAAGCTCAATATGTCTTTTGTATATCAGAACTACCAGAAGATCTTCCAAAAAAGATGTACCAAACGGGCCCTAAAACTTATCTCAACTTCAATCTCTTCCATATAAAGTAGGAATTACTTCATTTTAAAATTACAAAACAAATGAGACAACACCAATTCTCAAGCAAAACTTACGCAGAATTTACACTCGGCCTTTTTGCACTCACATACCATGCAAATTATATTTGCATTGGAAACAAGGAATTTCGCTAAGGCCGCATTTATTTGCGGTATAAACACTAGGTCGGTTTAAACTTGCACTCTCTAGTTTTGCCATATAGCAATGTATTTATACATCGCAAATCGATGTATTTTCTCTGCATTTTATTTTGATATTTTTTCTAGACAAAAATTCATTCTTCACTTCTACATATTTTTCCGAAATTAGTATTTCTCTAGGCTTCCTTTTGTGCTTCCGTTGGTTTTTCACATTTGGCCTTTTTAATTGATGTTTTCCTATATACTTAAATTTTAAAATCTTCTTTTAATCCCAAGAGGAATTATTCCCAACTCTTAAATATGGAGACAAGTTAGAGGGATTGGACATTGAAGTGGAGGAATTATTCCCAACTCTTAACCTTCCCGAGACCTCGGACTTCTGAAGAACATACCTCAAAGGTCAATCAATTAGGACTATGACAGTGTGAGATTAGAAGTAAGGGCACAACTTCCGAGCTGTCAGGACTAAGGCGAAGGCCAATTTCTCTATGTCAGGAAACTTGGTCTCAGCTGCATGTAGAACTTTGCTTATGTAATAGACGGGTCATTGTGCCCTGTCTACTTCTCGAACTAGTATCAAGCTCGCTACCTCGTCGCTCGCGGAGAGGTAGAGTTTTAGCTCATCTCTGGGTTCAAGTCTGGTCAATAATGCAGGTGAACTGAGGTACATCCTAAGCTCGTCGAATGCAAGTTGGCACTCCTAGGTCCATTCGGAGTCTTTATTCTTTTTTATTGCTTTAAAAAATGGGAGACACCGCCCAACCGACTTAGACATAAATCGGTCCAGGGCAGCAATTCGACCTGTTAACCTTTGTACTTCTTTAATTGACCTAGGTGGTCTCATGTCTAGGATTGCCTAGATTTTGTCCGGGTTGGCCTTGATGCCACGTCAGTGCACTATATAATCAAGAATTTTGCTCGACATGACCTCGAAGACAAACTTGTTTGGGTTGATCTTCATGTTAAATTTCTTTAGAATTTGAAAAACAAAATTTAAATCATCAATAAAGAACTTGCAAATTGAGTCTTCACAACCATGTCATCAACATATGCTTCAATTTTATTTCTGATCAAGAGAGAAAATATCTTATTTACAAGTCATTGGAAAGTTGCTCCAGTGTTTTTCAATCAGAAGGGCATTACTTTATAGCAGTACAAGCATGGTTCAGTTACAAAGGCTATTTTTTCCTAGTCTTCTGTGTTCATCCAGATCTGGTTGTAGCCGAAGTAGGCATCCATGAATCTCAACAACTCGTGCCTCGAGGTCACGTTTACCAAGCAATCTATTCTAGGGAGGGGGAAACTGTCCTTTGGGCAAGCTTTGTTGAGGTCGGTATAGTTGATGCACACGCACCACTTGCCATTTTCTTTTTACACGAAAATTAGGTTGGCTACCTAGCTTGGATACTGGACCTCTCTAACAAAGTTTGCTGTGAGAAGCTTCCCGATATCCTCGTTTACTATCCTCCATCTCTCTGGGGTGAGGTTCATTTTCCTTTGCCTAATTGGTCTGACTAAAGGGTCTACATTAAGTTTATGAGTAATTATAGATGGGTTTATGCTGGGCATTTCTACTGTCGACCATGCGAAAACATCTAAATTTTTAAGTAAAAAACTTACCAGTTGCAACCGGCGTGGTTCTACCAAGTGAGCTCCGATCTGGATTGTCTTCTTGGGCTCGGTATCAAAGACTGGGACCAGGATTGTGTCCTTCATTGGACGAGCTCGTTCATCGGTGTTCTTGAGGGGTGGCTCCAGGTCAACGTCATCTACCAGTTTTCCCTTGCCCTTCAACACCGCGACATAGAACTTACGTGGCTCCAACTAGTCGCCTTGTACAACCCCTACTCCGTACCTCATTGGAAACTTCATCGAGTGGTAGTAGGTCGACACCACTACACGAAGTGCATGCAGGATGGGCCGACCTAGAATTGCATTATAGGGGGACAGGATCATGACCACCAAGAAGCTATGCTCAAAGCAGACCGAGATGGGCTCTGACCCGGCTGTAATTGGCAACTTGATTCGGCCTAAGGGCCTCAACATGTCTCCACTGAAGCTAACGAGTGGTACATCTGCTGGCTGCAAGTCCTTCCTTTCCAACTGCTTCTTCTCAAAGGCTTCCAAAAAGAGGATGTCAACCGAGCTTTTAGAGTCAACTAGAATCCACTTAACCTTGAAGTCATTAATCACCATCTTGACAACGAGGGCGTCATCATGTAGATATTAGATCCAGTGAGCATCATTCTCGATGAAGTATATAACTTCCTCCACACGAGGGCACTTCGGTGGGTTCTTGTTCTCATGCTCGAGCTCCTGGATTGAGTTCCTTCCCGCTGTAGTGCTACAACCAGCCACTATCGAACCTCCAGTGATCTTGTTGATCACCCCACGAATAGGCCTCTTTGGTGGTGGTTGATCCCTGTCTTGGTTTCTGTTAAACTCTTGCACTTCTCTTGGCTGGTCAGTTGGTCGGCTTCAGTCATCACGCTTGATGAATTGCTTCATGTAGCCGTGATGAATCATTTTCTCGATCTCATCCTTTAGATTTCTGCAGTTTTCTATATCGTGGCCTATGCCATAGTGGAAGTGACAGTACTTGTTCGGGTTGTAGTTGGTAGGGTTGCCTCTCATTCTGGGTGGCCATCTCACGTACTCGGCCATCTTTATTTGCATCAGAATCTCTCCCCTCTTTGTATTTAGGGCGATGTTGCTCCAGTTTTGGACTAGAGGAGTTTTGGATTGCTAGCCTAGTTTGGAACTCCAGTGGGGGACCTTCTTCTTCTTCTTGGCGACCTGCTTCACCTACTACGGGGTGACAGATTTCTCCTCGATGACTTGCTCTTACACTGCTACTTGTTCCTCCCCTCTTCTTCTTCAACTCACTTCCTCTTCCCAATTAGATCTATCCGAGATCCTACCACCTCCTTTGCCTTTGTAAACTTGCTGGCCTGGTGGAGGAACTCCTCCATAGTGGATGGAGGGTTCAACTCTACTTCCCAGCGCAAGTTGGGGTGGTGGACGCCATTGACCACTACGGTGTGCTAGATTGTTGGGTCAAGGTTTGGAATTTGGAGGCGCTCTACATTAAATCTTTTGATGTAGTCTCGGAGGGTCTCATTTGGTCGTTGGACGACGTTCAGTAGGTAGGTCACTGATTTGAGGCACCTCTTTCTAGTAGCAAAGTGCATTGTGAAGAGGTCTGCAAACTGATTCTAGCTCATTATTGAGCTTGTGGCCAGTCCCGAGTACCACATCCGAGCTGTAGCTCGAAAAGTCATCGGAAAGGCCATGTAGAGGCTCACATCATTTGCCCCATGAAGCTGCATGAGGGCCCGGAAGTTGTCGATGTGGTCAACTGGATCTGTTGTGCCGTCATATGACTCTAGGCTTGGGGCTTTAAAATCCTTAGGCCGTGGGGTTGTAAGGATCTTGGGTGCAAGTGGAGAGGTGTGGATTACCTACGGTGTTGTTGGTTGTTCTACGACTTGGTCTACCTCTCCCTTTTTATCTGCCTCCTCATTGTTGGTGGGAGCGAGGTGGCTTCTCTCGTCGTGACGGCGTGCACGTCGGCAATGCCTTCTCTTCGACACCTCGGTTGTGCTGCTACCTTCAGTTCCGATGGGTGTCGTGGCTCTTCTATGTTCTCCAACTGGGACCTAGTTCCGGTCATCGGTGCAACAAGGTGCATTGGGATCTGGTCCTTATTTCTATTACCGAGCTGCTAGTTCTGTTGCTGCTGAGGTTGCTATTGTTGTTGGGATTGTTGCTACTGCATCAGGGCAGCAAACCTTTTCTCCCACATCCGCATCTAGAAGTTCATATCGTGAACATACTGCACCAATTCATGGAATTGATGCACGTAGATCCCAATGGGAACCACTGATGGCTCGATTGGAGGAAAAGGTGCATTCACCTGGTGCAGAGGGAAGGCTAGGTTTGGCCTTGCTGGCATGCTGGGCAGAGTCAAGGGCATTGTGAACTGCCCAATGGTCATGGAGGGGACTTCAAGGTGTCCACCAGGCTGCTCTTGCCCCCCTATGACCTGGTTGTTGTTGTTGATGACGGGTTGGTTGTTGTTGAGGATGTCATTTAAACAGTAAAAGTAGAAAGAAGTGTGAGAATACAACTTTTTGTTGCATTTTCCCACAAATGGTGGCAATTGATGATGCATGATTTGGTCCCTCCCTATTAGAAGGTAGCTCTAACGTTGGACTAGCTACGTGGCCGAGTCGAACTACAAGGCAAGAAGATCATAGTGTTCTAGGGTGCTTTACCCAATGTGGGCACTCCGATGCTTAAGTTAGCGAAGGGGATTTAGAGAGAGTTAGTAGCTTGTAAATATGAGAATACGAGAGCTAAATCGTGCGTACCTTGTGAGGCTGGAGGCGAAGCCTTTATATAGGCAAGCTGCCATGGGCCTCACGATGCGTGTCCGAGATTACTGGCCCATCTAACCCGGAGTTGGATTTGCACTCGAGGATGGTGAGTAAGCTGATAAGGCTTATCCGGGTCTGTCCGAATCGGGCAGGGTGAGGATAAGATCCATTGACGTGCATCGTAATCCCGAGGAGATCGAAGACAACTGGCTTGCTTTAGGAGGAGGCTACGTGGCACCTTGGCAGGTCGGTGGATGTAGTGAGTTGTTTGATATTATATATTTGGCTATTAACAGGTACAACTCATCAAATGGAGTGAAGTGAATGATTTATACGAAGGCCTTGTTTACTTTTCAGTAAGTTATTTATTAGGATAAATGCAGTTATTTGGGTAAGTTTTTTTGGGAAACACTTGTTCGGGTAAGTGTATTTGCCCATGTTCTTTTATTTTCTATGTAAATAAGGTAATGACCATTTTAGCTATAAAACTCCATTATTAGAAGGGGCATTTTTGTCTCATTCAAGTGTTGGCAACTTTTCCCCCAAGTGGGAAAGTTATTTACTCACCTATGAGATGGGTATCACTTACCTGAGTAACTGATACTCAATAAAATGAACTTTCCTTGATCCCTACATAAATCTGATAAAAGAATATGAGATTCTTGATTAATGGGAACTAAAATCACATTAACCAACTTTCTCTCTCTCAAAAATCCAAAAAAGAAATACCCCCAAAGTGTAAGGCAACCTTTCTAACCTCTAAATCAGCAAATTAGAGAGTTATTCACCGTGCAAAGTTTGGAAGGGGATATTTCCCTATGTGATATATGAGATGTGTCATACGTATATGAACAGACTTAGATCTCTCAAACATTATCCTTTTAGGGAGATTCTTCTAATGTTATTAGATGTCAGAAAGATTACTACAAGGCGATTTCAAGGTGATGGTGGGTTCATTCCTTGGGTGTTTAATGACTTAAGTTCAGTTTGGAAAGAGTACAAATACAAATATAAATATGTAGAGTAAAAAATTTTGTATTTTGTGTTATTTTGTATGTATTTGTACTGTACATAATTTTATTTATACTCTTTCAAGCTGAGCCTTACATTCGTCAGTCTGGTAACAAGGCTGTTTATTTTATGGCTAAGCGGAGTCTTTCTATTTTTTCCGTTGTTCTACTTGGTCTTTTGTACCAGAAGTCTTAAAAAGATGTATCGTTTGCTGATTGTTGCTGAACATAAATGAAAGTATCTATTTCTAAAAAATAGGCCCAATAGGTTCTTAGTGGGTTAATTCCAGCTCAGTTTGATATAAGGGCCAGGAGTTTGGTTCGTGGTAGATATTACTCAGCCCAGTCCAAGGCATGGATTGACCTCAAGCCCATTTAATGAATTGACCATGACAAATGTCTTGACCCATTGTTGGTCCCTAGTTCTCCATGTGCACCCTTCAGGAATTTTCCAACCAACTTATACAGCCTTCTATAGAAGCAAAATACGCATCATCCTGGGCCGTTTCAAGAGCCCATGATCATCTTCCACAACTACTTGTTTATTGACATTGTGTCACCGTTTCAACTACACAAACGGGCTAATCCAAACATGTTTTTCAACCGTTGATGTGAGGCCAAACAGCACCTTAGCAAACTTGGAGATTGGTTTGGCCCACAATGAGCCTATGGTCCTAAATAGGGGTGTCAATTGCATCGGATTTGGTCCATTCCAATCCAGTCTGATATGAGTTCATTTCTGATGGACCGGGTCCAATCCAATCCAATCCAATGAATACTCACAACCATTTTTGACCAATTCAATTCAATGTCTGGACTGTCTAATCTGTTTAAATTTGTTATAATTTAGATTGGTCTCAACTCAAACCTGATCCATTAACACTTGTATTCTTATCTTCTATCAATTGACCGGATTTTGATTGTATCTGACCCAATCCAATATAAATCTATTATGTATGGAATAAGTCCAATCCAATCCAATAAATACTTTGGACTATTAAATCTGACTGATCCAATTCAATATATCTTATTAATCCGTCCAATCCATTTAAATTGATTTTGATTTAGACAGGATTCAACCAAAACCGATCCATTAACAACCTTAGTCCTAAACTATCCGATGTGCATCCATAGGTAAGTTTGGGATTTTTCCAGCCAACTTAAACAAGCTTCAATTGAAGCAACGGCTGAGCACAAACAACTGTGGACCACAAGTAAACTTTCCTTTTAATGATTTCCACAGGACTATTCCTGTGTTTCTTTCCATTAGGTTCATATATAGTTCAAGCGAAACCCAAAAACTTTTGAAGAAACAAACTGTTCTGAAAGGCAGGCTGACTGAGCAATAGTGAGGAAAATTCTTGTCTAAAGTCAAGCCTAGGACTTCATTGTTTTCTAACTGATGCAGAAATAAGATTGATGCCTACTTTCAAGCTGCAAAGACATGGATTGCCACTTTGTAATAATTATGTGAAAAGGTGAAAAGAAAAATAAAACTTCTTGTCCTTTTGGCTCTGTTTGAGGGCAAAACCTTGTATTTATTTTTTCTAAGTTTTGTATTTGTATTTGTATTTTCTCCCAACAAAACCTTAGGCTGTGTTTGGTTGGAGTGCAATTTTATTTGTACTAGTACAAATGCATAGGAACGCAAATGAAAAAAAATGTAAATTCTCATTTAATTTTGTTTTGGGTTTTACTTTATTCTGCTTTATATTTTGATTTACTTCATCTGCACTGCAATCATATAAAATACGATGAAATTTGAAACAAAAAATTGGTCAGAACTTGCAGTAACTCATTTGCACTATCATAATTTTGCACCAGTGCAAATTTATTTGCATTGCAACCAAACACGGCCTTAGGCCCAGTTTGAAGGAATATAAATATAAATATAGAGAGTGCAGAACTTGGTACTCTTCCAAACTGAACCTTAAGCTCAAATTAGCCCGAGACAGGAGGAGACCTTGTTGTTTAAGGGCAGATATTATGACACTTGCCCTTTTTCTTGTGTAATGAAATTATAGGCCTTGTATGGGTTTTATCTTTTTTTTTTTTTTTTTTTTTCAAACCAAACATAGCCTTAGGTATTTTTTTTCTCTGTTTTTTTTTTTTACAGGGGTGGGGAGAGAGGACAAACTTTTCAAGGCAAAAGAAATCCAGCCTATTTATGTGTTTTGTCTGAAAATAAGAGACTCCAATAAAAGATAAAAGCTAACATAGGGAAGGGGTGGAATACACACATACAAAAGATAGAAATTTTAAGGGGAATGGATTGAAGTTCTTATTGGATTGGTAATTTTGGAATCCCTTGTTAACAACAAGGATCTAAAAATTTGGGATTTTCATTTCCAATTTTACACCATGTTACAAATAAATCCTAAATGAAAAAGAACTCGTTCAAAAGATAAGCTTCTCATCCACCCCTTCTCATAATTCCGTTATCATAAAGTCTAGACCATTTTAACTTAATTGGGATAATAACAGAAATGAACTCATAATTCCACCCTGACAACAGAATTATGACCTCCCCTCTCACTAAGACCTCCCTTATCACAGTATGTCTAACGGATTAGACTTTCTGATAATTCCATTAGAGATATCTGTGATAGAGGAGGTCTTAGTCCATTCCTTTTACGAGTTATTCAAGTTCGGCTCGATTTCGTTTAAATCAAGCTTCGAGTCAAATTCAAGCCTGATTTATAAGTTTGTTTGTTAATTGAGTCAAGTTTGAGCCTAGTGAAGTTTGGCTCGTGAGGCTTGCGAGCCTAGTATTAAATAAATATTTTTTATTATATATAATAATATTTTTATTTTTAATGTATAATACTAAATAACTTTTATAATTCTTAATTTTTGTCTGAAAAATAAAAAATAATTTTATGCATATAAATTTTATTTTTTAAAAAAGATTGACTTATAGTCGAGCTCGAGTCGAGCCGAGGTCGAACTTGATAGCTATGAACCGAGTCAAGCTCGAGCTCAAGTCTCTAATTCGAATCAAACTCGAGCCTAATACTATTTCTACGAATTGAGCTTGAATAACCAAATATTTGGCTCGACTCAACTTGAATCCACCACTAGGTTTTAGCATTGAAGAGAAAAATCACGGGAGGTTTAAGTCTTCTATCCCATTAATTATATATTGAGTAATTCAAGGAAATCTCAAGGAAAAAGAATCATAATCAATAAAGGCAGGCAGCTGAGTGAAAATTAAGGCGACCTTAATGAAAAATCCTGCACATCACTGTTGATTCTAGCTCGGATTGAATGACATTTGAAGCAGTCTTCACCAAATATTGCAAGTGAAAAAATAACTTTCTATGAACCATTGAGAGGAGTAAATACTGTGAGGAGTATGCCAGCTTCAGACTATTGTGTCATGTACTAAAAAATTGAAAAAAAAAGGTACAAAATTTAAAGGGGTCAAGCCTAGGAAGAGTGGAGAGGAGTTGTGATCCGGACAACTCTATTATGCGTATATACAAGAAGAGATGACAGACTGGTATTAAAAGATGTCATGTTTATAGGGCAGTGATTACAACTGAATTGGTCGTGGGTGATTTTAAATAACTCAGCGTTTGATTTTTTATTTTTAAAATTCAAACAACCACAAAATTAAAAGAGAGTTACCTTATTCAAAAAAAAAAAAAGAAAATCGAAAAGCAACAAAATTCGAAGAGAGTTATTAGGAAGCAATATGACAGAGAAGAGAGAATAAACAGATGTGGACAACTGCTTTTAACTTTTAAGTATATAGAATAGATTCTAATAAAACCCGTCCAATGCACACATTGGTATAAAAGGTGTCTCATATTCTATATATAACAAAGGGTTTGATACCAAAAAAACTTGTAATCGATCAATCGGTATCATAAAAGTGGTAATCAATTGGGTGAAATTTGGGGATTAGGTGATTGGTTAAAGATCTTTTGGTATCATGCCTTTCCAACAACATAAATTTTTTTCATATAAAATTTTGAAAACACACACAATTTAGACTTTTAGAAGAATCGATGAAAGCATATAGAAGTTGTGCCTTAAATAACTCCAGGTATACTGTATATAGTGGAATTTTTGAAGATCAATGGATCGAAGAATCACTGAATACAGTTCACACACACATACATACATACATACATATATACATATATACATGATATTTGGATGTAAAGATGTATAACATGTGTGAAGGTGTTAACCATATTAGATATATGGCATTTGGATTTAGCATTTTATGACCCGTATGGAATTTTTGTATAGTGTAGATTTATATACGTCTAATTTTCTTCTTTTTCTTCTTTTCCTTCCAAATTGATGGCTGTGGTTAGGGGTTGTTTAATCAAGAATAATGTCTCGCGTCATCCAGCCATGCATGCAAAATGAGAGATTGGAGTGGCCCTGGTGTTACGGTTCAAAACAGGCTTAGCCTTGCCTACGCTTGGCAGGCTTACGTTAGAGACATGCCCGTCATTTTCGCCTGTAAGATTTTTGGGAGAACTGATGTCATCTTCAGGCAGACCACCAAAAGCTTAACGTACTCTTTG
>NW_010729104.1:5676141-5703764 GCF_000365185.1 Nelumbo nucifera | reverse complement strand
CCTTTAGCACGTAAGCGACGCCTCCCATGGACCGGTCTGAGCCAGGAGAGTGCCCCGGCCATTGGACTTGAGGTCATGATCCAGTGCTACTGACTTTGGTGAAGCCATCCCATCGGGCAACTCCTAGCCTCTAAGCACATAAAGGCTTGTCCTGGCCTGCCTTGACCAGGACGCCGCACGGGTTTCTTCCGCTGTAGAACTACCCCCATGACACTGGGGCATATACTTGAGTCCAAATCAGTTACCAACAACATGATCCCAACATTATTAATGTTCAAACAAGCCATTGCAACTGTATATTGGGAGCATCTCCCTTGAAGGTGTTCTTAATGTACAGATGCAATGGCTTGTTGGGAAGTTGTTGAGTTGGGAGCTGATCGAAACTCCATATACTCTTAGTGCCTATTTGGGAGACTTCCGGTGAAAATCCAGAAAGCATGCTACCATGTTCTAGATGCAAGAAATGGGACTAAAAGGTAGCTTCTCCAGAACACAGGTGCTCAAACACCATGGTTCAATCATCACAACTAAGCTGTAGAAAACAAACTCTTAATGCCTGATGTTGGGCATTATTATTGGTTATCTCAATCTAAGCATCCACATTTGCTTCACCGGTCAGCTGGCAGCTCAATTGCAAGGAAGGACACAAAATAAATAAATAAAGTTGCAAAAAAAAGACAAATAAAAAATAAATATTTATTAAGAAATTAAGAAATATATAACAACCAAACACCAGTTGAAATGAGTACTAACAAACAAACAAACAATTTGAGAGCAAAAGTGTTGGTGCAAAAATGAGCACAAACAAACACAACAAAACCAGTGTGAGGAGGAGGGTAGACAATTGTAGGTCCATTTGCAGTACAAAAAGCCATTTAATAATGGAAATAAAGCTGGAGGTCACAACATCACACCAGGGCCGAACCTTACCCAATCAATTCTAAGGTGAATAGTTCAATGGTTCAATTGATGAGGACAAGCCCCACAAAATTACCATTAATGTGAAAGCACTTGGGACTGTATATGCTCAGTGCCAGAACCAAGGTGGAGCCATTTTTCAACGTGGGATGTTTCATCACAATTCATTGTAACGACTATGGCTCTCATGAATGTAGGTCAGCTGCTGCCTTGGTCACATAGGCATCCGAAAATATGAGTAAAGTTGAAGGGAAAAATTACAGTAAATTACTATAAATAGGAAGTAGTGGGAATGTAAGAAGCTGTTTGGTACGTAGCTGAAATGACTGAATTGAAAAGCTTTTATTTTCCTTGTCTCTTAGTGAATAAGTTTTTGAGAAGGTTGTCAGTTTCTTAATGGCTGAAGACGAAGTTGGATAAATTACTACACCCTTGAAAAGTTACTACAAATGGGGAGTGTAGTAGTAGGAATCTTAGAAGCTGTTTGGTTGTAGCTGAAATGACTAAATTTGAGAACTTTTTTTGTTTTGTTTTTTTTTTTATTTTGTCTTTTGGTGAATAAGTTTTCGAGAAGGTTGTGATTAATGAGTTTTTTAACAGCCAAAAGATAAAGTTAGATAAATTACAATACCTTTAAATATTTTATTCACTAAAAATGAAACAATAAGTCATTCAGTTCAGCACCTTTAAACATTATCAAACCGCCCCTTCCACATCAATCCCATCAACGGAGGCCTGCTGCGTCCAACCAGCAAGCAAGAAGTTAGATATCCTTTCGGAGAGGACCCCACATTGGCACATGAAGTTTAATGGACTACAACCTCCAAAATCAATAATACCTTTCTGTTTTATATCGTTGTGAATTGCCACAAAGGACCCCACCACTCCTTGAAGACAAATTTCGCACAGGAGTTTCCAAATATAAAAAGCAGGGAAGTGATTCCAGAACTTTTATACTTGATTTGAGGTGGGACTGTGGAAGTATGGGAAACAGAAGGTACTGAAGTAGGAGGAATTTTCTAAAGTCTGGATTAGCTCCACAATCACTATAATATCTGACTTCTGGCGCATGGATGATGTGGGGTGTTATTATTGATTAAACAGCTCTTAACATAGTCCTCGAGTGTGATTAATTCGGATTCATTTGTTTTGTTTTCAATACAAAAATATATTTATAAATTTAACATACAAGTATGGGAGATCCGGGCTCTTTATGACATATGAATATGAAGATTGTGATCTATAAATAGAAAGTATATGGGAAGAAGAATGTGGTTAACATTATAGGGGGGGACTATGGAGTTTAGACCAAACAAGCACAGAATTTTACTTGCACCTTTTCCCCCATTGTCAGGGAGGGTATGACCAAATGAGCCCACTTTTCTGTGTCATTCTTTGCTAAAAAAAGAGAGGAATTTTTCAATTCTCCTCTTTTCTATGAACAACACATCGGCACAGTTCAAAAGCTGTTGCTTGAAAGCAAAGAGTAGTACTGCAACATAAAGAAGTGAGGTATATATCCAATTGAAATAGACAGAGACATTATATATATACATATATACATATGGTTAACTCAAAGTGTACTGGATTTGATAGTCTTGGATTTGAGCTTATGGGCTTTCTGTTCAGTTATTGGCTTCTGTCTTATAGCTTTCTTCCATACCTGAGATATCCAGCAAGGATCCTCCGGAATGTAAATGATCATGAGATCCCTTGCACATGGCTCTTTATGACAATTTAAGCAAAGGTACCATGAAATAGTTTCAGCTGTTGGGAGCCCAGGAATCTTCTAATGGCATAATGTTTTTGGAGGCCCACGTGTTCCCTTGTTCAGTTTCTGTTCATGGTGGGCAACATTTCTGATCGATCAAAAGTCTTCAGTCCCTTCTCATGTGTCCAGACTATATATGTCCCCTTTCTTTTAGGTGTTGTTTGGATTTTAATTAAAAGAAAGGAAGATACTTGCAGAAAGCTCCAATGGATGATGGTGTGTGGGGCTGTGTGATAGACAAGGAAGTGAAATCATGGTCAATTCAAGGGTAGGGTCCCCTCCCTTATGGATGATTTGGAGCTGCCACATTATCCTTCTATGTGGCAGAGATAGATTAGGTCTCATGGAGCTCACATTTTCTGCTTTATGATCTTAGAAAATTTTATGACCACCCCACCATCCCATTGTTCTAAATTAAAAAGCACTGGTTGACCTACCTTTTGGTTGGATTTCTAGTGTGTCTATATTTTATCCTTTTATTTATTGTTAGGAAGTCACAATATTTTGCTACAACCATGATTGCAGTAGATGCAAATTTCATAGTGCATAGAAGTAGCTATAGCCTTTATGGTCTTCACTTAGTCCCCTTTTCGGAGGGCTCAAGTGCAGCGGCTTCTGGCTTTTCGAGGTGGGCGCAGGCACACATATAGTCTATAAACTATGTTTGGTGAGCTGAAAGCCCAAATCAGTTGTCAGCAGGCTTCTAAAAAAATAAAAATAATTAATCATTTGAAGGGCCGTCTGCTTTAGCCTCTTTGAATAAATTGTTAAAAGTGATTCAAAGCGGTTGAATCTTCAGCTCAGCCCTCCCAAAATGAACCCTAGCTTATTTGAGAAGAAGCTGAAATCACTTAGTAATCTTCCATCTATCCAGAAGTTTAGGTCCTATGTTTTCCTTGCCTTTATTGATAGGGAAAAATCAGTTTTAACTCTTTGTCGCCTGTTGAAAATTAATAATTTTTTTTTTAATTTAGGTATTGTAAATTAAAATAGGATTCTACTTAAATCGGTGCAAGCCCGTGCTCACATTTTTAGATCAGCCTCTTGCAATTTTATATTGAGAATATCTCTCTATGAAATAAAGCACATAAATTTGAAAATATTCCCAATATAAGACTGTAAACTATCCAACGCCGAACACATTAAAACATTAGACCTTTGGTCGTTTCTTTTCACTTGGGAAAATCTTTAGTACAAGGTAGGTAAAACAGGTTGACATGGTGAAAAGGTGATGAACAGGAGATAAATAGAGGGTCCCCAATCCGAATGATAATTCAAAGGAGTCTCATTATTACTCCATGTGGCAGACATGGAGTAGAGATGATCTATATCCCCCCCACCCCCAAATGAAAAATATACAATTAGTTATTACTAAAGAAAACAAAAATTCAACCTATGTGTTTATATATTTATTATTTTGCCCTCAACATATTTTTTCAGAACTAAAAATAATTATTATATTGACTAATATAAATTTTATAAATTAATGACCAATATTTTCCTTGACTACACTTTCAGACCATGGTCAAAATCTTTATACCATTTATTTTCCTCTCTCCATTCTCTCTTCCTACTTATGATAATCCTTTAGATAGAAATGGGTTTATGGGCCATTAGTAAACAAAGTAGTAATAGTAAATTTACAGCAGCTAGTGTTTATTTGAACTAATCTTCTCAAATTGGTTTTTCCATGTAATTGAAATTTTCATTTTCATATTTTGAACATCATTGCAATTAAGTACTTCCTTTTGAAGCTTCTAGGTAATCTCTAGCCTTTCCTCCCTACTTTAATCAATTGGTTTTTTGCTTTGTATTACTTTTACATTGCATGTTTTGCAGTGAGATTACAAAGAACTTTTGGTTCTTACATTGTTATGGATTTGTCAAAAGAAATGATAAATTATTTGATTTCTATATTTTACTATCTTGACTTTTTCCTGTAGGCACTGGAAATGTAATCAAAAGTCATTGAGAGTTGTTATTAACCATTAAGATATTCTTGTTTTTGTGTACTTAAAAGTTTCTTTGACATATTAATTCATAGTGAAAAGTTAAATGCTTAGACATTTTCTTATGCTCCCTGAAGAATAAACATAAAGGATCAAACCCGATTTCTTTTTGCCAACTCAATCAATTTGTGGGTACTTTTTTTATGGAGTAGTAAACAAGATAAACAGCCTAAGATTCCATGGGCCAAATAACATCAAAAGGGTTGTCCATTTTATGTTATTGTTGGTCTCTTAATTGCTCAAATGAGCACAGCATGTTCTTATTGGAATATATTCATCTCAATATATATTTTTTTTTTTTTACTTTTGAGTTGTTTGCTTGTGTTCCATTGTATTCAGCTTTTAAGTTGTTTGAGGTTATTTCTCTTTTACTTTCCATTAGTGGTTGGAACTTTTAAATGAACCATCTCATGGCATTCTGCTTTACATGTTGATTTTGCCTAGTTACTAAGATCCCCTTTTAGGTTATTGTAGGAATTACTTTTGGAAATAGGAGTACTTTCATAATTGTTCTTTGCCTGAAGAAGGTTTCTCTTGATATTTTTATGCCTCCCAAGCTCAAATAAAGGAAGAGGATGCATCAGATTTGCAGCCAGCACTAAAACTTTTGTCAAATTTGAAGTTAGCAAGGATGGGTTTTTCATTTAAATTAATAAAAGATTTTCAGTCATGATGTGATAGTTTCTCTGTTTGCACCACATAATGAGACAAGTTGCCTGGAGAAATGGAGATGAGATCAATACGTTTTACCACAACAATGACTAATGGTCTGATTTTTCATCTTTGTATACTTGTTATGTGGTAAAAAAGAATGTAGTATGTCTACTGGTCTCTAAAATGATGGTCGTTAATTCTTTATGATTCCTGGATTCATCAATAATATGTAGTTAATTTAAATCAAGAAAAACAATAATGTAGTTTAAGTAGTTGCTTTAATTTGTAGTGTTGATTAGGATTTAGGAATGCTGGTCTTAACAAAATTAAACATTCGAAGTCTTAGTATTAATCCTTAGGATGTTGACAAGATTACATAGTTATGTAGTATTATCCTAAAGGATACCTCTTGCCAATAACAAATAACCATCGGAAAAAGAATGCAAGAATAATTTGTTAGAGAATAAAAAGGGTACCTCACCCAACAGTCTAAGCTCTCAAGTTGAACAGTTTTTTGACATGGTATCAGAGCTTATTTGACTAAATGGTTTACTATTCAATCCTTGTTGCTCCCATGTGTGGCTGTGATATTATGTGAGTAGACATAGATAGAGTTCTTGTGGGTAGAAGATCCGGACTCCCTCATTATAATTAATTAAATTTCGACCAACCTATAATTAAGCATTCCCATGAGAGGGCGTGTTAGAGAATAAAAACCTATTCAGGGACCTCACCTAGCAACTTAAGCTTTTAGGTTGAATGGTATCTTGACAGAATTCCTTAGATATCTTCTATAACATGGTTTTGAAAACCAACCAAGAAATGGACCACTCTGACCACCGGTTCTCAAGTCAACTGATCCGACCATCCAGTCTGATCCAGTTTTCAAGACCATATTTTATAAAGAATACAATGATTTTTTTAGAATATTTGATTTTATATATGGATCAGGGAAGAAGTTTAATATTTGAAAAAGGGGCCTAACATTAATATTCTTCCAAGACAGAGAACTAAATTAAGTAAAAAACATCTTAAATTGATTTTATTGATAGCTGCTATATATATATATATATGGTAGATAAAAACGAAATGATTCCATTATGATTTTTCATTGTATTTTACTATATGTGTCCACCATTTAAATTGAAGTCATTCTATTTTCTTGTGAATATCGGAATGAGATAATTCCAAGTTTTTAATTAAATATTCTCATTTTTTGAGCAATATAAAAACTATGCATTTATATAAACCGTTGTGCTTTGAATTATCAATGTTTGTATCAGTTTGGAAAAGAATATATATAGTACAAATATATACAAAATATAAGGTTTTGCACTCTAAAAATTTGTATTTGTATATACTCTTTCCAAACTAAGCCTAATGAAGTAGAAATACCCCCTTAATGTTTCTCTTAAACACCCTTTGCACATAATCCGATGTAAAGAGTGGTACAAATTCTCCCAAACCAAACATGATTTCAGTACCCAAACCAAATTCTCCGCTTTAAGTGCTGCAGAAAACCACGGTAATATGGTACATTAGTACTTCATTTTAGATGATAATCATATCATATGGGATGAATTAAGATATTTCTATGGCATAAAACTTATTCTTTTGAGATGTAGATCCAGTTAAATGAAGGGAAATAGAATAAAATCTATTGTCCCAATTGTGTGGAAATTCAATTGATTAATCTTCCACCCTTCATAGATATTCAAATCAGAAAAAAGACACTTCAATTTTTTTTTGTAAGTACTCCATGTTACAAAATAAAATCCAAACAATAGATTTTAATATGTAGATTCAATTAAGAAAATTATGGGTTTTACCTCTTTTAATTTTGTGCCCAATTCCAATTGCACCATGCATAAGCTGCAAGGGTTAATTGGACAGTGATGGCCACTCAAAGTAGGACTGTAAGGCCCTGTTTGTTTTCTGGGTTCTGAAGGTTGGAAAGTTGGTAATGGAATTATGGTTCCCATTGATCACTTCGCTTTTCCCATGTTCATTTTTCAATTTTATGTGGTATTCATGAAAAAATAACTTTTCCCGTGTATTATTTATTATTTATTGGAAACAAGTAGCTTTTCCATTTGGTAAAAAATTGATAAAACGCATTAGGACAAATTTACATATTCTAATAATGATTTTTTATAGATAAAAAAATCATTGTATAATTTACATAGGAATCAAAATAATATACATAAATTCACTTACTCAGATAAATAGCTTTTCGATAAAACAATAAGACCTAAATAGTATTAGATGATCAAAATTTGAGTAAAAAACCGCTTGGGTTTGGATCTTAGAAATCAGATTGAAACAACCCCAATCCGTTTTAGGTTAAAGTCTAGTGAAGCCCCTAAGGTTCATGAAAAGTCATTTTCCATAAGGGCTAGAAAAGGTCGTAGTTAGTTTTGGCAGATTTTGGATACATTTAAGTCACTTAGCAATTAAGTATCCAACTCACCAATTCCATAAATAATTTCCTTTGTCCGTCTTATTAAGACTAATGGTATATGGGCCCAAAGCCATGTACCTTCTAGGGTGGGCAGGTGTTAAATCTTTCTTTATCAATGCATTTCCTATCAGTTACATGGGAGGAGCCAGTGAGGCCTTAATTATGTTTTTAATTGTATGATTGGAAGCTATGCCTATACCAAGTCATATAATAATATATAATTTATTCTTTTTGGATGTATTTACTAAAATTAGAGATGCAGAAAATTTTTCGAAGGCTTAGGTGGACTCTCACTGCTGCTCCCCACTTCATCTAGTTGGGCATTTGGTTGGCTTGTCCAATGAAATAATTTCTTGTGTGTTTGGTTATAAAGTTAATATCACCCATTTCCACCATCAAATCATCTTTCACTTGTGCATAGGGGTGGCCACGAGCTTATCTTTTCATGAGCTATTCGAGTTCGGCTCGTGAAAAGTTTAGTTTAAATTGAGTTTCGAGTTGAGCCCGAGCCTGATATATAGGCTTGTTTGTTAATCAAGTTCAGTGAAGTTCGACTCGTGAGGCTCGCAAGCCTAGTATAATAAATATTTTTTTTATTATATACATACATATACATATACATATACATATACATATACATGTAAATATATATAATAAATAATTTTTATTATATAATAATATTTTTATTTTTTATGTATGATGGTAAATAATTTTTATAATTCTTATTTTTTTGTATGTAAAAGTAAAATAAAAACATTATTTATATGTATATATTTTTTTATTTTTTATATGTATAATAATAAATATTTTTATAATTCTTAATTTTTATATGTAAAATAAAAAAATATTTTTATATGTATATTTTTTATTTTTTAAAAAAAACTTAACTTGTAGTCGAACTCTAACTCAAATTTTTAGCTCAAATTTGATTTCGAACCTAACATAATTTCAGCGAACCAAACTCGAATAGACAAATATTCAATTCAGTTCAACTCAAATCCACCCCTACTTTTGCACTTGATCCACACATTGAATGGTAGAGGCAAAGTATTCAACACAGTAATATCATTCTTCAAAGTAAAGTATTTATGTATCAACGACCCTGAAGATATATATCATAAAATATATATGAACATATTGTGATACTTTGAGCGTAAAAATACAATATATCTAAATACATATTAAATGTATGGTATCTATATTAATAAACCGTGATAGGCATGTATATACATGCGAAACAAATATATTTCAAAAGTTCTGAGACATTGGGATAATAGAAGTCATCCTCTAATCATTATAAAATTAACAGTTAAAGAAATAAAGAAAACATAGGTGATGTTTTCAAAAATTGGTGATTTCTAAAATGGATGATTTCTCAAAAATCATCAATTTTTGTTGTTTGGTACATTCCTACCATACAAGTCAAATTTTGTTTGGCAGTGATTCTCTAGGGTGATTTTTTCACTGGATCCAAAGCTCCACGTGGCACATCCAATGCCATGTCATCTCTCGAATAAAGTAATTGGTTGCAACCAAACAAACCAAACAATATTTTCATTTTTTGATAATCATTGAAATCAGCCGACCAAACAATATTTTCATTTTCGATTCCTAAAATGCCGATGTGGCTCTGGCACGAGTTTTTGAAAAATAGATAATGATATCAAATATCACCACTTCCCCCCTCCAGCACCTATTTGCACCAAAACGTCCACCCATCTTCGATTAGGCTGTGTTTGGTTTGTCAATTCTTTCACTTTCTGTCAAATCAAAACAGGCCAAGCGGAAGATTTTTATTGACGTAGAGGGCAGTTTCGTCCGAAAATACTTGCGAGAAATTACTTGCCCCCAAAAATCTATTTTTTTCCTAAAAAAGTTAAAAAGCATAATTTATGGGGGGGGGGGGCATGTAGGTTTTGCCCTGTAGGGTTTCTGTAGTGACGTGAAAGATTGACGTCAGCAGATAAGGGTTGTCGTCAGGTTGGAGATTGTTCCTTCCTTGTTCCTTCTGCTGCACTTGTCTTCCCATTTTCCCCATCCCTCTTAATTATTTTAATTAATCCCCACCCTTAATGTAATGGGACCCACTCCTCTATGTGTCCACACTTCGGAGAAGATTTTCCTCCCGATTTCAACCATTTTTTTCTTTCGTTTCCCTAATTATCCTTGCTTCTTCCCCCGTTTTACTTCCGTACTCCCACACACTTATATTGATATATATTCCCAGTCTTTTCGATAAGAAAAAAAAAAAAAAAAGATTTTTAGTACAGAGCGCCGCACGTGCCCGGGAATATTCCACGTGTAGTCTTACATGGCAGCCGCTCTTCTCCCCACGTGTCGCTTTGTCCTGTCGTCTGGCAAGCTTTTTCCGGTACTTCATTCCGGTGTTGACGGATACAATCTAAAACCCGTGGCGCTCCGCATATGTACTCGCCACGTGGTTGTCATGATCTCATAAACGGCCCAGATTTATTCATCATAGATCTTTTCTAAAATGGGCCGATTCATTGAACAACGTGTCGTCGGCGTCGAAGGAATCGAAGTACATGTGATGGTTAGGACCAACTTGATGACTTGATAATATTCTCTTCCAACGGTTCTAATTGAGAATTCAAACCTGAGGCCGATTCCACTGAATAGTTGCTAAATATTCGGTTTTCTCGTAATTCCGAGTAACCGAGAGTGAGAGTTTCCGAGCAGAAGAGCGCAGGAACAACAGAACCTGGCCGTACGTGACTCGGTGACAGACTTGCTTTTTTTCTTTTCTTTTTATTTTATTTTTTTGTTTTTTATCGGTAATCGGTAAAACCAACCTCACCAAGCAAAAGATCTGGCGGTCGACAATTGAAGCGGCCCCGCAGTGATCAGACCCGGTACGACCATCACTTGACGTCATTAACATGTCTTCTATCTATCAGCATCCTCAATGCAGTACACAGTTTTACCCGCCAAATCCTGCCAATCGTCAGCTGACACGTACGACCTCAACAGTTGTTCGGCATGATGGCGGTTGCGTGAATTTAGAATTTCCGCGAGGAGAATCTAGTCATTTTGTTGACGTAGTGGCACTTTCGTAATTTGAAGATTTTGCGGGGGTAGTCTCAGTCTTTTGACCTTTATTTTTTCTCCATTTTTCTGGTGAGGAATGAGTTACTACTCTCACAGACTAGAGAGGTAGAAGTGGGGAGGTGCGTGAAGAGAGTATTCCTGTCTTTAAGATTTACGAGGGGCGAGTTTTTCGACGTTAAAGATGACGGCGATATGACGTTAAAGCCGACTGTGATGGACGTTAAAGGTAACGGCGATTATCGCTTTGCTATTATCGTTGCTCCAGCTCGTGTGAGCTTGGAATTTCGGTCCATTTTCCGTTGGATTTCCGGTAAAGTCTTGTCGGAAAAAGCTCGAATTCGGATTCCAGGATCTAATCGACGATTATTTCTTTGAGAGAGGTAATCGGAATTCTTTGTTGCTTCACCAAAGTAAGGAACTCTTGTGTTGTTTTTCTTGTTCTTAGATCTAGTTTTAGGCTCTATTATTGACGCTCTGGTTTGGTCGATCGTTGCAGAAAATATTCTGTTCTCAGTGGTTTCCTGGTTAGAGAAAACAAAAAAGTCTTTCGGTTGCAGGAACTATCCTACAAATAGCAGTTTCTGAGCTTGAAAATTTACTTAGTTAATGACCACTTCGGCGGCCTTTAGGATGTTTCGACTGGTTCCGAGTCGGATGAAATTGAGATTTCCGAGGTTTTAACTCAGTAGATGAAATTCGATTGCCTTGAGCTTTTGCAATCACGATTAGCCGGTATCTCTTCCCAAGTTAGGGTTTCAGCAGTGCTTACTGTTCGTGGTTCAGTTGTATAGTTCTCCTTTTTCTTGTTTTCTGAAACTTTTTTATGCTTTTCGTGATTTCTGAGTTTCCCGTGTTGAGGTTACCCATAGTAGTAAAATTGCACTGTTGTGCGTAGCCACAGACAGACAAACGGGCACACACACAGGAGAGAGAGAGAGAGAGAGAGAGAGAGAGAGAGAGAGAGAGGCTGCTTGGCTGAAAGCGCGAAAGATTCTTAAAGAGAGAAAACGACGAGAAAAGAAACAAACAGAAGCATAGTGATCAGAGATAGAGAAGACTGTCCAGTCCATTATTTTTCACTTAGACATGTGCTGTTTTTCTGGAGTAGGCTTTGCTTTCACTCACCCTTTCGTTGTTTGTTTCGTTTTTCGCAATCCATGTGATATTCTCGAAGTCTTCTCGGTATAGTCTCTTCTCGTCTGGTTCATTTACTATCATCGCCTACGGCTATCAGCTATATTAATGGATCCTTTATTCTCTACCTCTCTTTCTCTGGTTTGATTATATGTTTGATTTTTTGAACTGCTACAAATATGTCACCTCAAATAAATACTCTTCCCCCCTCCAATCTCTTCGTGTTTAAATGGTTAATGTTGATACGGAAGTCTGGTTTATATTATATGCAGATTTTTGTTCCCGCTAAGATTGAATTGCATTGCAGGAATTCAACATGGTAGTTGACGAGTCCTTCAGTAGGTTAAGAGACCCTGGGGAGCTCTGAAGGTGACAAATTGTCAAAGGCCGTGACTATAATAGAGAAGTCCATGTCTGAGGGATTTGATTCAGAATGTTTTAATTCGACAACGACGAATTTAGAGAGTTCACTGTTGGGGATAAGCAACTTCAAACCTGAATCTCATGTCGCACAGCAAAGCCGTCGTGACAAGCTGAGAGTTCAGCACAACGGTTCCCAAAGCCACCATACACAAGATTTCTCCCATCCTTTGGTGCAATTACCCAGAGACGCCGGACTCAACCCAGATCTGATTCAGGCTCGGAACGTTAGAAACTGCGGTCTGCTATATGATCCGACAATCGTTTCCTCAGAAATGCTCAACTTCTCAATGAGCAACCACTGTTTGTTAACTCACAAGGATTCACTACTGCACGAAGGATCAGGTGCGGATCAATCTTGTAGGCCGGTAGGGACTGACGGTTCTTCTTTTGTTAATTCTTCCAACCCAACTTCATCCAACTTTAATCCTTTGGCTAAACCCGGAGATACCCCCAATCCTATGTATTGGAAGGGCCTTGGGTCACAGCAGAGCTGTGATTGGATTGTGAGTTATGTGAATGGATCCACAAGTAATGCATGCAATCAGACCACCTCACTTGGTGGGGCAGTTATTTCCGGCATGGTGAAGGATAACAGCGGTTCTGCATCTACCCTCTATTTGAAGCCTGGTCATGGTGGGTACCCAGATGTCCAATCTTCTTTGACCAACCGATCCACTGAATTATCCAGTCAAAATAGCCAAAAGCAGTATGAATCAATGCAGTACAGTTCTCCCCCGTTTTACCAAAATACCCTTCAGGAGGTCGTGACATCTTCCAATATTGAGAACCAAGGTTTTGAAATGGCTTCTTTTGTGCAGCAAGGTGTTCGGGAAACTGGTTCATGGGTGGATGGTGGAAATGAGCTCGCTCTTTTGCCGGTTTTCGGTAGTCAGGCCAGTGCATCAAGGCTTAACATTGCCGGTGCTTGGGCGCATAGGCCGGTAGATGGTAGTCATCAGTGGAATTCTGATCTGGGTTTCGGAATAAACAAGAGTAGTGAAGGAAACTTGGAGACCATTGGTAGCGATTCTACGTTGCAAGGTCTATCATTGTCGCTTTCCTCTCACCAGCCTTCCGAATTGCATGCAGCTCAGTTTGGGGAAAGATTTCGGTCTGGAAGTTTACAACCCAGAACTGGCATTTTCAATGGTTCTCAAGATTCGAGGAGTAATACTTCCGCTTATTCCAAACCATTGATTGGTAATAAAGGTTATGTAAATAGTATTCAAGGCATTATGAACTCTTCTGCATATGAACGTCGAAGTTCAGGTCCCCTCGGGCCCTTCACTGGGTATGCAACAATTTTGAAGAGCTCAAAGTTCTTGAAGCCTGCCCAACAGCTACTGGATGAATTTTGCAGTGTGACTGGTCCGAAGCTTGTCAAAACTTCTGAGCCGTCTGAGAAGGAGTTGGGAGATATAAGCATGCCATGTGATACTGGTGATGCTGGAAATGAGACTAGTGTGACTGTGAGGGGTGGCAACACTGGTGGCTCCTCTTCTTCATTCTATAGTTCCATTGAGGCTAGTGGTGAAGCTGCAGTTGGAAGTGGATTTTATAAATCGTATCATCCTGAGTTCCAAAGAAGGAAGGCAAAGCTCTTGTACATGCAGGAGGAGGTTAGTCTTTCACATTTGAATACTAATATTCGTTGGTATAAGCTAGTTATGCTCCTTTTTCTTACTGATTGGTTAATGTTTCTTGGGAGATGCACTAGACATATTTCCATGGGTATTTGAATTTTCATTTTTTCCCTAATTGATATTAAATATCTTGGGTATTGCCTTAGGAATCCTTGCATGAATAACTGAGCTCGGTGGAGCCAGCTGAGGCTCAGCCACCAAAATGGGGTTCTTAGTTTATCGGGCGGCTATTCCTACTCTTGTCTTTTGTACTGTAGTCAATGATCTGGTTCATAGGTTTTCTCAAAAAAAAAAAAAAACAGCACTTATATATTCTTTTTTGTCCTTTCTGGCGAGTGTATGAACTATGCTTCATAATTTGGATAAGTGCTTGGAATTCATGTTGAAATGTCAAAAAAAGAAAAGTTCAAACCTTCTTTTACAACTTCCACGAGAAGATTTTGTCAGAACTTAATTATAAAGTTCATGATACGTTTACTTGTATTAGGGTCTGAACAAATATTATAGTCAGAGTCTGAATCCAAAATCTGGTCTAATTAAACTGGATTTGGATCTAATATCAATTCCATTAATTCTTTTTATCAGATTAAATATAAATCCACCACAATCTTTTTTATGAGATGATAATCACTAAGAACATCAGTTTTTTTCATTGATTTTATTATGATTAAAAAATCCAACAATATTAATTACCATTTATATGCACACGTCTACGTAAAATTAACGTATGTTTATGGGAAAAGTTGGTTCAAGTTCTTTATTTTTACCAAAGGTTCACAATTTCAAGACCCATGGAAATTATCTTAGCCTTTTTTTATGAATAATTATTTTAGCCTATTTTTTATTAATGATGTATAATACCCGAGTAGTTTATAATTTATCTTACTAATACCAAAGCACTTCTGTGATTTATAACATCCAGATCGACAGTCCTAAGATCTGGGTATATCCGATCTGAATCTGATCAAGAAAATTCACTAAGTATATAAATTGACAAGTTATGGTGCAGTTTTAATAGCTTAACAAAATATTTTCCTTTTAAATTTAGGAACTTTAAAGAAGATGCGCATTTGTTATTAGAAGTATTTGATGATTGTGAAAGATTTGGGGGCTGTTACAGAGGAACTTCCTGATGTGCTTATCTTTATGAAACGTGATTTTAGAATGGTTTAATTTTGAGAGAAACAGAAGGGTGGTGGGAAAATATATGGTTTTTTTCTCCAAACATGGGACTGGATGGTTTTGGGGTTAGATATGAGCAACTATGTTATTCAGTCTTTCCATTGTAGTGACATCTTTTAATCACTACTCGGCTGAAATTGATGACATCTAACTCACCCTCTAAAGTGCAAGAAACCTTAATGCACCAGAATAGACAAGTTTTGTAATCAATTTTGTTTGTTTTGATCCACCTACTTTTAAAGTATCCTTGTAAAGTGGAGATGATGACAACAAAATTGATTTTCCACAGCAAACCTTATCTTTGATTTTTATGTTTATCAACTCAATTTGTGTTTAGTGAATTTCATAGTCGATTGTATACCGATAAAGACCATCTTTGAACAGTGGGCCTTGAATAGGGGAACACCTTAGGGGGACATCAATTCTACAGTGCAAGTTTTTCAGGGTGTAAAATTTGTTATTCACATGTCTTGGCATGCAATGAAAAATTTTCACCTTCTTTGGTTCAATTTTTTTATGGAATTTACAATTGGTTAACTTGAATATATTTGAAGGACCATTACTGCCATGATGTGATATACCACCTTATGTTAATATGAATTGTGGCATTATTGTAAGTACAAAAAAAACAAAGAAAAAGAATTATGGCATTGTTGTAGTTCTAAATATGTATTAGAGTATTTAATTTTATTGTGTGAATGCATAAATCATTATTTACATTCTGTAATCTCCTTCACTGGTGTTCTGATATAAAAATATTTTAATATGCAAGTGATACTTGCCATCTTTTTTTTTTTTAGTTGAGCCCTTGAACGTGTGACACAATGTGAATTAAAAAATTCGTTAATGCACACCATTAAACAGAACTGAATGGAGAAACAGGATTCATGTAGCCGACCCCATATAGTTGGGACTTGGATGATGTTGATGATGATAATCGTTGTTGAATGGGTTTGTAGAATCAGCTATCATAGTTTAGGTCAATTCTGTACCTTTCTGTGTTTGTTAGTTTTGGATATAAGGTGCAACAAGAGTGATTTTTCAGCTGAATGGAATTTGTCCAATCAAATTCATTTGAATACTTATGCAGGACTTTAGGTCTCTCGTGGAGTTTTTTTCATTTTGGCTTGTTTGCTGTGTCATGGGGTGGGGTTAGCTCCTTACCCGGGTTTAAAGTCTTTGGGCTGGTGGTGTCAGTGGGTGGCCCTGGTCTGGGTTAGGGTTAGAGCCTCTTTTTGCAGCTCTCCTTTGTCCAATGGATGATCTTCCTGCTATATAATCTCTTTTCTTGTTTTTTTTTTATTTGTTAATAAATTTTACCTTAACCTTTTCAAAAAAGAAAGAGGATACTATGGAGTCATACTTCTCTAGTTCTAGTAAATGGTGAAAATTATTTAATTCTTTGTGTGAAGTATGGTGTTATCTTTACCATGTTGTGCCATATACAGTAGTGTGGGGTAAAAAGGGCCATTACCCAATGATGGTCCCAACTATATATGGGGGGTCTTGGTAGAGGTGGAATGGATACAGACCTAAGTTTTGGATTATTTTTCTTATTTTCATAGTTATTTGGTGCTTAATATTACCTATAGAAACCAAAGCCCATTCATTATGTGTTAGCATGTTATATGGTTATATGCTTTGTGTGAAACAAACTTGTTTTTTTACCACTTGGTGTGTGTTATACTTTCAGTTAATAGTATCCTCTACCAACTTCAATTTTCCAGGTCAAAGGCCAAAAGTGACTTATCATAAAGAATCAATCAATACAATCCTTGTATGAATATAAAGTGGGTGACAGCTGCATTGTTGTTTGCTCTGATCTTGATCGGAGTGTCCTATTAACTCCTTTTATCCAACTTTATTTACATTATCCTTTTGACTACCTTTTGTTGCTCTTAGCACTTGGTAGTGAATGCTGTTTTGACTGACAACTACCGGGACAATTTTATTTTGGCTCAATTCCATTGCTGAAAGAATTTTAAATCCAAAGAGATGAATTGATCCTATTTTAACGTTCTCTAGCTTCATTTTTCTTTTGGGAACACTCGTTGGCTTATTGTTAATAAACTCCATTTGGTAATTGATTTCCTCTCCCATTATTGTATCGGAAGGTATGCAGAAGATACAAGCAATACCAGGAGCAGATGCAGATGGTGGTATCATCGTTTGAATCAGTAGCTGGTCTCAGTGCTGCTACCCCTTTCACCGCATTGGCTTTGAAGAATGTCTCTAGGCATTTCCATTGCTTGAAGAGTGCCATCTCAGATCAGCTGAGACACATAACAAAGGTTCTGGGAGAGGATTTGTCATCTCCCACTAATGGCACTACTAATAGTAGAGGTGATACAGTTGCGCCAAGGATGAAGTTTATTAATCACTGCTTTCAGAAGCCCAAGTCTACTGGAGATGGTTTGGGCTTCCTAGAACCTCAACAGCATGTGTGGAGGCCCCAAAGAGGCCTCCCAGAACGTGCTGTTGCTATTCTCAGAGCATGGTTATTTGATCATTTTCTTCACCCGTGAGTCAGCGCTAGCTATCTCTCATTTTTTACATCCTAATATTTGATGCATTTCATTCTCTCCCATTGATTGTATTCGACGACATTGGTGTTTTTCATTGCATTTGCTCAGGTATCCAACTGACGCAGATAAACTTATGTTAGCTACTCAAACTGGCTTAACTCGGAATCAGGTGCACCCCACATTACACTGATTCTAATATATTAGTTCATGGATTTGTAGCATGTAGTCAGGATGCAGAATTGTTATCAGATGGTTGTTGTGTGTGTCACAGACTATGAACTGTGCATTTAAAATGATCAATGGCCCGGAAATCATGGGGTGCTAAATCATTGTGGTGCCTGTAGAAGTGTGCCAACCTTGGTTTTGCCTTGCCCTCTGGTTTAATAAAAAAGTCTGTGCATGGTCCACGTATTTCCTTGCCCAACCATTGTTTGGATAAGCCTTTGCTTTTGAGCTTTGGGTTGTGGAAAACAACATTGAACTAAAAAAGTGCTTTGGGTATTTGTAAAATATTGCTTTTAAAAGATTATTATCTGAAGCCAAAGCACTTTTATGTCTCAAAACGAAGAGGCCATTTACCCAATGTTAGTCCCCTGGGAGGGGTAGACTCAGACCCCCATTCTCATGCTTGGCTGCCCTGGATTTTACCATTACACCAAGTAATGGGGCTTTGTGCTTTTGGGCCTTATAAAAAGCAGAAAGCCTGAAGCTCATCCAAACGTAACCCAAACACGTTGTGTTGGTTTCTTGTTTCTTCCACGTAGAGAGGTGATAAAGTGACTACTAATGTACAAAGGCCTTGATATCTCGTGTTCCATTTGATTTGTGTATGTAGGTATCAAACTGGTTCATCAATGCTCGAGTAAGAGTGTGGAAGCCTATGGTTGAAGAGATACACATGCTTGAAACCAAAGGTTCTGCTGAAATGAACCTGAATACAGGCAAGAATGAAGGCCGGCCCGTCAGCAGTGGTGAGAATGTGCATGCAGGGGATGAATCCTCCCATAAGCTTATGATAGAGGCATTGTCTGAAAAACAATCAGAATGCTCAGGATCTGGTCCTGTGCTGAACACTGAAAATGGCAGGAACCCTGATCAATGGAATCAAGGGGAACGGGCAAGAATACACAGCCAGCTTCCATCGGGCATAGACAATGGATTGATAGGTTTCATGCCATATCACCAAAACGGGATAGACATGGGGGGTTTAGGAGCTGTCTCCCTTACCCTAGGACTGAGGCACAGCGTCGAGGGTTTACAGCAACACCAGCAACCACAACAACAACAAGAGGAACATCATCTAATGAAGCACTTTGGAGGTCAGATAATTCATGATTTTGCGGGATGACCTCGATTGGACTGGTGGGTTTGCTTTGTTCGGGGGATAGGAACTTGAGGATGAACGGGAGCAAAATTGTTTTCGTTCATTTCTGTGTTTATTTGGATTTGATGTTTAGGAGGAAGAACATGGATTAATATATGCTACCATAAACAATTATTGGACATGAAGAAGATGACCACTTGTGGGTAGGGGAGGGAGGGAGAGAGAGAGAGAGGATTTGTTTGTGCTGTAATCTGTAAATGAATTGAATGCTGTGATGGCAGATGCAAAAGACATACAAATGCAATAGATAGATTAATAGTTCTATACGCCAATGAAGTTCAAAGCTAGGAATCTTTCTCGAAAAAGTTGAGGTCGAATCTTTTAAAGTGGGAAGAAGACAAGCATCTCTTGTAGGGGGGGCAGCTATTCCTTCTATTTTCCTCCCTAGTTGATACTCCTTCGATTGATCCAAGTTAATAAAATAATAATAATCAAACAGTAGTGTCCTTTTGTTATGGACGTACTAGGTACTACATGACATCCATCAAAACCTTGGATTTTTATATTTGTAAGTTTCTTTCCTCGTTATGGGGAGCCTCCATTCTGATTTCTGACCCAGACGTTATTCAGAATGAATAGTTAAGAGAACAAGTTGATGGACAATCGAGGTACACAGAAGTTGAGAAAAGGCGTTTTGCTCAAGAGAGATCACTCAGCCATAGGATCCCATATTATGGAAATAGAGAATTTCGTAGCATCTTGATCCCATGCCCACAACTATGATGCAACAGCTTCTTTGCCCAAGGCGTTGTCCAGGAATCTAATTACAGTAGAGTAGATGTACTGGTAATGCTGTGGTGCTCCACTTTGCAGTGTTGAATTGGATGGATTTGGACATGCCAAAATTTCTATAGAAAAGACCGGCAGAAGGGGAAAAAGAAGGAACCAAAATCAAGACTGCAATTACCCCTTTGATGTTCGACCCTCGATTGAAAACCTAAAAATGGGTTCTAGCTGGATTTTGCTAATCTTCACGAGAGGCCCAGCTTTGAAGCTCATCAATGTTCCTTTTTGGGGTCATTATCATTGTGTTGTTACCTTTGCTGTGTCTACCTAAATGGGTTGATCAATACAAATTGGAATATAAACATTGTACCATTATTAAGTTTATGTGATTATTATAATATATAAAATCGTCGCATGGTAAATTAATCTCCCCCGCCAATCTACCTTTGTTTTGGGCAGGCAAATAGCAAATAGTATCCTGATAGCCTATGAAATATTTTTGAACACTGATAAAATAAAAAATAGGAAACTAGGATTAACTGCTTTTAAAATTGATATGGGACAATCCTATGAAAGAATTGAGAGCTATATAAGGAAAAACCCTAGAAAATTTTGGGTTTCACCAGAAATAGATGAACTGGATCATGGAATGTATTTTATCGGTGAGTTATCAATTCATAGTAAACAGATCCGAAGCATCTCATTTTCATTTCTTTAGAGGGATTAGGCAAGGAGACCCTCTATTGCCATAGTTATTCTTGTAGGGGTGCAACTCGTGTTGGCCCCAGTTAGCATTTTACACAGCCTTGGGCTTAGGCCTTGAGCTAGGCCCATTCAAATTTTGATCAAAGCCCAATCTGAACCCACCCACCCAAGTTGCACCTCTACCTATTTGTCATTGGCCAAAAATGGGCGTATAGTTCATTTATTAGAATTTGAAGATTGCCTAATATTTGCAAAGGCTTCAATTAATGCAAGACATCCTCTTGATAAATATGCAAAAGATGCAGGTAAACTCTTGAGTTATCAGATATCATCGATGATATTCTCTAGAAATTTTTGTAACAAGCTTCAACAAATAATAATAGATAAGATAGCTAGAATTCCTACGTTGAATTAAGAAAAATATTTGGGGGCACCAATGCTAAAAAAGCAAATAAATCAATACTCTGCATCAAGGCTCAAAGTATCGACACGTATAGGCCCGTATCAGCTGATACGTATCGTGCCGATGACTTTCTGATATGCTTCTACAGGGGTTGTATCGGATCAGACCATGGTTCAGAGGGTAGCCAGGACTTAAACCAATGCATACGGAAATCGAAAGGTGGTCTAGAAGTTATGAAAATGGAATTAGTTAACTGCAAGCATGATGAAATTAAGCTATATCTTACGGTGTTAATAATAAAAGTAGAAAACAAAAGCCAAAGAAGCAGCCTCATGGGCTTTGACGAGCATACCACAATCGAGAAAAGATGAAGAGGATCAAGTTATATGGAGAAGGAATCCAAAAGGCATCTTCACAATGAAATCAGCACATGAGCTTTCTAAACTCAGATTCAGAAGAAAATACTGAGCTAATAAATTGTTTAAAAGTTATAGATAAACTCAAATGCACATCTAAAATTAAAACTTGTTTATGTCTAATGCCCAGGACCAAACTCCCAATTAAGAAACGACTATTTAATAGAGGTATGAATATAGACCCGGAGTGTGTGGTGTGCGGGGAAATTGAGGATATAAATCATAATCTCATAAACCCCAAATTTTAATAATAACCACAACATAAATAATTGGTGGATCAAAATGACTGAAGATAAATGTGACCTCAAATTCAATCTATTCTGGGAGAATTCAAGCTCAGAGAACTTTTGCAAACAGAAACTTAGCTACAGGCCTGAAGATTCAAGAAATAATTAATAAAGACTATGAAAGACTGATCGGCTATCAAAATGCTAACAAGCTCTAGAGAGTCAAATAAAAAACAATCCCAAAATGATTGAGTGGATCAAATGGCTACCCCCAGAATGTAATTAAAATGAACTTTGATGCTTCAACCAAAGTGATGGCAGCTGTTCATACGTTCCAGTTAATAGTATCCTCCACCAGCATGGGAAAAGCTACTAATAGCACAGCCCATAAACTCGCAGAGCAGGTAGGAAGTAGAAACCACCTCGGTACTAATAGGAGATTCAAGAATCACAATTCTAGCTTTAACAGGAAGACCATACTGGTGGAGGGCAAGCTCAATAGCTAAGGAGTAGTGCAGGCAGATCGTTCAGTGATGCAGCATCAATATGTCCTACTAACCAAGTGGTGGACTGGCTTGCAAGCGAGGCATCAAGAGAATGGGTTGCTTCAGAGAAACCAAGCTCGGCTTATTATTAATGAATATTTATTATTAATGGATATCATGGGGATTGCTTTTCCGCGTCTGTATAATAGATTTTATTTTAGAATTGTTCAGGAATCATTTTAGCTGAAGTGACTCTCTTACGTGAAGTGACAAAACATATAGTTCATCAATTTGTATTGATCAGTCCAAAACGTTTCAGTTTAGGTAGAAACAACAATGTAACAAACACAACCTCTGATGTTAAGTTTAAGTAGAAGCCATATCTTTCACCCAATGAGGCAATTACTACTCTGGAAAAATCAGGCAGAGCAATCCTAACCCAAGTGAATGCAAAATTATAACATATCAACATACGTCCATGAAATCATGAAGAACGTAAGCCTAACAAGAAATCTGTCTAATTTACAATTTTCATGTATCTGAGTCTGTGAATGCGAAATTTAACTACTCATTCTCTCCTGCATCGTCTAAACACAAGCAAATCAGCTAAAATAATGTTAATTATGTTGGCAAGTTCATAGGGTGCCCGGCTGAAATCTGACAAAAACTTTAACATTCAGTCATAAGACTCACCCACACCCTGTTACTTTGCACTTGTATGGATGCTCCCCTTTTATGAAGCAACGGGATCTCCTGAAAGCAAAATCCCCGTGAACACTGCAAGCATGGCATCTAGCCATACATTGGGAACATCTCCCCATGAATTTAAGATCCATATACGGGAGACTTCCCAACTTGCAGCTGGATCCCGTGTTCTCAGAGTTTTTCTTTGTGAACTTGTATGTGTTCCATCCTTGACAAAGAATGACATCTTACAACCTTTCCACAGGCACTTGAGGTTGAAGAGATTCTCTTCAACATGAACCGGCTGATGAAACATGGCATACTTTGTGGCCTTGTGGCAGCTGAACCACTTGTTACCGCTACACCCCTGGTTTGGGATTGGCTTCTCCTACACATGCGTTCTATCTTTCAAGGTTGCAGGGGTGGTGGGAAACCGGTTTGCCACACCACTGAAACCTTCAAGGTCATCACATTTATAAGCTGTCAATTTCATCTTCATTTTCTTTACAAGCAGCTGCACCATCCCCTTGTATCTTTAGCTTCTTCACCAAATACCTTCTATACTCTTGTGCTGAGGTCAGTTCCAGGACCAGATGTCGCAACTGTACTTGCCCTTGGCCTTAAGCTTGGAATTTAAAATGCTGAGGTAAAGCATCTTCCAACTCCATTTTAGTGTAAAGAATGGTCATGAGCACCAGAACTTGGCTCCTTCATATCTAGAGACTCTTTTGGAACTTCATAAAATTCTACCATTGAGACAGGAAAAGTAGAGCAGCCTGTTGAGTTGACATCATTACTACATTCAAGATCTCTATTAGTTTTGGATAACCTATTTCCTTCAATGTTCTACCATCAATCTTTGCCTCATAAATACCATCAATTGGGATAGCTTCAGGTGGAGAACCTGGAAGAATTGGATGATTAGAGAACATTTTCATCTCACTCATATCACTGGTGGACTGCATCTCAAGCTCCTCAGAATCATTAAGTGTAAACAAATTACAATCTTTTCCCTTAACATCAGTTTCTTCAACATTTTTCTCTACCCCTGCTTTAGCAAACCAGGACAATAATGGCATTGAAACTTGCAGACTATGAAGGATTAGAAATCTCACTCATCTTCTTGGCTTCTTCAGTTGTCTGGGTTTCATGCTGCATGCCATTGTCATCAATGGGTAATATGGACAACTGTGTGAAATCATTTTCTCCCTTGGTGCCGCAGGTGTCGTCTAGGGTGCTTTCTAGGGTGGCCACAACCACAAGACATAATTAGCGCCTATAGGTTTCTTCTTGTATTTTTAATGATTTTATTTTCTTTGATAACTTTGCTTTCATTTGATTTTCTTACCAATGTACCACTCTTTATTTGTGTCTTCTTGCACAATTTAGCTCTATTTGTACAATTTGCTTTATGATGAGTTCAAGGTCTTCTGGACTTCCACTTTAGGCTTCAGAGTCTTGAACCAGGAATGCCTTCCTGAGCTTTTCTTTGTTTGAAGGAGATGCTTTCCTGAGCTTCACACAGTGCCCAAGGTTGAGCCTTCCAAAATCTGTAATGTGCACCCAGGCAGAAACATCGGCCCTACATATTCTAAAACCTGCAGAACTCCCCAAAATACCCCCTCCCCTTCCTGAGAAGGGAAAAAAAAAAGACAAGAGAATTGTGACCACATCTAATCCCAAAATACACAGCACCTCCAACCCTGAGATACAAGGACCAGTCCCCTATCTAGAGAGAGAAAGAGAAAGCAAAGATAGAAAAGGAAAACTAAGACAAGAAAGGCGAAAATCAATATTGAACAACACCAACCAAGAGATTTCACTCGCTTAAGACAGCCCGGTAAAACCAATAAGATCAATGCCCATCTCTCACCAAATAATATAATAACTTCCAACCCTCAAGAATAGGAAATCACCCGAGAAGTTACTGACTAGATTTTCCCTGACAACTCTCCCCCTCTCTTCCTCACAAACTGAGTTCTAAAAACCCCTTGCCACCACTACTCCCAGGGGATAACTTCACCTAAGTTACCCTCTGAACAAGGAAAAACAAAATTACAAAAAAAGAATAAGCCCCATTGATGTTATACATACCTTCTCATGACACTTGCTGACCTCAGAGAAAAAACACTCACCCAAAGGACTGCCTAGAAACACCTTGATACTCCTTTCATCCTCACTTGATCATGATCCTCAAGCTTCCCAAGGACTTCTCTATCATGATACTCCCCCTTGGCAAAAGGTACCCCCACTTTATTTTCCTGTATTCTAGCACTAAATGTCATTTGGGAGTAAGGATAGCTCTGGTTGATGGAAATAATATATTTATATTCAAAAGGTAAGATACATAAATTGTATTGATATGCAAATTCTTGAAGCAGAAAGGAATACGTATCAAAATTCTTAAAAGTAGAAAATTGATTCATTTATTTAAGAAGTCAAATGGTTCCATAAGGATGACAACCCATACCCACCCCTTCAAAAATTTCTCTCCCCTTGTTTTATTCCAGGAAAAAAAAAGTTATCAGTCCATAGATATCTGAAATACAATGTTAAAGATTGCAACTACAACCCCTTTTGATTGATCATTTGATAGATTAGCATGCTTGGAAAACATCCAAATGTCTTAATATCTGCAGGACCTACATGATATTGAACAGAAGGAGACACGGTCCTGCATATTCCAATCTGTAGCACAGAAGGTTGTAAGTGAGATCTCACCCAAATAATTATCATCATACTAGTTACTATTACAATATTGCCTCCATATGCTAATGAACAATAGTAGATGTAAACAGTGCAAAGGTTGACATGCCTTTCTCTCTTCCTTTAAGATATAGTGAGAGAACGGCAGAAAAAGGGTCTACAGGTTTGTCACACTGAAATTAGACATATCTTAATTCTTAATCAGACAAAAGCATTACACAATTTGTAATAGAAACACTTGTTTAACATGGGGAATTTTGTTCAAAACTTAGGTTAAAATTAGGTTAAAAACTAGGATAACATGCTAAATCATAAAGTATGTATTTGTGCAATTAGCACATTGTTAAAGGTAAAAGGAAAATGCAGCATTATGAACCAAAGTATTAATTTGGCGTATAAGTTATAAAAAAAAAATGCATATGAAAGCATGATGACATTCAAATTTCAGTTCAAATTCATCCAGTAGGTTGATTGTGTTTCTCTATATCAATTCAGATTTTAGCTCAGCTTTATGCTGTATATTGCTTCTCTCACTTCGGCATCTTTCTGATGTAGGGGTCTCTTGCCTTTCATCACTAATAAGTTTTCCTCTGATGTAATAGATTCAGTTTTTGTCATTAATAAAATTCTGAACTGTTTCTGATACATACATACATTCACACACATACAATTGGTGAAAGAAATCAACAGTTGGCATTTTCCATTTGTTAAATCAGAACCTCAAGAAGTTCTACAAAAATGCATCAATACTCAGCATTAGGGCACTACTACAGCCAGAATTCCTATAGTGATTACCACGGATGAATCCTATGTGTTAGCCCTCAGAAAGGTTACAACAAATTCACCAGGGTTCTGTACTAACCTAAGAAAAAAGAAATAAAGATCACAGACATAAAAATCACTCAAGCTTTAGAAGGTACATTCAATGAATGAATAGGCAACGAATTGATGTCAACCATCCCCATAAGTATCACAAGAAGAGTTCAAACCTAAAACGGATCAAATGATACCATATTACACATTCGTCTACCAGTAAAAGATGAAAACCTAAATGAGTAGGCACCCATCTGCAACAGGGAATCCCTAATGCAACGACCACTTAAGGTGATAATAGAGTTTTCTTCTCTCCCAAGAACCTAAGTGCAGCTGGCAAGAAAATAAACTGATTTGAGTTAGTACTGTTTTGTCAAGAAGCAAAAAAGTAGCATCTGTGAATGCATGAAAAGAATCCCTATTCCAGGCCAAAAAGGTTTATTTCTTGCTATTTTTTGGGGATAATAAAATAATATTTATAGAAGATAGGGAGAAAAGGCAAGGTGAAAACTTTTAAGCATGTGAAAACAAATAAGAAATGCACTAAAGAAGAAATGTTCATGAGATAGTTACACAGATCATAAGAAGTTAAGAATTTTATTTACTGTTTCATGGCAAGTCCTATGTTACCAGGACATGACAAGGACACGGCTGGATACGGTATTGGATGTGAAATTTACACTAAAAATTGAAGTATCCAACATAATACAACACCCTTGTGCAGATATCTGGATATCATAGGTCAAGACTCAACAGTAAACACTACATAATGTTTTCTGAATATTAGTTTCAACAGCTTTTTTAGAGTAACGATTATCTTATGGACTAAATATAAATATTCAGCAGAATTGTGTCAAGTACCTAGTCAGTCAATATTTCCACCATTTGACAATGAAGTCAATGAACTTAATGGATTAGAACTCTCCAGAGATGAAACCTAAACATTCTTGAAGAAGACATCTTTCTTGCTGTCCTTGTGGAAATTGTTTATAGTATCCACATCCTGATTCCCACAATTAGAGCTTCCTTGACATTTTTTATTGAAATTTCTCTTCCACCAATGTGTGTGGAAATACAGAAATGGTTCTTCTGATCTGGTTCCCAAAAACCAGACACAGGCAAATAATTCGCATATTCCACATATATGAGCTAGTCAGAAGCCACCTTCCAAAACAACACCTCTATAAGAAGTAGAGAAACTTCCTGGAACATACCTAAATGATTCCAAACAAAAGCCTTTTTGACTTAAAAGGTTTCCAACTGCTTCAATGCATACACCCCTAAC
>NW_010729104.1:5642889-5676136 GCF_000365185.1 Nelumbo nucifera | reverse complement strand
CCCAGCCAAATTTGCCCATAAACCTGAGGTGGTGTCTCGGTTCTTTTCATATTCTGACACAATTCTTGGTGCCTTATCCTGTAACACCACCCCAACCTCCTTGCCATTCCCTTTAGTTCTAGAATGCAACTGAGAGGAAGACATAGCTGTCAAGCATCACCTAGGCATTGACTGGGCAACTAGGCACTCTTGGCCGGGTGCCTCACCTAAACGCCTTGTTTAAACCAGGCGATAAGGTGCCCACCTAGGAGACTAAAATGACAAGATGGAGGCCTTATTATAGTATCATTTATATTGCTATATCTTACTATTATTTATGTTCCTACATTCTATTATATAGTAAATTACTAATATACCAATATATATCATTTATACTTTTTTTAACGTTTTACTACTGAAATTTAAAAGATCCAAAGGTTTTGAGAAGAGAAAAAGAAAAACAAAACAGAAATATAAAGAAGTCTCTTACATTAAATAAAACAACAGCTCCACCATTGTTCTTTTTCTATTTTACTTACTCTCTATCTTAAATTTTACCATATAAAATTATAGCCTTATTTAGTTGCTAATTTGAGATGAAATTGCTCTGTTAAATATTTATTAGCTCGGTATCATTTTTGTAAGTATTGAAATTATTATAGTTGAAATACTATTAGTTGGATAGATTGATTTTCCATGTTTTGAGAAGAAATTTAAGTTATTAATAAATAAAATTGTTATTTTTCCAATTAATATGCATGCTGAATTGTATATAAACTAGAGAAGTAGGAAAAACTTAGTTTTTATTTTACGAAATTCTTATTGCCTAAGCGTCACCTAGGCGCCCACCTAAGCAACTAGAGGAACGACCTTGCAACGCTTTATCAGTTTGGTGATATTCAAGTGCCAAAGGCAACGCTTTTAACCAACTGGATATCTTAACATCATCCATTGTCAACCGAGATTTACAGTGAAGAAATAGAAGAAATCAAAACTAAACTGCGCAACCATGTAAAATTTGCCCACGGAAACTCAAAGATAACATGAATCACGTACGTGTTTCTAACCCTGGAGTGAAGATTATTGACAGTTTGCACATGGGTTTCTTATGGCTCAACATACATTAAATTGAAAAAGTAGAACAGAACAGGAAGAAAAAGCCTAAATTGCAGAGAAGAGATAAACAGAACCTGTAATGGCTATAGGTATGCACAGTTTTGGCGGTTTTGCCTCAGAATAATCTGGTCTCACTTCAGAGGCACTGAGATAGAGCGCCATTTCTCTGGATTTACAACTGAAAGCTGATTGTCTGGCTCTATCATGTATGAACGTTCAATCTGCACAATGTAGAATCTCACTCATGGATTTGCTCATTCAAGCTACGATTTTAATTGGAATTTGGGAACCGGCCGGTAGATTTGGCGTTACTAAGGCCATGTTTGGCAGTGCTTAAAAATAAGTGTTTATTCAAAATAAATATTTATTTGCGTCATCAATCATTTATTGGTATTTGGGAATAAGTCCGAAATAATTGCTTATTTTAAAAATAAGAGCTTATTTTTTAAACCCAAATTTTCAGTTTTTTTTAAGTGTTTATACAATAAGCACTTATTCAATTTTTTTCTTCCAAAATTATCCCTAGTTGAATTTTATAAAAATACTTATAAGAAAGCACTTTTATGAAAGCATTTTTATAAAAACATTTTTATGAAAGCATTTTTATAAAAGCACTTTTATGAAAGCATTTTTACAAAAGTACTTTTGTGAAAGCACTTTTATAAATGTACTTCTATAAACATAAAGTGCTTCCATAAAAGTATTTTTATAAAAGTGCTTTTGTAAAGGTGCTTTCATAAAAGTACTTCTATAAAAGTGCTTTTGTAAAAATACTTTCATAAAAGTACTTTCATAGATAAAAGTGTTTTAATAAAAGTGCTTTCAAAGGGTATATTTTGAAAATTTGAAAGAAAATAAAAGACAAAATAGTCACAAATGCTTATTTAAAAATAAGCACTTGAAAAAGTTGGGTGCCAAATGCAAATAAGTGCTTATTCGAATATGCACTTGTTTTCAAGTACTTATTTTTAACTTGAGCACTCCCAAACATAGCTTAAGTACTAACCTATTAGGGGTGATCATTTCAGCCCGACCCGGCTCGACTTGGAAATTCTGGGCTTGGGCCTGGGTTTTGTGTTCAGGTCTGGCTCAGGCCTGGGCCCACATCAGGCCTGCAAAATTTAGGGCCGGGCTTGGGCTTAATACTTCAAGCCTGGCCCGACCTGCATATATTTAAACTTACGCATTTTGTGTAAATGTATACATATCTATACATGTTATTTTACATTATATTATACATGACATGTATAATTTGTATTATATGTAATATTTTATATTATATAATGTATAAAATAAGTTGATATGCATGTTATGTCATTTAATATATAGATATGCAATGCTTTATATATGAGTGACATTGGCCTGGAAATCTGGAATTAGCCCTGGCCCGGCCCGGGCCCATATAGACCTGGGCTAGGGCTTATGATTCAGGCCCGGAACCCCGAACCGGGCCGGGCCCAGGCCAAAGCTATAGCCCTCATCATAAGTGCAAAGCCCGGCCCAAGCCTAGCCCATGATCACCCTTATAACCTGCCTGCCGACCAGTGAACGCTCACTAAGCTGCTCAAGTGTATTGGTTTATTATAGTCTACAAATTAAAAGGTTTGGTTCAAGTATAGACACGTATCGGCTTTCAAGATCACCAAAATGCTATATATTAAAACTAGCGGGCCCCTGTGCGATACATAGAATTGAAATTAAGACTTATTGTTCTATGAAGCTACATAATCCGAGGGTAGGGATGGCAATTTTCTCCATCCCCGTCTAGTACCCAGCCTCTCCAATCAGACGAGGATGAAGTGGAGATCGCCTTAGTGGGGATAGGGTGGGGATAGAATTAATAGGAATACCTAATAGGAATACCCAGCCTCTCCAACCCCGATTATATATTAAATATATGTGTATATATTATATTAAATATATAATATTGTTTATGTTATTTATAATAATTTTTATATTATATATATCAAAATATATTTAAAATATTATTTGCATTTTAATTTTTCCTTTATTTTAAATAAATACCTTTCTAAAAATAAACTTTTAAATAAAAAATTCAGGGATTCAAGTCCCCGATGGGAAAGCCCTCTCTGTCAAGGACTAGGGATGCAAGCTAAAATTTTTGATAGGGATTAATTTAAAACTCGAGGTTGGGATGGGGAGTATGATCCCCGCCCTGAACTCACCCGTTGTCTTTCCTACCCTAAGGGTCATCCCCTAAACCTATAATACTCCCCAAACCCATAAAATATAGTTCCAATAATCATGGTAATTATAAATGTAATATCCAATACTTATGAAAATTATTAAAAATTTCCAATTAATTATTTGAAAAATTGGAAGTTTTGTAATTTAAGTTTCACTAAATTAACAAAACCACTAATTATTGCTAAAAAGTTATAGTAAATATCAAAATTACTGAAAATATAAAAAATAAATTTATATTTATTGAAATTAATTTTCCATTAAAAAATTACTGAATTTTTTTAATTATTGTTTGATAATATCATTAAATATTAATAAATTGACAAAAATGACTGAAAATATCAATATAAATTTGTATTTAATTATTTATTAATATTTTAGTAATTATTGGTTTCAATAATTAATTTTCAAAAAATTCTGAAATTAAATTACCAAAATCAGTAATTTTCAACCAGTAATTCTTAGTAATTAAAATTTTTAATTTACTAAAATTACAAAGAATCATAATTTTGGTGTTGACATTTACTAAATAATATTCAATAATATCAGTAATTATTGAAAATATAAAAATATTTTACAAATTAATTTACCCACGTTTTTGGCTTTTAGATGGGAGAGATTGTTTGGGAGAAATTTTAGGAGGGGTTGAACCGGTTGGTAACATGAGAGAGAGAGAGAGAGAGTTGGAGTGGAACTCTAGTGAAGAAGAGAGGGCTGCTATGTAGCAATATAGATTAAGAGGTGTTTTATGAAAAATTTTAGGTGGGAGAGATAGTTTAGGAGGGGGTTGGCTAAGAACCCAGATTTCCAAATCACTTTTCCTATCCACTCTCTACCCGCCATGAATTGCAGTCACACATCTCTCAATTCATAATAGAGATGTGTGGCTCCAATTCATGGCGGGTAGAGAATGGGTAGAAAAAGTGAGTAGGACATCCCGAGTGGTTGACTAAGTGATTGAGAACATGAGAGAGAGATTTGGAGTGACACTTTAGTATAGAAGAGAGGGCTGCCACATGGCTACATGGAAGGGTTAGGAAGGGGTAAGGGAGAAAAAATAGAGGTTTAAGGAGAGAAGAGAGAAAGAGAGGGCTGCTGATGTGGGAGCTAATCTCTTTATAATATAGTATAGATTCAAATATCACCTGAGTCGACTCAATAAATATATACCACACCAAATTTATAATATAAAATATAAAATATTATAGGTAACTCATATATAATATAATATAATATAATATAATATAATATAATATAATATCTAATTGTATAAGGGTAAAGATATGAGGTTATACAATGACCTGCACCAAAATTAAGGCAAATATTCGTTTTATAATAGTATAGATATTTTATATAAATAAAATATTTGTATTATATAATTTAATTATCTAAAATAATTAACCAGTCAAATTTGAATCAAAAGTCAAAACAAATGTTCAAATATAAAATTGGATTTGAATGTGTAAAATGCATAAGGATCGAAATTTCAGAATGTATAAGCCATAAGTATCATATCAGTGACCCACCGATATGCCACTTTAAACTTGGTTTCCTTGTTTCACGGGGTAAAGAGGCCTTATATCGATCCCCGTGAAACAAGTTTGAAAAAAATGAAAAAAGGAAATAAATTGTTCAACGATACAAACCGGTACGACCCATCCAACATATCGGCATGAATCAATATTTACCGTTTAGAGTCTTGTAGTTTCAAATCCCAAAACGAACCGATACTCTACTCCGTATTTGTATCAAATTCAAATTTGACGGTAAGTCTACCACTATGCATGCCAAATTCTATTTGCTTTTCAAAATCATATGCATTTTGATTTTAAAGTAAGCGTTCTCTTTTGAGTCCATATTTGTTAATAAATACTAAAATTTATATACAAATTAAATTGATTTTCCCAAATTGAAGTATGTACATATACATTTTAGTTCTTCTATTATTTTTCAATGATTATCAATTGTGTTTTGATACCTCACACTCGATGTAAATCATTAAAGACTTGTTATGTTTAAAACTTTAAATAATTTTTTAATAGTAATATAAAACTTGTATTTTATGTTATTAATATATATTTTTAGAATTTATTTGAATTTACTAATATATTCATATATATATATATATATATATATATATTCAAATTTTATTATGATACATCTCTTAAAATTGTTGTCTAATACACCTTACATTTCTAACTTTTAACTCTACTTGGAACCATGAAAGTGAATAAAAGGAGAGCAAATTAAATGAATTTGATGGTTGTGGGACCAATAATAACACCCCATTTCAGTCATTAATTTGAAGTGAGAGACTGAGTGATTATCAACCATATGAGGGTGGATTTAGTCTCACAAAAACTAAACTGTGCTCTCACAGACCTCACAGTCTTTTGCAGTCGTGCTCCATAGTCCATGCTTCATCTTTTTATTCATGGGGAGATATTACTAATGTGAATGCAAAGGGCTGTGAGAATGATATGATTTTGTGAGAATCAAATCCCATTTTGAATCATATGCGCTTTATGTCTAGCGTGGTGTGAGATTGCTTTTGCAATCCAATCTGCTACTTAATTCGCCTCCCTGAAGATATATGTTTATAGGGCTCAATTTGGAAAGAGTACAAATACAAACATATAGAATGCAAATACATATAAAATAATACAAAATATAAGATTTTTCACTCTACATATTTACATTTATATTCTTTCCAAGCTGAGCCTAAATAACAACTCCCTCGAGATGATCCTTGAGTCTTATGCAAATCCTGGATGATGCTCATGAGATTATTCCATGGAGGAAAAACAAAGAGGCTATATATGTATTCATGGGATTGGCCTGTGAACTGAAGAGAGTCTAGGTCCGCCAGGAAGGAATTAATTACATGGATCCACTTTTTAATTGGTCCACTCGGAATTGGTTATAAGTCTTTTGGCCGGTATCATAGTTGAACCCACGATCAGCCCTACGAAGAACGTTGACCAATCAAACGCTTCCTATCCATGATATCAGTTGATTGGTTATAAGCTTTATTCATGTATTTCTAATATCATAGTCAAACCCTTAATGCAAAATTTTATATTTATATAAATTATAACATGATAATAATAGTCGAATAATGAGATTAATTGGATCAATTTCTTTTCTTTTCTTATGAAAATTGGGTAAAAAATCAAACACCTTCAATTTGGTTCAACTCAATAAATCAAATGCCACTCCCATCTCCCCATTCTATTCATAATCCATCCCTCTCCTATTGCACATGTTATTTTGGCTTCACGTCCGGACCATCATACTAAAAATTTTAATAAATCCATTAGCTTTCCTCTCACCAGCCAGGTAGCCACCACTCACCCCACTCTCTCTTTTTTTCTTGCACCAACCAACTAGCAAAACTAAAAACTAGAATCCTTATCTGACGTAAGTTTCATTCTCTGAAATCTGAATAATATAAGGTTCAAGTTGGAAGACAGGCCTACACTCTACAGCACAACTACAGACCCTGGTCTGGGACACATCCATAAAAATAGAATTGAAATGAAACCTTCAATGACTTTTATCATGAACCAGTCCACATTTTTCTCATCCAAAGACTCATTTCATTATTTACAATTTATATTTATACAAAAATCATGGTTTTAAAAACTAGATCAGACTGCTGAATGTTCGGACCAGTTGATCTGGGAATTAATCATGGCTCTGGATTGGATGGTTCAACTGTTTGACCTGAAAACTGGTGGTTAAAGCGGTTCTATTTCCGAATCAGTCTTTAAAATCATGAGAGAAGCAATAAAGGAATGCAAGAAAAAGTGGTAGGCATGTGACTATCAAGAAAAAGAGTACTTTATTAATATATACTTTTCTTTTTCATATTATACAATAAATTTACAGGGGAATCGAGTGGGAACAGAACAATGTAAATGTGAGGTCCATTCACCTTACCATGGAGGGGTTTGATCCCCACCTCCATTTTGAGAGGGATGCCACTGGGTCACCTCCATTTACATAGCCTAAGTGCCTAATTAACCAATAGAAGGTCCATGAGGATTAGATTCAGAAAAACTTAACCTTTAAGAGTCATCTTTTCGAAACATCGTCCTAAAGAAGAAGAAGAAGAAGAAAAGGTGGATGGAGCAACCAAGCTACAGTCTTCAGGGCCGGCGTCTTGATGCAACAGCCTCGCTATTTCCGCCCATATGAAAGCAACCCCTCTCACAAGCTTGCTCACAAAGGCCGAGGCTGACGCCTTCAAGCCGCATACACGTAGGCATGCAGTCCATGCCACATCGAGAAAGGGCCTCGCCCATTTGGAAGCTTGCCATCAAGACCAATGCAGAGATAGAGATAATTGCAACAACTACTCTCTTGCAGGCCATCTTTAACCTAATTTTTATTTTTCTTTTTGGGGTCTGAGATCCTTCAGCTACTGAAGTGAGTAGGGACGAAGAAGAGGATTAAAGAATTAAGTGCTATATAAAGATGTGGATAACCAGTTTGGGGGTAGGTGGAATGGTGTGGAGGAAGATATGAACTAATAAGGCGCAGAAAATGTCTCTGGATCGCTATTCTTATTATACCAACCATGAAATGAGGACATCCCACCCAAATTAAAGTAGAACTTCCCATCACTAATCAACACAAACCATACAAGAGCGGTTCAGTTGATATTTTTTTTTTTTTTTCGTTATTTATAGTAGAGACCTGAGATCAAATCCCACTACCACCAGGATTGAAGGGTTATTATGGGTTTGGACCTTGGGAGACGATCTACCCAGTTAACCCTAGTTGTTGCATAGCCCCATTAAATAAAGAAACAAAACATACAAGATCAGAAGCCCCGTTGTTAATTTATGAATTAGAGCTTTCAAATTTGCATCAATAATTATCCCCTTGTGTTTAATATATTGGCTTATTCTATGTATGCATTTATCATCAAAAGCAACCTAAAACCATTACTTCAAAATTCGAAGTACAAGGTGACAAGATTATCCTTTACCATCTCAGTATAAAGCATGGAATATAATCTATTATATGTCTTTTTTTTTAAATTAAAACTGTGTTTTCAGTTTTCTTTTAAATTCTGTTTTACCCATTATGGGAATTTAATCTGGAGTTCTAAATTGAAAAATCTGAAACATAGAGTTTTTTTTTTTTTTTTTTTTTTTAAAAAAAAGACTAAAATGCATAGAATCCTATGGTGAGTTAAGGGTAGCTTTGTTGGTTCAACTTTCCAAGTTTCAGCATTGCTCTGAAATGGTTAATGGTTAACTTGCTGCTCTTCTTCAACATGGGCCATAGAGGCCCAATTCCGATTAAAAAAATGAAAGAAGCACATTGAGGCATTATCAGTCTGGTCTACGTGGCACATCTTCAATATAGCCTATTAAGGCATTTTGTTGATCCATTGTGGTCTATAGTGGTGAAACAAGACTCATGTAGCTGACTGACCCCATATAGTTGGGATAAGTCATTGATGACGAGGATGAATTATGACGATGATGATTGTGGTCTTTATTTTCACTCCGATGTGGCCCATTATCAAATTGGCCCAAGAACCTAGCCCTTGGTTGACCCAATGAGACCTATTATTGGCCTGTTTTTCCATTCTTTATTTGGCCCCTATTGGCCCATGGATGAAATCCTTGAGCCCAATGTATTTGAGAGGGCTTATTAGGGAATAAGGATAAATAATGATTATTGATTTGAAATAAGATAAGGTAGAGTGTTTGAAATGAGATGAGAGCATTTAAGATAGAATAGGAATGAAAGTCTTGAGAATCTTATCCTTTTTCTTATATAAACATGATGCAATTCTCCATTTTTGATTAATGCAATTAACTATCTTTCTCCAATACCTTATGATGCTCTCAATCAATTCAGATCTCATAACCACATAGATGCTACCCACATGACACTAGGAATATCTCTTCATGAATAATAACATGTAAATACGGGAAATGTCCTCAGTGTATTTGTACGTGTTTCACTTTCAACAGATATGGGCTCATAATCAATGGGGCAGATGGGGTAACAAGTTTTTGGTAATAAGCTCAAAAGTATATCCCCTTTAATCAAATGAAGACGAAACCCACATATAAAATTATGTCTATAGGTGCAAATAGGATACCAACTTTGCATTGGGCTCAGATTTTTTATCCAGGCTTATATAAATTTTAACAAAATCCCAACCTGAGCCCATCAAAAATTCAGATTTCCTACTCACTTTTTCTATCCACTCTTTACCTGCTTTGAATTAAAGTCATACATCTCTCAATTTATAATAAAGATGTGTGGCACCAATTCACGGCGGATAGAGAATGGGTAGGAAATCCTGAGTGGCCCATGTTGCACCCTTAATTATGTCAATCACTATATGATGTAGCTGATGATAGTAAGAAGCTTTCAGGGATCTTTGTCTCAAAAATACTCTTTCTTAGTTTCAAACTTGTTTGCAATTTGCAGTTCCATGAATAGAATACATGAGCTTCATATACACACCATACGGTAAGTAACCATGATATATATGCCTTAAAGATGAGGTAGCTTGAGAGATATAAACCAAGGTCCGACCCTTATTATATTTATTATATTCTCCACATACAACAGTAGTTGCACTACTTACAATACAGCATTAACACACACACACACTATATATATATTTGCGATCAGATAGTCACACCCACCCTAACTTACATATATACTAACTCAGCAAAAAGCTTACATATATAAATTCTAATCAACCTTTTACACCGTTACTACCCTTGTCTCACTTGCCCCCTTTTTTGTTGCAATTGTTATAATCTTTTCTGGGTATTGTATGATGGTCGTTGACGACATTAATGCTCCCGGAGTACGAGCCATTCATGTTCTCATTCTCTTCTCTTCCAATTCCATTCTTCACAGTCTGTTCTTCTTGTTGCTGGTTTTCCCCATTTATTTCAGCCATTAGAGATTTCCTTTGCACCGCCAGACAAGAGTTCATCACCATCATCAGGACCAGAAGGAGAGTTAAGGACTTCATTCTCAACTGTTGGCTTGGTTCCTGTCATACAATGTCCAGAAAAACAAACAATTTCACGTATGTAAGTACGTAGTTCACTAGTTTGAGGTAATTAATCAGTACAGGATAGTTATATATAGCAGGCTGGTTGGATTGAAAACTTCCAAAAGAGCCTGAATCTGTCCCCAGTTTAAGTAAATTAAGTTGGCATAATAGCCCACTTCTGGAAATTAACAAATTAATCTAGTATACAGACTAGCATTTCCAATCCTACTTACAGCAGCAGAAGATGGTTGTAAGCATATATGACTATAAAATTTCTTACTTACCCAACAAAGAAGAAACTCCCAAGAGACTAGAGAGGGTAATTGTATGATGAGCTTCTGAATAACCAGAGAGATTTATGCTTTCCTTATATAGGAAAACAAGCTAGGGTTAACTTCATTGACGGTTGACATAAAATCATGACCATGGGATCTCCACTCTCCACGCACCAAAGTGAGGCAAGCACATTTTGTTCAATTAGCTAGTTAGATTGATTAATTTTAGTGCCATTTAAATGATGGGTTCAAGAAAAATTCCTTGTCTCTAATGGTAACCTTATAGGGTTTTGACACCCTTCAGTGTTCAATGTCACAAAAGTAGAGAGAGAAGCAGGTCAATCAAATACAGTGGTTTTCCTGTTGCATTGCCCAATGATGCAAGCCAGTTCAGATAACTATCTCAGAAGTTTCACGACAACCCATCACTTATGAAGAGTCTTAATTTTGGAGAGTCATTTGGAAAAAGATTAATTATTTAAAGTATCTTTAAACTATCTAAGAATACTTAAAGGCCCCTGCAATTTCAAAACCTGCTGTGTTTTGTAAGTGATTAATGATGTTCTAACAATATTAATTAGTCTCGAATAACGTAACTATTTCCTTGCTAGCTGCTAGCTTACACTATCACGCTATCAGCATAGCCAATTAGCCATATAGCGACACTTGTTTCGTATTCATAAAAAATATATCTCCTTTTCCAGGCAATAAGTTGTCCCTGTGGACAAGAAAATGAAAAGAAAACCCAGGCAATTAAAGGGGTGAAAAAACATGAAGTTAACCCATATAGTAGACCCAGTGCTGTTGATCCGGCTGGTTGAGCCGCTCTAACTGTCACTCGATTAACATTTTGGGTCTGGTTTGAGTAAAATCAGGAGAAAGTAAAAAATCGTTGATTTAGTCAAAAACCGTCTGATATAGATGGTTGGACCATTGACCTGTTCGACCCGGTGATCGGGTTGCAGGTTTGCATACCAACTATGTATGCAAACTTCAAGAGACCATAACCTTACACTCTGATGTTCGATTAAGGTGTCTTTTTTTTTTTATTTTGGATAAGCGGCCTCAAATTGTAATTTTTAATATTCTTTTATAAATAAAAAATTTAAAACTGAATAAAATATAAATTAAATATAAAATTTTTCATATATTACATGTAAAACATAATTATACATTATTTATTGATAAATACATGTTTATACATACCTATTTACATATATATATATACATATAATTTTCCATATCGCATGATCCGACCCAACCAGTCGAACCAGTGACCAGTGACCTAGAGGCAAAAATGGTTCAACCTCCAGGTTAGTTTTTAAAACGCTGCATAGACTATCCTATTGCTAGCTAAACAATCTTCTCGAGTTAATTTTGAATAAGTTAATATAATGAAACATAAAGTAAATAATGAAATATATATATATATATATATATATATATATATTAAAACACAACAATCTAGAAAATATTCACTTTTTTTGAATTTTTTATTTTTTATGTCATTTTTAAACAACCAATGAGATGCTCTCCTTCCCCATAAAAAATACCTAAAATCTCTCCCTTCCTCTTTTTCTCTCACACATTTTCAATAACCTAAATAATATCCTCTCCTAAAATTTCTCCTAAACTACCTCCCATAGCATCCCCCATTTTTCCTAAATTATCTCAAATTCCTATTTATCCTCTCCCCACATTTATCTATATCTATCTAAAGAAAGATTGAATTTAAAAATTTAAAAATTATTTAATATTCTAACAAAATTATATAATAATTTTAAAATATTTATTAAAACACAAAAAATAATTATAATAGGTTTAATAATATTTGTATTATTAATAATTTTATAATTTTACAAAATTCATCAAAACAGACAATATAAATTATGATTTTCCAAATTATTCAAATGACAAAAATTTAACATTAAAAAATAAAATATTATTTAAATATTTCAATAACTAAATATCTTAAAAAACAAAATACTAAGTTTAGATAAATAATTATATAAAAAACTATTTAATATTATGTAATAACTTTAAAATAACAAAAAAAATTAAATATTTGATATATAATTTAAATATTTAAGAAAAAACTAAATGTTTAAATAATGAAATATTTAATATAACTTGATTTTAAATAGTTAAAATAATGAAATTATGTAGTAAACTTAAAAATTTTTTAAAAGTATAAAAATAATATTAAAATTACTAATAATTTTATATTTTACAAAACTAATAACGAAATTATGTAATAATAGTATAAATTATAATTTTACAGAGTATTAAATTCAATGAATAAGTAATATTTTTCTAATTTAATTAATGATATTATTTAAATAACTAAATAATATTGTGAAAACCTAATTTTACTTATATTAATTAATAATGCTTAATAACTATCAAAAAATTAATATTTATTATTAATAATAATTTTAAAATCTTAATCTATATTTATTATATATTTATCTATACTAAAATGAATATTTATTGTTTTTTAGTAATTTTATATTGTTTTTTTGTGATAAATATATTTTCAATAATTATGTATAAATTTATTTTTGCTTTGTTATTTAATAGAAAATTTTCAATAATTATTGGAGTTTTTAAATTTAATTTATTGTATTTACTCTATTTTTGTTATAATTTATTGATTAATTTTTATTAGAGATTAAACTATTATTTGATATTAAATTATTTATTGACTAATTTAATATATTTTTAGTATTTATTGTATTTTTATTAGTTATTTATTGTATTTTAATTATCAATATATTTTCAATAATTGTGTATTTTTGCTATAAATTTTCAATAATTATTGGAGATTAAACTATTGTTATTTATTAGTGACTACACTATTAATTTAGCTAAAATTAAAAGTGGTCACGGGTTTGTTTGGCTTGGTTGTAAGGTGTTTGGCCACAAAATTGACCTGGTCAAGTTGGGTGTTTGGTTGGTTTCATCAATTTGATGAACAACCCTAGCTGAAATTAGTTATTGTTATTTTTGTATTGTAAAAAAATAATTTAGTGTATAAAATATAAATAATTACGAATTATTTGGAAAAAAATATAAAACAATTGTATACTCTTCTGCTTAAAAAATCCCGTGCATCACATGGGTCCTGCTAGTAATTGATGAGAATTTGACTAGTGAAGCATTGCACCTCAAATGAGATTATTATCCCTTTGAATTCCACCCCTTTCGAAATTTGAATTTGTATTAGCTCCACTTATACCATTTACTAGTGAATGACCCCGTACTAAGTACGGGGAATCAGTACTGTTAAATTTACATTATGGAATCAATAATGTTAAATTTATATTTAGTAATATTTTAAATAATTATTAAAATTTCAATAAATATTTATTTCAAAAAATAGTCTTTCAATAATTATTAGAATATAGATAATTTTCTTTTGTTATGATACGTAGAGAGTTAATGGTTAACTGAGATTGATAGAATGTAGGCAAAAGTAGTTGTGGATAATCACTTTTGCATTTTTTGCATTTTTTGCATTTTTTAGGAATTGATTGAAAATGGTGGTAGTGGGTTGTGGGTTTAGTAACAACTTCTTAGAAAATGCCACGTGTCTAGTTTTCAAGAAAAATGAAAATGTCATGTGTCTGAATGGTGGGGGGCTTTATTTTGGTAGTGGGCTATGTCTTTTAGTAGGAATTTCTCAAAAATTGTTGCATGTCTAGCTTTCTAGAAAATGAGAATGCCACTTTTCTAAATGGTGATAATGGGCTATGGACTTTAACAACAACTTCTCAGAAAATGCCATGTGTTTAAATTTGCAAAAGCCACGTGTCTGAATGGTGGGAGTTGCAAAAGCCACGTTTAAGATTGAAGTGGATTTACACTTAATTACCTTCAATTACACAAAAATCAATGATAAGACTTTTCGATGAATTTCATTATCCACACAAAAGGTGTCAATGACCTGATTTGGGTTGTAACTAATCTAAATTAAAATCAATTTCAATAGATTGGAAACATTAAATTTGAGAGTTTGGATCAGGTAGACATGTCATTGTAAGCACGTTAAATAAATACTTTCAAAATTTTTTTGACACCTATTCATTGAAATACCCCTACTATGCCTTTAAAAAAGATTAAAAACAACTTTTAAGAGTTGTTAAAATATTTATAAAGTGCTCACTCGATGTACTTCCTATATTGTGTCCATTGGATCCGGTTATCGTGACACCCCTAATTCAAAATTTGAAAGCCAGCGTCGAGCGGCTGGTTGAATCGAGTACAACCAAAGCCAACAAAATAGACACAATGCAAGGGTAAGATTTTCCAGCAAGCTGACTATGTTGAAGGGAGCTTTGATTTGACGTGGACTCGAAACACCCATGTGGAAACACCACGTGGCGCCTACATGGACTCGACGTTGCCGTAACAAACATCCCGTTCCTATAGAGTTATGGACTCTTGCATTGGATTGAAATTCCAATCCACCTTGACTTTTGAATAGGATTTGAGAAGGTTTTGGACAGCTTTGACTAAAGAAGAATCAGGATTGGCGTCTCAGACCATGAGTTCAACGTTTTGCTTTACAAATTACTTTCTCTTCCTCCTTCCTACAAATTTCTTTTCATTTCTTGTTTTGGAGAAAGTATGAGAAAGAGAGACCTTGACATCTTGCCTGAAACAAAAAGCGGTATCTCCGATCCTGACGTTTTACACTCAAAACCTCTAGTATACTTAAGAGTTTATCCATGGCTTCTTCTTGGGTGTTCAAATCATCAGCTGAGTCTGATGCAACATGGGAGGGACTACTGCCACCGGATTATGAAGATATTCCCTCCAAGGTTCCTCCAGTAGCATTTTTCCGGTCGAAGAAAGAGATCTATGATCATTTATCCAATGGTGTACCCATTGGCTGTGGCAACACGGTAAGAGAGTTGACGTTTTGAACTTCTGTACTCTATTAACATCCTCATTTCTGTAAATTTGAATCTAATAGTTAGGTCATAAGTTTCCCATAAGTTACCCCATTTGATTTGGTGAGCTCCAGTGATATGATTTGTAGATAAAAAGCTAACTAGAATGACGGAGAATAAATTACCCATTTCATTTTTATATATATTGTTGATTTTTAATTTATGGCTTATGGATGTTCATGTAGTTCTTCTCACTGGAGAAATCCACTGGTAAGAAATGCTACATGTTGGGTGCAAGACATTGCATGGGGAGCAGACCAGAGGTATTGGATGGAAATTCATACCAGAATCAAGGTGATCAGTTCAGGCTACGTTGGTTTGGGGTGGAAAATCGAATGGGAGTAAACTTTACACCCCGGTTTGATTTTATTGGCATTTGATAAACATGTAATTTAGATTTACATCCATAATCGATGTAATAAATACATGGAAATTACATTATTGATGTATTTATTACATCTCTCTCTTCTCTTTTCTCTAGCTCGCTCGCTCTCTCTTTCTTCTTCTTCTTCTCCTTCTCCTTTTCTCTCCTTGTTCTTCTTTTTCCTCCCGGTTTCACTCTCATCTGTTCGTACCTACCATCGATCTTCAACTTTCCCCCTTCTCCGATCGATCTTCAACCTGAGTTCTTTGCTCAACCTTAATGCCGCAAACTTCTTCACCGGCGTATGAATCGGTGTTGCAAATATGTACCTCCTTTACCCAGGTTGGTACCAAACGACAATGAATCAGAGCTCACACCTCTTCTCAACGCTACAATGGTAAACTAGGTTCGACCGGCGTTTCCACCATCTCAGAGTACAGAGGATCAATGGAGGAAGACGAGATAATCACAACCATGACGAAGACGCCGATTATCAAAAGAAACTAATGAAAAATCACCATTATCGTCATCGTGAATCAGCTCAGATCAAGTTCTTTTTCTTCCCTTCTCTCTCTCTAACTTTTCTTGTCTTCTCTCTCCTTCACCGGTTATATATGTTTGAGGTCATGAGGTGAAATCACCTTTATATATGAAGCCGTTCCCGTGCATATGGCGTTATGGCCGGAGCATCCCTGTGTTCTATTCATACAGTGAGAGTGGTCAGAGGATTAGTTTCAGCGGTTTCGGAGAGGGATGAAGTTTTAGATTCGCTCCAGGAGAGAGCGGGCTTGTGGGTGGGCGGTTTGGGAAGAGTCCTTAAAACCAGGGCTAGTGGTTTTTGCTTTTCCTTCCATTGGAGAGAGAGAGAGATGTTCGCTCCAGTGAACTGTGCATGAATCAATAAAGGCGTTACAGGAGAGATGTAGAGAGGCAGTGACAAGATGCAGGGCAGGCAGGGGTAAGGGTGTCAACGGTATTTAAAAATTTAGTTTTGAATTCCACATTTGATATAATATGACCTGATTCGATTCCATAAATATCCGAATTTATTTTATAAATTTCTTATATATAATAATTATAAAGATAGTGTTCCATTGATTCAAATGACAATGGCAACCAAGATGATGATAGTGGTTTGGATCCAAAAGGCAATGGTGATGAAGATAGTGTTGGATTGAATAAAAGCTAGGGGTAATAGCATATAAGGGCAACTTTTGGGGTTTAATATCAATAAAAGTAATATTTTTAAAAAAAATTAAAAAATAGGTTAACTTTTTAAAAATAATATCAACAAAGGGCAAAAACACTATTCATCAACTTCTTCTTGCCATTTGTTCACTAGCACTGCCATCCGCCATCACCCGCCGCCGCCCTTCACCACCATCTGTTGTTGCTTGCCGTAGCTTCCACCCATCTCTGCCTCCACCTCTGGCAACATTGCCAGAGGTGGCCGGAGATAGAGGTGGTGGCGGCGGCGTTGGTGGTCATTCCTCTACCCAGTGTTGTCGCTGCTACCTCTGTCTCCACCCACCTCCAACAACGTTGCCAAAGGCGGAGGCGGAGGTGGTGGAGGTGGCAGCGTTGGGCAAAGAAATGACCACCAGTGCCGTCGCCGCCGCCACCTTTGCCTCTAGCCACCTCCGGCAACGTTGCCGAAAGCGGAGGCGGAGGCGGCAGTAGGCGGTGGTGGCGGGCGGCAGCGCTGGTGACCAAATGGCAAGAAGACGATGATGAACAGTGTTTTTGCCCTTTATTGATATTATTTTTAAAAAGTTAACCTATTTTTGAAATATATTTTAAAAATATTATTTTTATTGATATTAAACCCCAAAAGTTTCCCTTATATGCTATTATCCCAAAAAACCATCACTATTTGTTGAATTTGCCCCTTTCTATTCCATGTGTCATTGTATATTTTCTAATTAAAGTTGAAACCAGTTCTAATAGTATGATATTAGGGTTTGTTTGGTTTGTAGTCGGAATGGAATCGAAATTCTTTAGAATCGGAATCAGAATGATCTACTCCCATAATTTGTTTGGTTTAGACAGGAATACAAATGAAAATTAGAATCAGCTGGAATGGGATTTCATTCCCAAAGGAGGAGGGGGAGGGGCTAGGAGGGAATGACCCCTCCCTCAAATGGGGGAAGACCATTCCACTAGAAATGAGAATGGGATTCTTATTTCACCCAACCAAAGAGTTAGAATCGAAATGACCCATTCTAATTCCGATTCCAAACCTCTATTCCCGCAAACCAAACGTGCCCTTAATTAAGAAACTTTCACTGGTCTTGACTCAAAAGTATTCTTTCAGGGGTGTTTCTCACATCCTAATTTTATGTGTTCAGTCCTTATAAGGTCCAAATTCTTTTGCTATTTTCAGTTCCATGAATGGACATGTTCTTATACACACCATAAGGAACATCTAGCCATGATATATGCCTAACGATAAGGTTGCTTTAGAGATATAATTAAACTAAGGTCAGACCCTTATTATATTATATTGTGATAACATATATATGATATACAACAATAGTTGCAGTCCTTAGAATACAACATTTAACACCCAAATATGTTTCTGATCAGATAGACACACTAAATATATAGTATGTACTAAGGAAAATTACCCAGAACCATTTACATCGTAACAATCATTGTTTCCCTGCCCACCATTTCTGGTTATTGTATGATGGTCGTTGAAGACATTAATGCTCTCGTAGTACAGTACACCATTCATGTTCTCATTATCTTCTCTTCCAATTCCATTCTCCACAAGCTGTTCAGCTTGTTGCTGATTTTCTCCATATATTTCAACCATTAGAGATTTCCTCTGCACCGCCAAACAAGAGCTCATCACCATCATCTGGACCAGTAGGAGAGTTATGGACTTCATTCTCGACTGTGCTGGCTTGGTACAGTACCTGTCATACCCTGTCCAGAAGAAAATGGTTGTAAACATTTAACTGTGAAATTTCTACTTACCCAACAAAGAAGAAACTCCCAGAAGACTAGAGAGGGTAATAGTATGAACTTCTGAATAACCAGAGAGATTTATGCTCTCCTTAATATAGGAAAACAAGCTAGGGTTAACTTCATTGACAGTTGACATCAAATCATGATAATGGGATCTCCACTCTCCACCAAATTAATTGAGGCAAGATCAAGTGGGAAGCACATTTTGTTCAACTAGATTGATTTTAGTGCCATTTAAATGATGGGTTCAAGAAAAATCTCTTATCTCTAATGGAAGCCTTATAGGATTTTGGCAACAAGATGGGATGGGGGAATGGTGGGGAGTTGGGATCATCAGACAACAAAACACGTTCCAATACCCTCCCAACAAGATCTTACACCGCACATCTTATCATGAAATTGAGACCCATCATATAAAACACTAGGACTTGTCATGTTTGAGATGTGAGCCGGGTATACCAGATCATGTTGGGAGGGTATTAAAACATATTTTATTGGCAGGTGATCTGGACTCCGGGGTGGAACTCGCAACTACTACAATCATGAACATGTGGGATTTTTTGTCTTTGATTTTTTAAATTTTTCTATTTTTTCTACTAGCTAGTGAATTTTATTTATTGAATAAATAACAAAAGAACCAATTCAATGAGACTCAAACCAAATCATATAAAACCGATACGTTTTAATACATCAAAATCAGGTCATCACAAAAAAAAAAAACAAATAAAACAGCCAAAATTACAAGAAAACAGCATTATATTTTAAAACAAATACAAAGGCTATGTTTGCTTTGGTAGAAAACAAGACAGAATTTAACAGGGGGTTGACTGAAATTCCTTATTCTCTATGAAACCAAACGTACACAGCCTAAGCGGGTATCATACAACATGAATTTCTTTGTTTTCATTTATTTTTGAAATAAGTTCTTATTTTCATCAAACCAAATACAGACTAAGAGGGTGTCCTACAACATGAACGTTTTTCTTTTCATTTATTTTTAAAATTACCACATCAGCAAGAGAACGAAAAACTCACTTTTTGAATTGTCTTTTTGTTCTGAAATGTAAAAATAAGTTAGTTTTATTTCAAAAAAAAAAGTTTCTAAAACCATTAAAATTGATGCTGCCACGGATGCGCCGAGGGCAACAATGTAATTAAACTTCCTTTAGCCGAGGGCTGACAAATCGGAGGACTGATGTGTCTGAAGGCTGTAAGGTCCGACTTGAGGATTAAAGAGTATGTCAGAGGCCCCGGGTATTATCCCAGGGACAGAGACTCCAATGGTCAAGTTAGTCAAGTGCGCAATAAGGGGTCAAGCAAAACCTGAATAGAGATAGCTCAGATGAGGTCAACAGAGAACTAGGGAGCTTAGAGTAGTAAAAGCCAAATAGATTATCTCATGAGTGGCACACATATTTATATTTGGGCTCGCCTGAAGTTAACTAGCAGTGAACGGCCAAGATTGCATCCGGCCGATGTCACGTGACGCCATCTTAGGCCTTGCCACCATCAAAAATAATTGTTTTAAAAACAAACAAATTATGTAATGTAAAAATTATATTATGGAACGCATATTAAATGGCCAGATTAAACATGCTCTTTAAGCCTGAGATTCAAGAACAAGTCATCAGATGCTTTAGGAATTGAATTTTATATGGATGGATAGAGCATAATTAGTTATAATCACGAAATGAACACATTTTCCATTTACCATGTATCATGCATTTTTTGTAATTTGTATACCAAATAAACTAATTACCTAGAACATGTTTTAGCCAAGTAATTAATCAACCGGAGGTAACACCAAACACTTGTTAAGATCAAAATAAATCCTTTTAATCCATTCAAGATGGAATCCACATATATCCTTGCAAAGGATTATGTCTGTCCCATATGATGTAGAAAATGGTATTATAAGAAACTTTCGGTGATCTTTATTCAAAATACTCTTTATTGGGTGTTTCTCACAATAAGGGTGGATATGAACCAAGTTTTTCACAAGTCATTTGATCTCAATTCATGAAAAACTCGATTCAATTCAGTATAAATTAAGTTTGGAGCCAAACTCGAGTCCAATATTAAGATGCGAGTCTCACATCCTAATTTTATATGAGAAAGTCCAAACTCGTGGTTAATAGCATTGCGTTAATGAGCCCGAGAAACATTTGAAGGGAAAAGATTAACCCGAGAAACATCACAAATATATGGTCTGAGAAACAGAGAAAGCAATTCAAATCAAACTCTATCCTAAATCTATTGTATCATCCTTATAGGAACAACCATTTAATCTCCATCTTATCATGGTATTCCCTTATACGTCACCTCAAAGACATGAGGATCAAGGATCTTTACGTGTTTGATCAAAAGTTACTCTGATGTGGTGATGTCTCTAACATAGCTCCAAATCTGCTTTGATGATGACATGGCAAAGAGACAATAACATGTTAATGGTCCTGCGGTTTTTTTCAAAAAAGAGAGCTTTGATGGGCTTGTACTGAAACTGAAGATGATGAGACAAAACAGGCCAATTGAGCCAAACCAAAATGCCTCTAAGCCAATAATGGACCATATCAATCCAATAAAAATCACAGTGGTTCAATCCAGAATAGGCTAAATTGAAGATGGGCTAGTATCGGTCAAGAAAAAAAATGCCTCATTGGTCTCAATTTTGTTATTATTGTTATTGTTTTTTACTTTGAAATGGGCCTCCTTGGGCCAGATTTTAAAGGGTAGCAGGACTATCAAATAGTATTAAACAGATTTATCTGAACCAAATTGTTTTAAGGTGGTTAACCGGGTCGAACTGGTTCAACCGATTGAGTCACTGTCCTCAAGTTTCAGGCTTTCAGCTTTATTCGGATGTGGATGACAACGTCGACCATCATTCACAACAACAAGGTCTAGCTTGGTTTCTAGGAAACAAGATTCAGATTCTGACAGGTGGTGTAGAGGCCTATTAAGCCAAACTAGATTGGTGTCTTGGTGATGCGATCAAAGGGCTCAGGCATCGATAACAGCAGTAGCGATCGTGAGAACGTAGGTATCAACTTTCTCATGATCTTTTACCAGTGAATTGTGTGTCGTATGGAAATAAGACTTAAGACTTTCACATAAGTTTTTTGGCAATTTATCTAAGAAAGTTTCACTTACCTAGAAAGTGGATAAGTTATTTAACCATATGGAGGAGAAAATTTGGTCAAACCATATAAGATTAAAATGTCAGAAGAAAAATTAAGAATCCTTTAGGCTGTGTTTGGTTGCAGTGCAAATTTATTTGTATTAGTACAAATGCAAGGGAGTGCAAATGTAAAAAAATGTAAATTCTTGTTTAATTTTGTTTTGGATTTCACTTTATCCTATTTCATGTCTTAATTTACTTCATTTTTACAGCAATCAAACAAAATAAACTAAAATATGAAACAGAAATAAGTCATAATTTACACTCAAATCATTTGCACTATCATGGTTTTGCATCAGTGCAAATTTATTTGCATTGCAATCAAACACAGCCTTAGTAAATTCACTCACTTACCCGAATAACATTTTTGCAAATGCCTTACTAACAAACGAAGAATGCCTAAGGACTAAATATAGGAGTACTAAAGGAGAACTATGTATATATGGCTACATCATAGACGAACCAGCCCACCCAAAATCTAGAGAATTGTATGTAGGGGTGCCAATGGTATTCGAAAATCCGAATTCGAATTCGAGATTCGACATAATCGAATTGAATTCGAATAATTCGAATATCATAATCGGTCAAATTTAGATATGACCTGATTTGATTCGATAAATATTCGAATTCAATCGATTATTTAATTTTTTTTATATATAATATATAAAATATTTAAATATTTTATATAATTTATATAATAATTAAATTATATAAATAAATTATATATTTATATACTTTATATAAATAAAATATTTATTTTACATATTTAACCGATCCAATTCGAATCAAATCAAATGTTCAAATATTTAATCAAATTCGAATTGGAACATATATTTTCAATATCTATCAAATATTGAATCGAATTCAGACATTAAATTTCTAATGGAATTTGAATTCCGATATTACCTGATTCGATTCAAATTCGATCCATTTATACCCTTAATTGTATGGAGCCCAAAGAAGCATTTAGTAAAATCCCGATTTTCTAATAACGTTGAGAATTATATAGCACAAGTAAAGTCCCTCAAACCACACTGAGAATCAGGGTAACAACGATGCTGAGAGAGTCGATGATATATTAGATCTTCTCCTCATAATCAAACCCAGTTTTCTGCTAAGGCTGCATTTGTTTGACGTGTAAATTTAAATTTTACACCATGGAAAAAATTAACCGTTTTAGTGATCGGTGGAAATTAAAACCGGTTCATTTTGAAAATTTACACCTACCTTGTTTGGTTGCCAAGATGTAAATTCAGTGGGATGATATACAGAGGAAGAGGGAAGCAGGGGAAGAAGAAGAAGAAAAAGGAGGAGGAGAAGAGAGAATGAAAGAGATACAGATCTGCTGTTGTGTCTCACCTCTCCGTTGACCTCTCCAAAGATCTACCATTTCATACCAGAAGAGAGATAGATCCACCATTTCATACCGGATGCGTTCTCTTGACCTCTCTGTTGTGTCTCACCTTGCTACCAAACCAAACCCTTGAAAGTAAAAACCACAAAACAAGCCCTAAAACAGGATATCCACAATGAACGGCAAAGCTCACAACTTCTACAACAACCCAACAGGCCATAGGGGTTCAGATCTGCCGCTGCAACTGGTTGCAACGGCGGTGACAAAAAGAGAAAAAGGTGCTAGTGGTCCGCCATTAACAGCTTCCATAAAAGGTGCTGGTGGTGGCACCAGTGGACCATAGTATGCATATATATGTGGAAAGTAAGCATTACTATAATACCCATACGGAGGCATGCAGCCTGGAAATGGAGGGGGAGATGGAGGAAGAACATTGACATAAGGAGGATTGACAATTGCAGTCGGATGAGGGAAAGAATGCCGAAGAGGTGGCGGAAGAAACCCTACGGGACCATTAACAAATCCATGAAATGGCTGATGTGGGTTTCTCGGCCAGAGATTGAACCCTCGAATGGAATTCCAATCACCAAAGCCTCGAGGTTGGTGACACGTATTTGAATAGTTCTGAATCTTCTAATTACGAAGAAACCCATCTTCCTCTTTGTTCCCTCCCCTCTTATTCAATCCATTCCCCCTATGATTATGACGAAACCCCATTGGAGAAGAATGATAATAATGCTGTTTATTGTGATGATTGAAGCGTCTCAACGAGTTAACCGAAACTAGTGTAGAATGCATCGACTTAGTGGACGATGTCGATGAAGTAACCTTTTGGTTAGATACATCAACAGAAACAGAAAACTTGAAATTCACCTATGAAGAAGAGAGAAGGAGAAGAGAGAGAGAGAGGGAGAGAGAGAGAGAGAGAAGGAAAAGAAAAAGAAGAAGAAGAAGAAAAAGAAGAAGAAGAAGAAGAGAGGAGGGGGAGAGAGAGAGAGAGAGCGATGTAATAAATACATTGATTATCGATACAAATTTAAATTAAAATGTAATTACGAAACGCCAGTAAAATCGAGCCAGGGTGTAAAGTTTACCCTGGTTCGATTTTCCACCCCAAACAAACAAACGTAGCCTAAAAGTCTAAAACTCTTCAAGTTGTCTGTCTTATTTGGCCCTGAATGCTGCCGCTACCTATACTATAGCCATGAGCCCATGATCATGCATGCATGTGTGCATGCCTAACGATGAGGTTACATGAGATGAGAGACGTAAGACAAGACCCTTATTACATATATAAATAAAACATATATTATATATTCTCAGAGTCTATGACATACAACAGTAGTTGCAGTTCATATGATATATATATAGAGACAGAGAGATTAGATGCTTCTGATCAGGGAGTAACCCTAACTTACATATATACTTGAATTATTTAGTAGAAAGCTTAGACAAATTACACTGTGCATTTATGTTGCATTTATGATGGTCGTTGGGGTTATGGTTCTCAGAGTAAAAGACACCATGAATGTTTCCATTCTCTTGTCTTCCAATTCCATTCTGGACAAGCTGATCAGCTCGTTGCTGGTCTTTCCCATATATTTCAGCCATAAGAGATTTCCTTTGCATAGCTAAACAAGAGTTCATCACCATCATCCGGACCAGAAGGAGAGTAATGGACTTCATTCTGAACTGTTGCCTTGGTACCTGTCACATACAATGTCCAGAAAAACAAACAATATCACGTATGTAGTTTGAGATAACAGATAAATAATGATCAAATTCATTTTTAATAGTTCAGATGGCCCAGGATGGAAAATGCCCAATCTGAATCTGTCCCCAGTTTAAGTAAAATCGGCATTTAACCAACGTCTGGAACAGAAAATGGTTGTAAACATATAACAAAAAAATTTCTACTTACGTACAACAAAGAAGAAACTCACAGGAGACTAGAGAAGGTAAATTGTATGAGCCTCTGAATAACCAAAGAGATTCATTCTCCTTATATAGGAAAACAAGTTAGGGTTACTCCAGTGGCAATTGACATAAAATCATGATCATGGGATCTCCACTCTCCACCAAATTGAGTCAAGATTCAGTGGGAAGTACATTTTTTTCAACTAGCTAGATTAAATTTAGTGCCATTTAGATGATGGGTTTAAGAAAATTCCTTGTCTCTAATGGCAGCCTTATAGGGTTTTCCCTATCCTTGTTCAATGCTGCAAGTAGCCAGCGAAGCAGGTCAATCAAATACAGTTGTTTTCCTGTTGCATTGCCCAATGATGCAAGCAAGTTGAGATGATTATCTCAGAAGTTTTCTGACAATCCATCATTTACGAAGAACTAGTCTTATTTTGGAGACGTTTGGAAATTCCTTTCCATTTATTGCATTTAATTATCACAGGAGTAAGTTCAGCTCGTGAAAAATTTGAATCTAATATGTAGGTTTTTGTTTGCTAATCGAAGTGAACTTTTCTAATCGAGCTTATATTATATATAATATTTTTAATTATATAACATTTTTTTATATGAAGTTTGACTCGTTATTGAGTTAGATCAAGCTCAAATCGAACCGAGCTTAAATAGTCAATATTCAGTTTGGCTCAGCTTAAATGAGTAAATCCACCCCTACTTATGGACAAGGAAATGAAAAAAAAAAAACAGAAAAAGAGGTGAAAAAACATTAAGAATTAAGTTAGCATGTTGTAGGCATATTGGTGGGTTCCAACATTCATTCCTATTAACCTATAGGCCACCCTAGCTATTACTAGCCCAACAATCTTCTAAAACCCAATAAGAAAGATAATTTTGAATATAGCAAACTACAATGTGATATAAGTAATTGATGAAAAAAATAATGAAATATTAATAATGATGACAATTTGACTATAATTTCTTTGAGTTAATTTCTGAATTTGAATAGGACAAGGGAGACTGCGACTACTACAATCATGAACACCTCAAACTCCACTAAGAGGAGATTATCCCTCAATTCCACCCATTTCGAAAGTTGAATACTATTAGTTCCAATTTATACCATTTATATGGATATTTAGAAGTGGATTTACACATGTTTAATTACATGAAACTCAAATGGATTTACACTTACATGAATTTTATTTTCCATGAAAATAGCAGATTTCATTGCATGTGGGAGTTTTCTATATTTAACCTTTTTTTTCTATTAGTGACTGTGATCTTATTGAATAATTAACTAAAGAACTAATTCTATTAGGGGTGAGCAAATGGGTAGATTTTACCTGGAACCAAATGGAATCAATCTTGAATTGACCTTGAATCGATCCAATCCATCTATTTCCAAGGAGGATCTAGTTCCAAATTCTTGGAACTGGGCCCCACCCAAGCTGGTCCCAAGGTTTAGAGGTCACCCTACTCAACCCATTTTGGTTGGCCTTTGTTAATCAACCTTGTTGGAACTGGCCTTGGAACCCAACTTGCCTTGAAATAAATCCTAAATAATTTGAGAATGTGAAAATCTGATCCCAAGCACTCAAGGATACAAAGGCCATGGCCTCATTAAATCACTTAAGTGATTTAATCATTATTTGTTCATTTTAATATTTGAATGTGTATAATAAGTAATGCAAAAGCTAATATTTACACAATTTAAATTATAATGATAAAGTTTAAATCGTATAATAATAATATATTATGGTAATCTACACATTAAATTACTCAATTTGATCAATAAAGATAATATAAGTTTTGAACAATATATTATTATTATTATTATTGAAAATCAAGTTTTAAAACAATATGTTCGATTTTTTTTTTTTGTGGAGGGGGGGGCAAAGGGGTAAAGAAAGAACAAGTTCCATAACTAGACCCTTGAACCAACCTTCACATGGTAGTTTTATTTCTAAAAACTTGGAAATGACCACTACATGGTAGGTTTTAAGTTTTACCTTTGGAACCAAACCAAACCAACCCATGCTCACCCCTAATTATCCAATGAGACCCAAACCATATCATATAAAATCGATATTTTAATGAATCAAAATCAAGTCATCACAAGAAAAATAAATAAATAAAAACAACCAAAATTACTAGAAAAATAATAATTTCAATTCTAAAACAAACACTAAGGCCATGTCTACTTTGGTAGAAAAAAGAGAAAAATTATAAAGTTGAGGGAAATTTCTTATTTTCTATCAAACCAAACATAGCCCAAGAGGGTGTCCTACAACATGAATGTTTTTGTTTTCACTTGTTTTTTATATTATCACATCAGCAAAAAACCAAAAACACATTTTTTAATTGCATTTTTGTTTTAAAAAGCAAAAGTAAATTGGTTTTATTTCAAAAAAAATCAAACATGTTTTTGAAACCAACAAAGTAATTGTTTTAAAAACAAACAAATTTGTTTAGAAATTGTTTGAGTGGTGTCTTAGCTAGCCAAAGCAACCACATGTTGGCTTTCGTGGCAAAGTCTGCGAACCATGTCAGCACACTTCTTCAGAACCGCATAACGGAAAGGCACCATGAGGAGGTGAAGTCCCATGGGGAAAGGAGACTTATCCCCGCCAAGGAGGATGGAGCCACTCGAAAACTTAGGTGGGCGACCACATTGCAATAACCCCACAAAGTCCCTATCCAACCACAACATGGACTCTCGTCTATTTAAAGGAATCTCTCCCTCGAGATAAGGGACTTTTTGGTTCTCGACTCAATATTGCATCCATAGCATCCACCATGGTTCAGACTAGTATGTTCTCCTCAAATCGTCCTAACCGACCACCCATGTCCCTTATTGACTTGAGTGTCAGAGTGCCTTCCCGAGGAAAATCTCCTTGGGCCTATGATATTTCTTTGTGCTTGCGGGACCTCGACACACATCTTCATCCTTCCACCTCAGCCTTGTCAAGTCGGCAGGATCCTATCTGCTAAACGTTCGACTCAACACACCTCTAATCGAACAACCATCATATTGGCGTCATTTATGGGAAACACAAAAAAAGCCTATTCTTGATTCTCTCTCTTTTCGTGCACCAAAATCAACCATGCCTAGAAACTCATCTAACCGCTAAGGCGCTAATCCCCATCCTGGAGGAATCACTCAAGCCACAACTTGCCACTCCACAATGCTCAACCATAGGCCCAAGTTGACCCTAAATAGTTCAATGCTCTGCAACAAAAGGTAGACCACTGCATCACGATGATGGATGCTATGGGACATTCAGTGCAAGCCCTGAGGGTGCCTACTATTGTCAATCCTCATCCCGAGGACCCCAAAAGGCATCCCACCAACACACAAAGACCCAAGGTTGAGCACAAACTACCCTAGTAGTCCCAAAGGACTGAGTTCCAAGATCAGACCTAGGCCCCTACAATGCGCTAACAGTCCCACCGTTCGCATCTTCCAATGACAGAACATCTCAACCAACAATGAACAAAGCCCTCTCATGCGAAGTCTACCAACGTAAAAGATCGCAAAGCTGCCCTGAAGACAAAGCCCACCAACATCGGCAACAAACTTAGAAACATGCAGCATCAGCTAAGCAAGCTAGAGTGCAGCCACACTAACCAAGGTGGTCCCACTACAAAAGCTCATCCAGTCGAAGAGTAGCACGCCTTATAGGAGCTGGTCTTCATGAAGAAAATTATGGACAAGATGCCCCCAACAAGACGGAGAGCTCCACAACTGGAGAAGTATGACGACGCAACAGACCTGCCCTCCAATTACAATCAATAACCACTTGGGAACAATTCAAGGAACACTTCTTAGTGCAATTCACTAGCAACAAGCCAGCAACCGACTATGGAAGACCTCAAATGCAAGTGCGATAGAAGGAAAGGGAGTCCCTTTGGAAATACTTAACGAGATTCAACGCCGAGACCCTAAAAGTCCAAAACCTGGACCAATCCATAGCCATCAAGGTAATCATGAATGGGCAACAAGCATCCAACCTCCTCTAGCTCATAGACAGGAGGAAGAACGACAAAGTGAAAGGAAGAGTCGAGATAGAGACGATGGGATGATGGACTGTGACAACAAGAGGTGAGACCGTCACAGAGACCATAGACCAAGAACCCTATCACTACCGTATTGCAATTTCATTCACTCAACACATCACGGACCAACGTGTTGATGCAAATTCACGACTGTCGCTTCGCCCAATGGCTAGAGAGGATAAAGTCCCAAGGTAACAAAAGAAACTGACACAAATACTATGATTGTCACCAGGATCACGACTATGAGACAAAGGGCTGTTAGGATCTCCAACATCATCTAGAGGACCTTGTCCAACTAATATGATGGAGATCAACCCCAAGGTCATAACCCATCAGCTCAACACTGATCCACGCCAACTTGTGATGCAGAAGAAAAGGAGCTTCGCCTCTCAACAGTGGTAGGCGAAAGATGAAGAAGTGCAAAAGCTACTAGACGTTGTCTTCATCTAATATGAACAATGGAAAGTGGTGATGGTGATGGTGAAGAAAGCCAATGGAAAGTGGAGGATCTGTATCGACTCCACCGATCTCAATCAAACTTGTATGAAAGACAGATTCCCTCTGCTAAAGATAGATCAGCTCATCGATGCAAAGACATGGAACGAACTCTTGAGCTTCATGGATGCCTTCTCAAGTGATAATCAGATCTAGATGCTGAAGATAGACCAACTCATCACCAACACAGGCCTATATTGCTACAAAGTGATGCCCTTCGGGCTCAAAAATTCCAGTGCCACTTACTAGAGGTTTGTGAACCACATATTCCAGGAGTGGTTCGGCCAAAATATGGAGGTGTACGTCGATGACATGCTAGTGAAGAGCAAGAAAGTAGAACAACACCTGGCCGACTTGGAAGAAGTCTTCGGTCTCCTCAAGCAAATACAGGATGAATCGCCATAGAGATACAAGGAAATGCAACACCTTATAAGATGAATTCTTGGGTTTCATGGTAACGGAAAGAGGGATCGAAGAAAATCCATATTATCTTGGATATGCAGTCACCGCAGAGATACAAGGAAGTGCAATGCCTCCCTTTCTTCAAAGCCCTAAAGCAGGTCAAGAACTTCCAGTGGACCAATGAGTGTGAAGGGTTGGCTCGGTCCTAGTAAGAGAGGAATGTCAAGCACAAAAACCAATCTACTACACCAACAAGGTTCTCAAGGAAGCAGAAATGTGGTATTCGAATGTAGAAATGGCCACCCTATCCCTCGTGACCTCAACAAGGAAGCTGAGGCCCTATTTTCAGGCACAAATAGTCATGGTACTCACCAACCAGCCCTTGAAGCAAATATTGCTTTGGAATACCAATGCAAAATCCAGTTTAGTGACTTTGACACTGATGTTGCATCCCTCATTGCATGCATTCTAGTATCATCACCATCGAGTCTTTACATCCAATTAAGTGACTTTGACGTTGATATCACATTCCTCATTGCATGCATTCTGGTATATCCTCTGGAAAATACATGAAGGCATCTGCAATGACCACAGCCGGTGAATAGACCATGGTGCACAAAGGTCTCCAGTAACGCAACTTTTGACTGACCATGAAGTAAGATGCGTCCCAACTCGTCCAGAAATGCGACCACTACCAAAGACATTCCAATCTACATGATCAACCAGTGGTCCCATTAACACCAATTCCAAGTCAATGGCCCTTCACCTAGTACGGCATGGACATCCACGAAGCTTTCCCCACTACCATCGGCAAAAAAGTTCCACCTTGTCTCTGGAGATTACTTCACCAAGTGCACACTACCTAGCCCCTAGCCCGAATCACCACTCAAAACACTCAAGGCTTCTTGTATAGGAACATCATCCGTCACATCATCATTACTCAGGTGCACACTACCAACAATGGCTCGCAATTCACTTATAAAAGATTGAAACCTTATATGTCGAACTCGAGATAGATCATCACACAAAATCGATACACCGACCACAAAGGAAAGGACAAACTGAGGTTACCAGCAATCTACTAGACCAGCAAGGTCCTTGTGAACACAGAAATGGGGTATTCAAATGTAGAAATTGTCGCCTAGATTCTTCACCTCAACAAAGAAGCTCAAGCCCTATTTTTCAAGCACACAACGTTCGAGTACTCATCGACCAACCCATGAAATAGATTTTGCTTTAGAGTACCAAATTCCACATTCATTTTAGTGACTTCACATCCAGTTTAGTGACTTTGCCGCTGATCTCAAATTCCCCATTGCACGAATTCTGTTATCATTACCCTTGAGACTTCACTACCAATTTAGTGACTTTGATGTCGATGTCGCATTTGTCATTACACACATTCTATTATCATCACAATTGAGTCTTCACATCTAGTTTAGTGACTTCAACACTGATCTCGTATTCCTCATTGCACGCATTTTTGTATCATCACCATCCGTGCAGAAGGTGCCTCCCATTGGCCAAAGCCGACTGTGTCCTCAGCGAAATACATGAAGGCATCTACGGTGACCACCCTAGTGCCTAGACCTTTGTGTCAGTACAGAAACAAATCAACTACACCCACAATGTCCTCGTGTACATGAAAATGCAATATTGGAATGTAGAAAGGGACGTCGTAGACCTCGTGACCACAAGAAGGAAGCTCAAGCCCTATTTTCAAAACATATTGTCTAGGTACTCAACGACCAACCTCTAAAGCAGATTCTGCTTCAGAATATAGGTGTAGCATACAGTTCAATGGTTTCGATGCCGATGTCACATTCTTCATTGCACGCATTTTGGAATCATCACCGTTGAGTCTTCACATCCAGTTCAACGACTTTGAAGCAGATGTCACATTCCTCATTGCCCGCATATAAGTATCATCACCAGGCCATACCTCAGTTGCCTCCCTCCACCGAAGCCAACTATGTCCTTAGGGAAATACATAAAGGCATCTGCGTGACCACTTTAGTGCCCAGACCCTCGCGTCTGTATAGAAACCAATCTACTACACCAATAATGTCCTCGCAAATGCAGAAATACAATACTCAAACATAAAATGATCGTCCAAGCCCTTGAGACCTCAATAAGGAAGCTCAAGCTCTATTTTCAAACACATAATGTCCGAGTACTCATCGACCAACCCCTAAAGTAGATACTGCTTCAAAATACCAATGCAGTATCCAATTCAGCGAGTTCAACACCGATGTCACATTCCTCATTGCATGCATTCTGGTATCATCACTGTCGAGTCTCCACATCCAATTCAATGACTTCAACACCATCACATTCCTCATTTCATGCATTCTGGTATCATTACCCAATCGTATCGGAGGTGCCTCCCTCTAACAAAAGCTAACTATGCCCTCTAGGAAATACATGAAAGCATCTGTAGTCACTACCCCTAACCCTTATTGACTTCACATCTAGTTTAGTGACTTCGCCCCTGATCTCAAATTCCCCATTGCACAAATTCTGCAATAATAAACCTTGAGACTTCACGTACAATTTAGTGGCTTCGATGCAGATGTCACATTCCTCATTGTGTGCATTCTATTATCATCACCATTGAGTCTTCACATCTAGTTTAGTGACTTTAACGCCGATTTCACATTCCTCATTGCACGCATTTTTGTATCATCACCATCCCTGCCTAAGGTGCCTCCCTCCGACCAAAGCTGACTATGTCCTCGGGGAAATACATGAAGGCATCTATGGTGACCACCTTGGTGCCCAGACCTTCACGTCGGTAAAAAAAGCAATCTACTACAACAACAATGTCCTTGCGGATGTGGAAATGAATTATTAAAACATAGAAAAGGGTCGCCCTAGACCACGTGACCTCAACAGGGAAGCTCAAGCCCTATTTTCAAACACATAATGTCTAG